>VWYO01021569.1:80864-91493 GCA_013400275.1 Rhadina sibilatrix | reverse complement strand
GCCCACGGGTTGTTCTGTGTGGTTTATGACAGCCCACACGTTGTTCTGTGTGGTTCAGCACAGCACAGCAGGATGACACCTCTGGGGTGTTATTTTTAAGCCACTGTTTGTGGGGTAGGCGTGAGCCTTGTCGGGCTGCTGTCTGCTGCTGCTGGGCTTCCTACAGATGTCTTCCCTCTAAACTGGGGCATCAAAGCTCCTGCCCCTTCTGGGGCCATGGACCTGCTGTCTTGAGGGTGTTTATGGGGTTTGAGCTTCTCACTTTGCTATCAGCTTTTGGAACAGGCAGGTTCCTCTGCCTGACCTCTCCACTTGCCTGGCATAGCTGAACTCGAGGAGGTTTGCTGGGAGCATCTTAGAAACACTCCCTGCTTTCTAATTTACTTGAGATGAGGGATCTGGAACCCAGGTGCCATCACTGACTTCTTTCTCTGCTTTATTTCTGCTCTGCTTGTGTCTGTGCCCCAACTCTTTGAGCTCAGCTAATGAGCTGGAGGCTCAAACTCGGGAGTTGCTCTCTGTGCCTGCTAGTGATGCCCACACTGGGGAGCTGTGCTGGGGCTGGCATGGGCGCCGGCTGCCCAGAGGGCTGCTGGGGCTCTGGCTCCTGCAGTTGGGGGATGTTGCTTTGCCTTGAACTCACTGCCTGCAGCCAGCCTTTGGGATGGGGGTTTTGGCATGATACAGTTTGCAGCTCCCTCCTGCGACTCAGGGTGCTGGCCTGCCTCATTTACCTGTGTGGCTCGGTATCAGGAGCCACCAAGGTGCTGGTGGCAGCGTGTATCTTTCCCTGTGGGTCTGTGTCAGTCCTGGCCGGGGCCAGCTGGGTGTGCTGTGCCCGCAGGTGCGGCCCTGGAGGAGCCGGGACGGCACCGTTTGGCCAAGGAGGGGTTTGACCTTGCACTTATCACACTTGCACTTATTACGAAATGCCTCTGTTGATGCAGAGGCTGAGGAGGGTTCAAAAGCTGTTGGAGGACCAAGCTGGGTACCTGATTTCTGTGCCTGCAGATTATCCAGACTGCTGGCAGAGGAGGCAGGGCAAGCCTGGCTCTGGGGCACCCTGAGGCTTTCCGAGCCTGGCAGTCCTGCTTGGGCGTGCCTCAGGCTGCTCTGGGCTAAGTCGTGTCTGTAGCAAGCAGGGGTGGGGAGGAGGTGGTGCTGAGAGGACAAGGGATGGGGTTTGCAGGATTTTTGCCTTCGTGCCTGAGTGCTGTAACGAGCCTGAGCAGAGCTCCTGCCCAAGCCTTGGTGCAAATGTGTGTGCAAGAGGTGGGGAGGCTGTGCTCCTTCCAGAAACCCTGTGACATGAGGGTCCTGCCTCGGGCCAGGCTCAGGCTCCTAGGGGCACCCAGGGGGAGGACTGTTGCTCCTGCCAGGCTGTGGGCACAGGAGGCCCTTTGTACCCCTGGGGAATGGCAGCAGGGCTGCCTTGTGACATTTGGGCGCTGCCCCCGCTGCCACCTCTGCAGCCACCAGCTCGCTCCTTGCACAGGCTGCTGTGGGCATATCTGAACTGCAAAGAGGTGCTTCAGGCTGCCCAGGGCCCCCCAGGACATGCATTACCCACACTGGCTTGGTCCCATTTGCAGGCACGGGGACAGTTCAGACCTGGCTTTGACACGATTCCTGTGGACAGCTCTGTTTAATCACTTAATAAATTCCCAGGAGCTCGGCTGCCAGTATGAAGAGCACACATGCCTGCAGAAAATACCCTTCTCCCCTGCTGTGCTCCAATTAAAAGGCACCCTGTGCTTCCCCCCTCTCTCCATAAACACGTCCTGGCTCCAGGATGTTGTGCCTGAAGCCCTGCCAGGCTCCAGCTCTGCTCTGGTTTCCCCTGGTGCCAGCAGAATCCGAGCTGTGGCTGGAGGGGACTGGTTTGTGCTCGCAGGGTGTGGCAATGGCTCTGCCTTCCCAGTCCTTGCCAGCATCCTCTTTCACTCTGCCAACTCTAGTGATTTCTTGGGCTCCAGCTCACTGGGGAGAAATGAATCCCCTTGCAGGCTGACGTTGGGAGGAGGGAGGTCCTCAGGTCTTTGGAAGATGGGGTGGAAGTCAGTCCATCCTCACGGATGCAGCCATGCTCACCCTGGGTGTGGCACAGCCACTGCAGATCGGCGTTCCTGGACGTGCACGGCACTGTGTGTGCACAGCCGACACTTGGGTTTGAACAGCCCTCTGTCCTGGACAGACAGACCTGAGAAAATGCCCAAAAATGTCCTCCCTAGGGTTGACGGCAAGGCAACCAATCTGCCAAAACTAACTTGTGCCTGTTCAGTGCCTCAGCTAACCCACCTCCTTTCCCTGGCAGCCGAGAAGGTGACTTCTCTGGGGAAGGACTGGCACCGGCCCTGCTTGAGATGTGAGAAGTGTAACAAGACCCTGACGTCTGGAGGCCATGCAGAGGTGAGGTTTGCTGCCCAGGAGGTCCCTGTCCCCTGCAGCTGAGGGCTGGGACAAGCAGAGGTGGGGCTGATGCTCTTTCTCTCTCCCACAGCACGATGGCAAACCCTACTGCAACCACCCCTGCTACGCTGCCTTGTTCGGGCCCAAAGGTGGGTGCCTGTGGCGGGGTCATGGGGGGGTGAGGGGGCTCAGGGCTCCTGTCCCTGGGTGAGCTCCAGCCCTGGGTGTGCTCACGATCCCATGGCAGTGCTGACCCCACTCCATCTCTTCCAGGGTTCGGCCGGGGAGGAGCTGAGAGCCACACGTTCAAATAAACCTCAGGTTGGTCCTTCCCTCGGAGCTCCCCTCCTCCCTCTGGCTCCGTGGGCTGGCTGGGGCTGTCCTTCCTCAGGCCAGTGGGGAAGGCAGGCCTGCCACAGTGTCTCTCTGGGCTGGCTGTGACTCCCAGCCCTTACAGCAGGGCTCAGGAGCTGGGTGCCAGCTGCTCCTCTCCACCAGCCCCAGCTGACTGTCAGCACCTGCTTGGCTCTGGCAGCAGATGCCAAAGGCTCTGTGGCCTGTTGGCAATGACAGGATCCATCCTGGAGCACTGTTGTCCCTGGGATACCTCTGCTCCCAGCCCAGCCTGACTTCATGCACTCCTCTCTTCCATCCCTCTCCAGGTCTGATGTCCAGGGTTCCCAGCACAACCTGAAGACAGCACAAACACACCGCAACAGACATGCATTTTTGTTTTTAATTCACCCTCTACTAGACTAGCACGTTCAAAGCAACAAGTAACCAAGGCTGGGCTGGTGTGGAGAGAGGCTCTGCTCCAGATGGAGTGCTGCCAGGGTGGGGAGGTTGGGCTGCCCTGCCGGGTAGGAAATTCAGCTGATATTGCTGAAGGCTGCCTGGAGAGGAGACCGCGCCCTTCCAGCCAAAACCTAGCTCTGCTTCAGGCATCCAGCTCTCGTGGCCGGGCCCACAGTTGTATTCTCAGTCTTTAATAAATGAAAAGATGCTTCCCTCCTGTAGCAGCTGTGCTCTCTGTAAGGGGAGTCCCAATGGGACTCGCTTGTGAAGCATTTGGCACTTGCTTGATGCCCCTGTGGCCTTTGGATTGAGCCCCACACTGTGTGATGGCCCCACGTGCCCTCAGCTGGGGCAGAGAGGTGTCTTGCTGGGAGGGGATTCACTGTCACATCAGGACAACTTGGTATTTGCTGCTTTTGATTTGAGTGGCCACATGAAAAGGCCAAAGGGAGTGAGAGGCTTCTGCCGAGGCAGAGGCAGCCTCCCTGGGCAGGGACAGCAGAGCTGTGGTGTTAGAAAAACAAGAGCTGGCTCACAAGAACTGTGCTCCTTCGTGTTTCAACGTTTTTACCCTACTGGAAAAACAGCACTGACAGATGTCAAAGATGTCAACTCGAAGAATGTTTCTGAAATCGCTTCTTAACCATGTCTTTCCCTAGCCTGAGCAATTCCACTTACAGATTCAGAGATATCTCATCACCCACTGGGATATTTTTGTCTACAGTTTATGCACGCATTTCCTTAGAGGCTGCTCTGCATTCTACTGTCACATCAGCCTTCCTGGGACGTGGCCAAAACCCTCAGGGGTCAGAGACACATGTCCGGTGTCAAAATCCTTGGTGTCAGGAGCAGCCTGATCTGATAAGCATCTTAAAACTTCCAATTAAAACTTGCTTGATGCTGCAAGGCGCTGCCTCACCTCCCACCCCGATAGCACAACAAACACAGGCGTCTGTGTCAAAGGCAAACCCTGGCTATTGCTGCTCAGCTGTCATTAGGCTTCCCAGCCAGGCAGGGCTCACAGGGACCTCCTGCTCCCACTGCTGCCTTTGCCAGCAGCCTCCCGTGGGTGCCAGCAGCCTCCCGGGGGTGCCAGCAGCCTCCCGGGGGTGCCAGCACCCATGGACCCGTGGCTCCTGGCCATCCACACCCCGTCCCTCTCTGCCAGCCTGCCTCTGGGGCACTGGGACATGGCTTTCCTCTGCCAGCTGAGCGTCAAAACAAACCGGTGATACAATCTCAGCAGCCACTGAGATAGTGTTTTCCCTCGGGCATTTAAAGTAATGGCAAACACGAGCCTTGTCACCCTTGCAATTTGCATAAGTGTGTCCAGCTGGGAAAAGGACCAGTGGATTGGGCTCAGGGTCCTTCCCAGCAGGGCCCTGCACTAAAATTTCAGGAGCAGCTTATTCCAAGTACAAGGTGCCAGGCCAGCAGGGATGAGGAAGGAACCAGTGAGAGGTATGGAAAAGCAAGGGCCGCACAGGGGTAGGCTGGGGTGATCCAGCCCTTCAAATGCCAGCCCTTTTCACTGGCAGTGGCTGCAGCTGGGGCTGGAGGCAGTGTTCTGGTGTGTTCTGGTGTGTTCTGCTTTGTGCTGCTGTGTGCTGCTGTTTGCTGTGTGTGCTGTCCAGAGCTCCCTTTTGCTTCTGTCCCTGGCCATGGATTTGCAGTGCACTTGTGCTGGCTGGGCTCACCTCTCCCTGTCCTGCATGCATGCAGGGATGAAGGAACTGAGCTGTGCCAGGCCTGTGCAGCTGCAGCTAAGCCTGATCCTGTAGGTGCCTCACTCTGTGCTGCAGAGGGGAATATATGTGTGTGTTAAAAAACAGGGATCCCTCAAGCATGGGCTGGGGACAAGTCCCTTGGTACTGATTGCCAAAATCTCATTCTTAGAGTCCTGTTTTTCTGCTTGCCCCGCAGTAAGAGCTCCCACTGAGATGGCTTTTAGCCTCAGGACTTTCTGCTGGGATATTCCTCTCCAAGAGCTGTGCTTGTACAAGCCACACTCTCTGCCTGATCCAGCCTCGATGCTGTGAGGTTGGGCAGTTCACACCCAGGTCACACCTGCAAGGAGCCTTGGTCAAAGAAAATATATGATAAATTGTTTTCTTGAAACTTGCTTTGGTCTTTGGAGAGGAAGCAGAAACAGCTGTATCTCATTTGGATAGGAAATCCACACCCCAGCCAGGCCTCCCCTGGATGCTCAGCGAGGCTCGGCAGCGGCCGGCGTGCCAGGGAGGTGGGCTGTCAGCAGACACAATCTTTTCTCCATTTGAGCAGTAAATCTCCATGGCCTGGAGTGTGACTGCACAGACAGGCAGCAGGGTGGTTTTCCAGTGCCTCCCATCTGTGATGCTTTTGGTTCTGAGCCTTGGCTCAGAAGGCTCATCTGAGCCGTGGGAGCTTGGGACAAGCAGGGATGGTGCCTTCCCTCCCAGTGTGGTGATGCCCTGGCTGTGCTGCTCCTGCAGCAGGGAGAGCAAGATACTCAGGGCAAATCCCAGCTTTCTGCCCGTCTGGGACAGCAAAAGTTGTTGGGTGATTTACAATATGAAACTTCCCTGTTTGGTGACCTGAAACACCACCGTTGGTGACCCTGAAGAAAGGGGCTGTGCTTCCTCTGCCGTTATTTTCTAAGCTTGGGTTGAGATCAGCCCGTGGGTTGTGGAGTGATAGTTGCTATAAACACTTCATCACTGTGACAAAAAAACAAACAACATCACAGTTCCTCTGGCAGCTGGGTGTGGGCGAGCCCCAACGCCCTGGGTAGGGAAGCAGAAGAGATTTTTACAAAGACAGAAAACAGGATGGGTTTAGAAACTTAACTACTGCTGCTCCCCATCCCAGCTTTGTGACTTTCTGTACAGAAGAGAAAAGGAGAGGGGAGCAGAAAGGGGGCTGGGGTGCCCTTCACCCGTGGGGCACAGTGCAGGCAGGAGTGGCCAGGGAGGGTCATCTGACCCTGCGTCCTCCTCTCGGCACAGATTGACAGACCTTAATCTGAGGCAGGAGACAGATGTTTCCCTGTGCCTGCAGCTGGCAAGGGAGAGAGCTCAGGCTGGAAGCCCTGCAGCAGGGTTCTCCTCAGGGTCATCCTTAGGGAAGGCAGCAGGCTTGGGCTGTGGACAGGGCTGTGTTCTGGCAGCCTTCAGGTCACATCTGGACTAACACGTGCTGGGTGCCTGGGTCAAGGCTACCTTGCTGGGACACCAACGGGGCCACTCACGCTCTCCTGCCGGTGTTGCTGGGGACACTGGTGTGACACTTCTACTGCTTCCCTTGAAGTGGTTTTGTGTCTCATCTGTGCAGCCTCTGGCTGGGGGAGAGTGGCACAGGGGCTGTGGCTGCAGGGGGTTCCTGCTCTTTGCTGTGCAGAGCTCATGGGGATGAAGCCAGGCTGAGGCTGGGTGGTATCCAGCGCGCCACCGCTTCGGGGACTTTTAAGGCTGATTTGTGTTAAGCTCAAAGAGCTCTGATATCTTTTAGGTCAAGAAAGTGTCTGCCCATGTCCTAACTCCTCAGGAATCTGCCTTCTTATGCAGACAGTGTGGTAAGAGGGTCTGTGCAGCTGATGTCAGGCAGCAGGAGCTGTGCCAGATCGTGTGGGGAGATGGAACTTCCCGTCCAGCTCTGCAAAGCAGTGGTTTGGGGAACCCCCATCTCAGCAACGGAAACAGCTCTGCAGAGGTGAAAAGGGGTGAAAAAGGGGGAGTCAAACCTTGTTCCTGATGGGGAACAACACCTCCAGCAAACACTGAAGATACTGAAGGCGGAGGGAGTCTGGGTATGACAACCAGGGGTGTAATGAGAAGTGAATGGGACCATGAACTGAGGTACTGGAAACTGAGATCTAGCTAAGGAGCAAGGAGAGGAGGGCGCAGGCTGCTCTACTCTCACCCCTTCCTGCTGCTGGTGATCCAGTGCTGGAGAGCAGCTGGGTGCAGAATGCTCTGGGGATGTTTGCCAGGTCCTGGGTGGCTTTCCCAGGTAAGGAGTGGAAGAAGAAAAGTTGACATCAGGCACATAGAGCTGAATTTTACTTTCACACCTCTTGTGTAATTTTCAGTGAAACAGGGAGTGTTTCAAAGAGGGAAGGGTGCAATGGCTTCCCACTGAAGCCTCTGTCTTCCTTTGGTGAGTCTTGTGTTAAAGGCCCTAGGGGAAGAGGGCAGAGGGAGTTTCCCTCTGTGCAGAGGAACTTGGCTATTAAAGTAAAAAGGGCAAAACTCCCAAGAAGAGAGTTGCTGAGACCTCTGACCTCTTTTCTAATCGTTCCCAATTCACTTATCATACTGAAAGCCCTGCATCAGAGGGCCTGAAACACCAAGACCTTTCTTAAGCATCCAGCTCCTGGGAGCTGACCTTGAATTTTGGCGCTACAGCCCACACACAGGTCTGCTGCTGACCAACTGCCTGCGCCCAGGAAAACCTGCCCTGGAGCATCTGTGGGGTCCTGACAGCATTGCTGCCACCCATCTATGCAGGCAATCCGTGCCCACAGCTTGCTTGGCTCCTTTCTGCCAGCACCATGGCCATGCTGCCAGGTCATGCCTAACCTGATGTCCCAGTGAGGGAAGAGCAAGTGTGTATAAAAGGGGCAGGAGGGCTGGGGAAGGAGCTGGAAATGTTTGCAGTGGAAAGTGCTGCAGCCTGCCTGACTGCTCAGGGTGGGAAAGTCTCTGGCCAGCCAAGGCCTCCCTCGAGCAGGCAGGGAGGGAAGCTGTGCTCTGCTCTGATGGCTGCTCAGCAGATACCACCAGCAGCGAAGGAGAGGGAAAGGAGAGGGAAAGAAGTGCAGAGCCCCGGCCACCCGAGCTGGCGGTGGAGCGTGGGAAGCGCTGATGCCTGGCTTGGAGGCCTGGCCAGGAGACAGGCTGGCTCCCGCCCACGCCTTCACGGGGATAAAAGCATTAAGAAAAAAACCCCAAAAGATCAAAGGCATTGTTTTGCAGGAGGAGAGCTCACACCTTCCCCCTGGCAGAGCGGGGCTGGGGTGACATCAGGAAGCCGTGCTGCCACCGGAGCAGGCAGGCACGGCTGCTATCGCGTGCAATCGGCATGAGGCAATGGGACAGGGCCGCCGTCATCCTCTTGGCAGCCCTGCACACGCAGCAGGGCCCTGTGTGGTGGCCAGTTGCCATGGCACGGGTGCAAACAGGCGCCCTCGGCCCCACTGAGTCACCCAGCAAGGAAATGACCGCAGCTGACACATCGTGCTGAAAATGGGTGCCTGTGTGGCACCACACGGGCCCGGGAGCCCAGAGAGGGCAAAGTTCAGTGGCCTCTCCCAGCTAAAGCATCCCTGGCCCCTCAGTACGTGCCTGGACTCTCCCTTCCCATTGTGGTCCCCACTGCCATGCTCGCCCCGAATCTGCCTCAGTGCCTGGGAGCCAGAGGACCAGCTGATAAGCCAGCTTTGTCCTGCTTCCTTTCTATAAAGAGGTCCTGGAGGCTTCTAATCTCCACCCTGACATCAGGCTTGTGCGCTGATGTCAGCCAGCCATTGCTGCTTTCCATCTGCCAGGATGCCATTGCTTGGCAGAGGGGAGCTGAGGGTGGCCTGGGTGCAGCAGGGTGGGGTGCCATCGCCACCCCTGCTGGGACAGCACGCTGGGGGCTGTCACCATCACCTCCTTCATCTGTCCATAGCACAGGGTCCACCTCTGCAGCAGGAAACCATCGCCTTCTCCCACCCTGGGAACGCGGCCCAGGCAGCCGGCAGAGCAGATAAGCAGGGCCCTGCAGGCCAGCACTGGCACCCGCTGTGCTGTGCTGTGCTGTGCTGTGCTGTGCTGTGCCAGACAGCCCGGGGTGATCTGCCCGGCTCTGAGTGCCAGCCCTGCACAGCGCCAGTGTCCTGTGCCAGCTGTGCCCACGGGGCTGCGGGCCGTGGGAGCCACGGCACAAGGGATCAGGGGGTGCCACTTGGCCAGCGGGATGGGGAGCGTGGGGGCTCTCGGTGTGCTGGGGTGGTGTGAATGCCAGCTGCTGAGTGTGATGCTCACCAGCCTGGGTTGGGGTGCTGGCTGGGGGACAGCAGCTCAGAGGAGGGGTAATGGACAGAACCGCTCGCTGTGCGCGCGCTGGGCGATGCAGGAGAGCCCTTGTCTCGGCAGCTGCCCTGGGGAGGAAAAGCCTAGACAGAGGAATGTGTGTGGGGACAGGGATAGCTTTGAGCGGGGTTTATGGAGTGGTCAAGAAAACACAGGAAATTGGCTGCAGCTGAAGGTCCTCCTGCCTGGAGACTGCAGCAGGGACGGGAAAATAGACAAGCGATGTGTCACGGAGGGAGCAGACAGCGCCCGATAGCAGCAAGGCATGGAAAGCCAAGAAGGATGCCAAAGACAGCAGAGGATTGTCCTGGTTTGATAAGGCTCTGGGCAGTAAAAAAGGACTTTATGGGCTGCTGGAAACCAAAGGCAAGGAACCATGTGGAAATGCCAAGCCTGTTAGGAAGGAGAGCAAAGAAGTGGATAGATTGCCGAGCCAGAACTGGACGAGGGATAAGGAAAATGCTTTCCAGGCCATTAGAAAAGGAAGATGTGAGACAACAGCTGCTAGAGAAGATATTTTAAAAATCCTTAAGCCTGGATAACTCACACCCAGGGGTCCTTTCAGGGCTGGCTGGAGCAGGAGCCAGGATCCACAGGACTGGGAGAGCTCTAAAGCAGTGCTCAGCACTGGAAAGGGCTGCGCTCCCCAGCACAGGGGTGGGAGGCAGGAGAGGAGCAACCAGAGTGCAAACACAGTTCAGGTTGGCTGGAGGTCTCTCTGGACCACGGCGATTTCTCTCCTCATTGCGAGCAGCCATTTGGCTGCAGGAGCCTGTTCCGTAGCGGGAAGGAATTTCACATGTTGTTTCATGTTGTTCAGATACTGGTGGAAAAAAAGTAAAGGCATCGTGCTAGATCCACAGTGAGCACATTAAATGGGGTATGAACTGGGGAACTGGCCAAGAAACTACCAGTGGGGGCTTCCAGCAGGTCTCATGTCCAGGCACAGGCAGGATCCCTGCGGCGTGTCCCTGGCACAGAGCAGCTGTGCTCCCTCTGTAAACCCACAGCAGGAATCCATCTCTGTGCCAGGTTTTCGTTCTGTAAATCCTGCTCATGGGTGGACTTCTCTCAGGAGCTCAGGCTTCTCCCAAGCAGCAGCTCCGTTTCTCCCCCAAGGATTGCTCCATGGGATTGCTATGGGATGGCTTCATTTGGGGGGTTATATGCCCGGGGACCCGAGCCGGCCGCATCGCTCCCCGCTGAGCAAGAGGCAGGCAGGAGTATCCGCAGACCTGCTGCTGCCAAACCCTGCTCTCCCCTCGTCCGAGGAGCTGCTCTGACCGCAGCAGAGCTGTGTTTTTGCAAGAGCCGAAGCCGGGTTTTGCAACCGCTCTGTCCACCAGGAAGGGCGGGGGAAGTTCGCAGG
>VWYO01021569.1:51313-79126 GCA_013400275.1 Rhadina sibilatrix | reverse complement strand
CGGTGCGGTCCCGGCCCGGTGCGGTCCCGGCCCGGTGCGGTCCCAGCCCGGTGCGGTCCCAGCTCGGTGCGGTCCCAGCTCGGTGCGGTCCCAGCCCGGTGCGGTCCCAGCTCGGTGTGCGCCCGGCTGAGCTCAGCGAGCTCGCTGCCCTGTTAAGGGCTGTGTCTTACTGTGGTTGTAACTTTTAAGGCTTGGTATTTCACCCTGGGCTGCGACACCTTCTCAGTGTCACCTGGGGTTTGCTGCCCTTTACCGTACCCCTGCTTGGGTCCCGCTGTTTTGTCTCCGAGGCTTCCAGATTGCACACAGGGTACCTCCCTTCCTTGGTTATTTTAAGGATTTTACGAGTGTTGACTGAAATTCCAGCCGTAAGAATCACTGTTTGAGTTTGTCAGCGTGCTGTCCTTGTGAGGCCAGAAATGATTCCCAGTTCCAGCACATTCTGTGGTGCCTCTCGTTTGTGAGTTTCTGACGCTGCCATGGTCAGATCTTAGCGTGTTGAAGTGCTTGTCTGAGCATGGGTGTGAGCTGTGCCATATGTGGTTGTATCAGAGCAGATTTTGGGGTGCTCCTCTACACGTGGGTCTCACAGTAGAAGTGCTGGGTGTTGCTCTGCAGCCAGCATTAGCCCTTTTCTTTCTGGGTGCTCCTTTCTGTAGATTCTGTGTTCATGAGGCAGGTAATACACGAACCTGCCTGATCAGATGGTGCTGGCTGAATCAGCAGGTGTGCTGTTTTATGTTTCATGATGTTCAGACATGGGCTTAATTGCCTCATTGAGATTAAATAATATAGCAGATATTTTCCCCTGCTGATCTCTCCTGCCTCTCTCTTTTGCAGAGCCTGGACTTCTGGAGGTTGCTGTATGTGCTTCTGAAGCAGATCCATGGGGGCAGGTGGACAGAGTCTGATGCCATAGGTAACATCATTCTGGCTGACTGCACTTTCCTTCTGTCCTGGGGAATGACTGGGACTGGTTTTGTAGCACCTTTGGCTCCTTGCTCCCTGTTGTGAGTGCTCTGTTTTGAACACCTGTGCCACCAAGGTGCTAAGTGTCAGGTTTACTGAGGAGTAAACATGCTGTGAGGCAGGTTTGCTGCTCTTTGATGGGCTTTGTCCTGGAAACTGGGATGTTTCCACAGGCTCTTGCATCCCTGTGACATTTTATTGCAGGTAAATCTCTGCATCTCTCCTGTGCATTCTGCAAAGTATCTGCAAAGACAGAAGTAGATTTGGATTTCCTCTGATTCCCTCTTTTCCCATTCGCATGATTCTGTTGGTAATTTTCTATCCAGTCCTATGTCAGAGCCAGAAATTGCAGCCTGAGCACCATAAAGGCAGTGTTTTGGATTGAAGTTCGAAACAAAACAAGGAATAGACTGTGTGATTATTTTAAGAGGAACCGTGAATAATGTCTTTACAGGCAGGGCCACTGCTGCAGAGAGGAGCTGAATGCAGATTGGCTTCTCAAAGTAGCAGAAGACTATTTACTTCTTAAATGTATGTTATTCCAAGTACTCCCCCCCATCTTCTCTCTGGAAACATGTCTATCTAGAGCCTTTTCATTGTATGAGAATTGTATGGTGGTGAATCAAGGTCTCCTCATACCAAATCCACTTAAGATTCACTTTTGCCCTTGAAAGCAAAGCAACACTGCATAAGCCCCTGAATAGCTGTGAGTCTGGTGGCTCTGCAAATGGAATTAAGAAAGGTTAAACACTGTGGAATGCAGAGCAAAACCAGCATAGTTTTGCTGGTAGCTTAGCAGGAAGTCCTGTTACTTGCAGGACTGCTATTTTTCATTTGGCTGTTTTTATTTTTCCACTCATCCACAATCTGCTGTGTATGGCAAGTCTGTTTATTGACTGTCTCCCACAGCATTATGGATGTGGTCCTGCACATGTGCAACCTTATTGGATCCTGGCTGCTCCCATACTAATTGCCTGCAGCATTTGAGGACAGAATTTCCAAGTGCATTTGGCGGGTTCCTGGCTCTAGAGAGGGCAAACACAGCCTCCACTGGTGTGTTGTGAGGTAGCAATGTGTAATTCTGCTGAGAACTGCTCAGCTGATTTCTGAGAAACCTTTTTAGTCACAACTTGGTGATTAAAGCTGAAATTCAGGCTGGAGAGCCTGTACTGTTTTTCAAATGACACTAATTACTTTTGCTTGGCAAGTGAATGAGTTGTCTGCTGTGAACACAATCAATATTTTACTGCTTTTCTTCTCTGCCCTAGCTCTGGTCTCTTGTGTATTTAATGCAAATGAAATAAGCCCTGGGCATAGGCACTAAATAACTTTCTCAGGTTTGTGTAGGATCCTTTTACACAGCAGAGAATTAAAACAGATTCCTCTAATCCAAGTCTAGTGCCTTAGTCCACAGATCAAGCTTTCCTTTTCCTCGCTCTTTTTGTACAACCTCTTAATTACCTTGGTTAAAACAAGGGGAGCAGCAGTTGCCAGATCCCAGAGGAAGGCTGTGAAGACTCCTTTGGTGTAGGGGTTACTGCGTGCATAGAAACAGCTTTCTGGAAAAGAGAAGCCATTCTCCAGTGATCTTGTATCCTTTATTTTTTGAAAGGAAACGCTGATCTTTGGCTGGTTCAGGAATCCCCACTGAAGCCTGCCAGTCAGTGATTCTAAAATTCTGCAGCTGCCTCCTGGTTTCTTGTTCTCTGAGAATTTTTTCTTCACACAGTGAAAAGCACTGTAAACTTTGTTGTAAACTCACTGTAAAATCCAGCCCCTTAAACGTGTCACAGCAGTGGGACACTGGACAGTGGAGAGTCAGAGTAAGCTGTATGAATGCTCTGGGTCTAACCTTGCTGGTGGAATCTTGATTAAGGGTTTCATGCTGCTTGTGCTTCACACAGGCTGATGAACTTGGTTCACAACCTGTCAGCCACACCAGGCAGTAGTGCAATGTGCATTGGGTTAGCTGGAGGAGACATTTCTTTTCTGGAACTGCTGTTCAGTTTTTATAGCATGGGAAAGAGGTCTGGAGCTGCAATAGATTTTTGTTTGTTTGACAAATGTAGCAGAAAATGTTGTTCTGAAGCAGTAGTTTCCTGTAATGCCACTAGCTATGCAGGTGTTTCTTGTCTGGGTGCATAATGTATCTGTGTCTGTGCTTGTGCTTGTACTTGGTTTCTAGTTTCTTTCCATTGCAGTCTGCCAGGCTGGTGCATAGCCCTTATTTGAGAATCATCTTGTAAATCACTGAAAATACTTGTCAGGACTCACAGTGGAGAGCACAGCTTGAGTATAGTTTTAAGTGAGCTGAACCCTGAGGTTCATCCCCAGCCTGGTCTTACTTGCTGAATATACTTTTATAAACAATATCTGTAGAGAAGGGGATTAGTTGGAAGCCTTATGAAGGTCTTTCTGCATAAATTTCCTAATCCTAATGCCATAAGAAGATGTCAGAGAGGTGCCTGGTGTTATCTTCTATCTGAGTGATGTTATTTCCTCTCTCTTGGCTGCACGTCACAGAAGAATCCATCTTGGTCCTGAGTACTCACATAACCTTTGCTGCCATTTATACTTTAGCCTTTTAACTTGAGTGCTTTAGAGATCAGGAAAACTAAGGCACTTTCTCCAAGGTCATGGGAGGGCTCTTTGAGCCCAGTTCCAGATCCATGCCTTGGCTGCTCACTCCCAGTTCCTGCCTGGTACACCAGCTGTACCCTCTCCTGTGAGGGCAGCGTGTTGCAGAGGGGGAGAAAAAGGACCAGAACAGCACAGAAATTCAGGTGGTGAATTGCCTTGGTGGATCTGGCCTGACTGATACATCAGAGCAGGGAAAAGGTGATAAAAGAAAAAAAAAAAATATCACCTGACTTGCTCTCCTTTCCTCCACTTTGATACGTGATTTTTTGAGGAGCTCCTTGAACTGCAGATGGCAGCATGTGATGCTTATTGGCTTTGAAAAAGGAGGAAAGCATGTTCCTATCATCCTTCCTTTTGGAGTTTTTCTGCCTTTTCTTGTTATGGCAGCAGCTTTCTTGACAAATGCACACAAAAAAGGAAAGGATGACACAAAAACCCTGCTCATGTAAGAATGTTCACAAGTGATCAAAATAAAATCTGTAATGTCTCCATGCTCCTCTTGTGCTTGAGGGATGGGGGTGCACATCTACAGCAAGATTTTTAGCAAGCCATAGGCATTTCTGCCACCCTGAGATGGGCAAGGGAAGCTGCTTGTTTCACTCACAGGTTCTCTGGAAAGGGCAAATGGAGTGATCAAGATCTTCTGCTTTGTAAGAATGTCTAAAGTGCATGAAGCTGTAGATTCCTCTAGCTCCACCCAGCTGTGACAGCTGTCAAAGGGAATGCCCAAGGGAAAGAAAAGAGCAAATCTAGAAGGATGCTTTCACGGCATGGGGGAATATTCCTTCAGCATCTAGCAGTTTGCATCTCAGACTTTCCAATCCAGAGAGGATATGTTTGTGTTTCATAAGTTTCCATAAACTGCTGTTCTGTAAATCCAGTTCCTCCTTGAGCCTGAGTGACTCTTAAGAGTCCACAGTGTCCCACAGTGAGCAATTTCAGAATTTTGCTACCTGTGTGAAGAGCATCTCTTTTACCGTGTTTTGACTCAGATGCTTGCTAGCTTTGGAGGCTCACAGTTCTTGTGCTGAGTGTTGTGCAAACAAATCATCCACTCTTCACCCATTGCACAGCACTCAGGATTTTGAAGAGTTTTGTCATATCCATTCTTGCTCATCTTCGTGGCCTACTTCATCACTTCTTATGATGCAGCTGTTCTGTACTTGTGATAGTACTTGTTCTTTCCCTTTATTTCTTTCCCAATCTTCTGTAGCCTTTATAGGAGAGAAGAAATAAGGGTCACAGTGGGTATTTGTGTTCTGTTTAGTGTCCTTGCTAGGTTTCTCACACTGAATTTGCCTTTGGATGCCTGTCAGAACCAATTGTGATACTGTCATTAAAAACCTTATCATCTGAGATTGTGTTCCTGAGCCCACTGAGCAGTTCCAGGCCCAATCTTATGTTGTAAGTCAGTAAAGTTAGGAACATTTCTTTCTTTGTGCACGTAATTTTTAATTTTTTCTAAAAATACTTTTATCTGTCTTTTTACAGCGTGGGCTCAAGGTTCTGCAGTCCTTCATGATCTGCCTGCATTCTTTGCTACGAATATCACATCAGCACCAAGTTTTCTGTCACTGTCACATTGTCTAAGTGTCATTTTGAGTTGTTTGAGCAGCAGCTGTTTAGCACAGAGCCCTCACGTGAAACCACTGTTTGTTCCTGCCCTCTGGTTCTTGTCTGCTGGGCACTTGTCATTGATTCAAGGGCTTTTCCTCTCCCTCAGCTGCAGTGCCTTGGTGTCTTTGTGCAAGCTGAATCCCAGTGGGAAGCCTAAATGTCTTGCATTGGTTGAATCTTCCTTAATCACTTGCTTCTTGTTGCCTTCAGAGAGCTCCAGAAAGTTTTTGAGCAGGTCTTCCTTTTACAACTGTTGGTTCTTAGCCAGTATGTGTTGTTTTCATTGTCCCCCTAATTATGTTCTTTATTCTGTTTTTGACTTAGTACAGAGCCAAGGCTTACTGGGCAGAACCTTTTTTAAATAATAGCTTTCTCTATGTTTCCTCAGTATTTTACAGTCCTGCAGTGCCTGTCTTGTAGCTGTCAGGTAACATTTGCTGGTGTGAAGGAATATGGATCAGAGCATTTCTGAGAATTTAATAGCCCATGTACTGTGCTGCATTATCTCTGCTCTCTGGTGCTCAGAGATTTGCAGCAGGCTGTGAAACTCCTATCTCTAAATTCCAGTTTAGTTCAGGAGTGAAGTGATTCAGACTGTTTACTAATTCATAGCATGCTTGGTGACTCATAAAAAATGAATAGGTGAATTGGAGCCCCATTGTAGTGGAGGTGGCTAGTTCCCTTTGTTGCTTTTATTAATTTCCAAGAGGCTCTTACTTGGTCTTGATCCCAACTTTGAGTTTCTTCTTTCCCCTGAGCAGTAGTTCCTGTAATCAGAATAGGGCGGTATAAAGAAGGCTTTTAACCTTTTGCTCCTGTCNGTTCATTCGTGTCGTACTGCGACACATTTCACCAGTTGTTGATACAGACCAAGTCCCCGCCGTCTCCCTGAGGCTGGATTACAAGCACTGCCCTCAGAGGAGGCTGCAGGTGTGGAGCTGAGGGCATTGCTGCAGGTGTGGAGCTGAGGGCATTGCTGCAGTGTGTCACTCTGGGCTGCTTTGTTCTTGCAGGTGCCCAGGTGAGGTTTGTGAAGTGGGCGCTGTGGTACCACGGCTACGGCCGGCCCCAGCTGCAGCGGCTCCCCGCCGACGGCTCCGCGGGCAGCCGGGAGCTGCTGCTGGCATTCTCCTGGCTGCTGCACAGCCTGGGCCTCCTGGAGCAGCTGCTGGCTCGGAACAGAGTGCAGACTGGGGATGAGGCCTCTGTGTGCACGGTGAGCATGGTTGTGTCCTTCCACCCTACCCTGTCCACCTGTAAGAGCAGCTGTGTTGCCGCCAGTGTGTGATGCGGGGTGTCGTGGTGCCTGGGCAGATAAGTGACTATAAAAGAAAAAAAGGCCAGCATTTTCTTTCCCAGTAGTTTCTTTCCCTTCTCTAAGCTGTCCACCTGCAGGTCATCTGGGTTCTTTGTCTTTATCAAACTCCCACCCCTGCCTGAATTTTCTGATTTCTCTTTCCAGTATAGGTGAGACCCACTGTGGAGGAGTGCAAGTAAGTGAATCTCTTCAGTCTCTCTGCTTCTGGGATTTGGGCTGCCAGACTGAACCATGAGTGGTTCTGCAGGACAGGCAAACAGGCTAGCAATGAATGTTGGGTGTGTTGGCACTCTTGGGCAGAGCAGGTAAGGGTAAGGCAAATAATACTTTTTGCAAACAACAAGGTCTCAAATGGCAGCTCCTGCTCTCGAGGTAACCACTGACCTTGTAACTTCTTTGAGAACACAGTGGAGTATGTTGTTTTTTTCCTTTAATAAAAGCTGTTAGTGCATAGAAAGTCTGTTCTGAAGTAACCATCATCTAGTCAGACACTAATTACTGCTCAGTCTGCTTCAAAATGACAAGCTTACAGAATTTTTTCGTTTTTTGGCAAAGGACATTGTAGGTTGGAAACCCTACCTGCTGGTAATCTTGTGGTGTCTAAAGTCTGTGGTCTTTCATGAACCCATGTATGTTTTTCTCCCTGGTTTTCTAGAGTCTTTTTAGGGGGCAGCAGAGCAGGAAAGCAAAAGTTTGTAAAGCTGCAATATAAAAACAATGTCTTCAGAAGGAAAACACTTGTACAAATGGAAAACAGTTCAAAGGAAAGAATCCTCTTTGTAACAACATTAAAAGAAGTATTTTGAGGAAAGGGACCACTCTTGCTGCACTACAATTATTTGCTGCACATAAGAGGGAGCACAAGTGGCTGAGCTGTGAGTGGCAGTGCCATCCACTTATGTGAAGGGTGCCTTGAGATTTCAGAAAAAAAACACACTGCTGGAGAACTTCTTACTTTAAACTTCTCTTTTACCTTTTCTTGTTTTTCATCTGTGGTAGTAGGGTTGTTGTGTTTTTGTTTTTTTTTTGTGTGTCCTTAATTTCTGTTACAAAAGAGTGACAAGTGAAATGTGACATGAGTTCAGGGAATGGGGCAGCACCTGTGTTATTTTCTCTGAAGGCTTTAAGTTTTGCATTTCCCAAAAAGGGATGAAAGAACTATGGTAATACAGTGTTATCTCTTACAGCCACACATACTGATGTGTCTTTCACTGCAATTCTCACCTGCTGTACTAGTGTTTCTCAAAAAGCATGGAATGCATATTAAATGTTTTTACTCAATAACTGTCCAAAACAGTATTTAGAAAGGCTTAAGAGTCTGATTTTTTTTTTTAAATAGACCAGACAAAAATTGTATAGACTGGAAGTTGGAATTAGCTTGTGTATGTAAAGCTCATTGTATTAATGGAACCATTTCTTGTATGGTGTTCATCCAGCAGTTTTCATGCTCCAATAAAAATAGATATTTACAAGAGGGAAAAAAAGAATGTAGTTACAGAAAACTAGTGGGTTTTGTGATTCTCCATCACAACAAAGTTAAAACAAATGGAATTTTAAGGGAGAGGTCTTTTGTTTGATCAACTAGGCATTGCAAAACCAATAAATTCAGCCTTTAGGAGCCAACCAAGTGAAGATCTAGGAGTGCACTGGCAAGGATGGAAGGAGGCAGTGGTGGGTGAGGAGGAGCTGGGTGGGTCACACTCCTCCTTTTGGTCAGTGAATCAGCCCCTTGTAAACGACTCATGAAAGCCTGCTGAGTAGGGTTGTTGTAAAAGTTAGGTTTTGTTGTTGTTAGATATTGTTATTTGCTGGCTGTTGTTACCTTGTGAGATAACTATGTGGCAAAGCCTGCTCATCAGCCAGTGTTCAGCAATAAAACCCCAAAATCTCAGTAAGAGAGGGGGAAAGGTAAGGTTGTCACTTTGCTGCCTGAGATCTTGTAAGTTAACAGAGGTGCTTAACTCTCTTCTGTTTCAGTAAAGTGAAGGAAAAGGTAAAAGAAGAGGAAAAAACCTTCACTTGGGAAAGATCTGTCTCAAAAAATAGAAGAAAGACAAGGAAATGCTCTTTAAAACAACTGAAAGGAAATTCTCAGTTGAGAACTTGCAAAATCTTCCACTGAATGGAATCTTTAATGGTTACAAACAATCAAAAATATTTTCCTGAAGTGAAAATGTTGCGGAACAAAAATCCATGGAATACATTTGGTTCTGTGCATGGCTGAGATCTCTGCCAAAATGAGCAAAGTGTGAAACCCAGTACTTGCTGGAAAAGTACATCTGTTGGTCTACCAATGGGAATAAATTTGGAGAGAATCCTTGCCCTTTGTGTTCATTTAAAAGGAAAGGAGTCTCAATAATTGTAGGCATATCTCTGGTTCAAACTGAAATTCATGTGGTTTGCTTTTAAAATTTTGTCTGAAATCCACAAAGATGAGCAGGGTCTGTTGTGTGAGAAGGGAGAATGGAGCTAATCCCTAAATTAAGTGTGCCATCATGTTCTGACTATTCTTTCAGCCTAAGTTTAAAACAAAGCCTGCTGAATTGCTGATAATGTGCCAAATACCCAACATATAAAGGGCCAATTAATTTAAATAATTTCGTGTTGGACTACCACACTCTGGCCTTTTTTTCCTTTGCAGTTTCTTAGCAACACGGTTTTCTTTCCCTGCAAATTGAACGCTTCCATCAGCTCTAAAGGATTTTTAGAAGTACAAGGGTATTCATGACACATGATGGACAAGGAGCTCAAGCTCTGCGTGGAATTCTTAATCTTTTGATCCTCAGCTGGGAAAAGCTTCCACAAGCTGACTTTTACGTGCACTTACATCTTCAGAATCGAAAGTTAAGTGATTCCTGAACTGATAAACTCACAGATGATGAAAGAGTTGGTAAGAGGTAGTGCTAATGTAGTCAGAACTCACTGTGAGGTAGTTGTGGATGGGACAGGCATGGTTGGTAGCTTGGGGTGGTTCTGGGGGTTCTCTGCCTTTGTGTGTTAGGTAAGAGATTCCTTCAGGGCACTTCCAGCTCCTGTTTTTGGCAGGGTGGTGCTGCAGTCTCTCCTGAGCCAGGACCCTGGTGTCTGTGGCAGGTTGCCACAGTGAGCAGGGCTGAAGGATCTTTCCCTAGCCGTGCTCTCTTCTAGCATGTGAAGTTTATAAACTGGGAGGGGAAACATTTAAAGGGGCAAAGTGTGTTGCTGTGCAGGAGGAGCAGGAGAAGGAGGAAGGGATCTATAATCCATGATAAACTTTAGAGCTGGGCTGCAGCAGTTCAAGTTCTCTGAATTTACTGTGCTCATCTGTCAGCAGGTTGGGGACTTCAGAGGCAGTAAGTGAAAGTTCAAACCTTGCATGGGCCAACTCTTTAGAAGAAGTAATCACTAACTCTGTTAGATCTATAAAGACTTAAGTACAATCTGAGTTGGAGGCTGACATCGATGTGCTGAAGTGTCTGCTTGGGAATTCTTGCCTGCTAATTGCATTATAACACTGGGCCAGTAATTGATGGACATGGTTTTCAAAGGCTTTTGACACCCCTTGTGGATTTCCATCTCAGATTTGCACTGCTGGGATGGCTGTCTCAGTGTCTTCTGTTGCTTTGGTGATCATGTACAGGCAGTTATTCTCAAGTGCCATTTATTGATTCCTATTCACACATAACAAATGCTAGTGTACAAGACACAGCTGAAAACCTGTAGCTGGAACTGTCTCCTTCACTGAACTTGTGAGGCACACCTGGGGAGTTCTCATTCTCTCTGAGAAGCATATAATTGATATAAACCTGCCTTTTTAGCACATTCAGTATCAGACTAATTCGTATTTACCTCGCTTTTTAAATGTCAGTGATACCATCCTGGCTTTCTCCACATCTGTGATGGTTTGGGCAGGTAATAGCAGTACTCTGTGAGCACGTATTCTTTCTGTTTCCAGGGAGGAATACTGCCTGCACTGCTTTTATTTCTACAGCTGAAATTAATCTGTGTGCCCTGTAATTTAATTATGCGTGGAGGCTGTTCAGCTTTTTAAATGGGCGTAGTGATGTTATATCCCTCATGATCATCAGGAGATGTTGTACAAACACTGGTTCTTGTTTCCACTAATTCCCTCTGTCTGCTTCCGGCCCTCTGAGTGAAATTGGATGCCACTCCCCTTTTGTGAATTTGTAGTAATCAAAAAATAAGGCTATTATGTCTCTTGTGCTTGGAATTCATGCATGTGTCTCTAGCATGCCAAAGTGAACTCAGTTTAATTACTTCTGGTGGGCAAAAATGAAGATAAACATGCCTTCTGACCCTTGGGTTTGCAATTTGATTAATTCTTTTGTTTGTCATGGTCTAGTTTGGCTCACTGGCTATTTCCAGTGTATAGTGTAAGGCTTATGCTTGGTCTAATCTTGTTGAAATGCCTTTCTTTTACAGAAAACTTGACGGTCACTGCTGTTCCATAAACCATGTTATTAGAGGAAAGTGTTAAAGAAGCAGCCAAGCTCAATGTTTCCCCCAGCAGAAAACCAGGAAACCTTGGGCACTAGTTTCAGTGAAAAGTAGTTTTCTGCATTTTTTTCCCACATCTTCATCAATTCCAGTGAGGATAGAGGAGGGAATTTTATTAACCTTATTGATTCTGACTCAGAAGCGTAATTACTTTCCAGATCTTTATGGGCTATATTAGTCTGTCAGCTTTCATTTTTTGGTTTTCCTGCCTTATTCCCTCAGCTTACACTTCTATTCTCTTTGTCCTCCTGTCTTCCTAGTAACTCTCACCATTTATGCTTTTGCCCTTTTCCTGCTATTACTGTTGCTGGATTCAGTAGCTACTAAGGAACACTCTTTTTTAAAAGCCATCTGTGAAACCTGAGCAGAGGCTGCAGGGTCCCTGAAGTTTCTCCTGCAGAATTTTCCTCACCTCAGTGTGGCTGACAAGTCTGTTGTAGCATACTTTGGACTTGTCCTGGTACCTTCTTCCAAAATGGGCAGTTACCAACATTTGTCATTCCTCGATATAGGTGAATGCACAATTAAGAAGGTTTTTTGTTTTTTGTTTTTTTTTTCAGACAGCATGTCAAAGTAAAACACTCTAAAAGACAAGTCTGAACTATCAGAAAGGCTTATAATTTATTGAATCTGCAGTGTCTGAATTGCAGAATTTCTTGAAGTTGACATTACAGCTGATGTGTTCTGGATGGGGTTCAGCAACAGGCACTTGAGTTGTGTGAGGAGAAGATGCTGAGGATTGGTGTGCTAGTAGGAAGGTTTACCATGGTCATACTGGCACTCTTCTGAAATCCAGCACAGGGAGCTCCTTCCTTGGTGGCTGGGGAAACAAGAGGGATTTTGAGATGTTTCAGTGCCTCTCCTGCCCTCCAGTGCCAGGGAGCAGCCAGTACCTTTGGTACCTTCTGATTATCTTTGCAGCCTTTTGAGTTAAATATGAACATCTGGTTTTGGTGTCCCACTGTGAGCGACCTGGGTTCAGCTCACTTGAGAGGATCCTTTGAAATGAAGCACTTTTCCCTCCAGGAGGGCTTTTCCTTAAGGAGGGCATGGAGAGGGACATGGTAGGCTCCTACCCACGGCAGAGCTCTGCCTCCTTTCTCCTGGGGGGCAGGTGCTGCTCCTCTGTCTTCCTCCAGCTCCAGGTGTGCTGTTGCTGCAGGGAGCTGCATCTTTCTGTCTCCAGGGGCTGCCCCTCTTGCCCCAGGGGAGCAAATGGCCGTGGGCAAGGGGAACTGCAGCTGCAGGCAGGGGAAAAAAAGCAGTGCAAGGCATAATCTGTTTGTTGCATTTCATGAGCCCTGCGGATCGCTCTCCCAGTTAAAGTCGACCCTGTCAAATGTTGGTCTTAGGATATTTGGTTTCCGTGTTTTGTCTGAATATATAATTCAGTGAGCATTGGGATTTTAACGTTCTTTTAAAACCTTGCAGCTCCAAAGATTAGGCAGTGCTGCTGAGCTCTTTTAAAGGCATAGTGCTTTTGCTGTATTGCAGAGCTCTTAAATAACCTCCCAAATGAGTGGGGAGGGATGGGATAAAGGACTGACGTGCTCTAGTGCCTCAGGCCTGTGGCTACTGCCAGAGAGGCTTGTTTGAACAAGGCAGGCATGGGTAAGAGCTGTGTTCACATTTTCTGTCTTCCCTCAGCACCTTCTCTTTTTCACTCTTTGCCAAGAGTAAGCTCTTGGGAGTGCTGTTGTGAGTAGTAATTCTTACAAAAGGCAGAGAAATTTAAAAGCTAAAAGGCCTTGTGGAAACACAGGACTTCTTTTATTTGAATTGCTGAATGCAATACAAACGTAAGTTCGATGTCGTAAGCACTTACGTTTGTGGAAAACTTACTCTCCTCTGCAAGTATCTGGAGATTTAATTGGTGTGTGCACCATGTGGGAATGGGTTTTTACACCATCCATCTTTCCTTGCATAAATCTAATCTGGATCCTGCCTTGTCTAGGAGGAAATCCAATTGGTATTGTTTATGGTGCTGTTAATGAAAATAGCGCTGTCCCTCTCGCATTCATCTGTTCAGATTGTTCCTTTTCACATTCTCCCCTCCTGCAGATAGATATATGGCTATATTAATTAAGAAGGCATGTCTGATACTGTTATTTCTGGCTATGGTGTTTAATTAAAAAAAAATAAATTAGGTTCTGTTTAAAGATGTCTAATTACAGAAGTTAACATATGTTATGTCACATCAAAACCGTTGTCTGAATTATGAGCGGCTCGGAACGAGCTCTCAGTAAAAGCTGCAGAAGCACTTTATTGGCTTGATTTATGTGATTGCCTTGCCTTTCCTGAGCCCTGCAGTGAGGACCCAAATGTGCTCCTACCCACCCTTATGGTACCAGGCTGTGTGCTTAGTGGAGTTAAAATCTGAGTGGTAACTGAGTAAATATTTTCTGTCTAGACCCAGCATAAGTCCAGTGCAGGTGAGCAGGGGGCTGGGAATGTGCATTGGAGGGTTCAGCTGACAGCTGCTTTGTGTTGCTCTGCTCAAGGATTAGTGTCAGGGAGTTGACCTAGTGCATCTACCCGTGGGTTAAACATCTCATCCATGTTCCAGCAGGCTTGTTTCTCCATGGGTAGCGTGAGCAGCAGGTTGTTTGCTGGTTATCCGGATGTGGAGCTGCTTGGAAGGATTTGGAAGATGCCTGGGAAAGCCACAGCTCGGTGGGGATGAGCTGGGGTCTGTCCTGGGCCGACAGGTGGCAGCTCACAGTCAGAAAAGAGCATCTCTGGGGGAGGCAGCCCTGCCATCGCCGTGTTTTACAGCAGTGCAGGCAGCACAGCCTTTTCTTTTCTGTTGCCTGCACAGGGCACAGTGAATTTATTAAGGTAAGGATTTATAACCCTTAAGTATTCCTGTATCAGTAGGAGTAGTATGGAAAGTCTAGATAAAGTTGCACAGCAGAGTGTTTCCTCTGCAGTCCCGCTTATGGCATGCTGCTGCAAGGAGCTGCAAGGAATTCTGCATTAAATCAGTTTTTGGAGTTTGTGTAATTCAAAGGGTATGAACAGAGCAAGATCTACTTTGTACCAAGTCACTAAAATCCTCAAATAGAGCAAGTAGTGGAAAAAGTGCTCCCTTCTCACATGTCTGCAAACACACCGGTGCCTGTGTTGTTCTTTGATAAAGTATTTATATGATGAAGCACTTATTTAATTTATCTCCATCCACTGTTGGTACACCTGATCTCTGATTCCTCATAATGTGGGATTGCTTTGTGTTTCAAACCAAAAACAACAGCTTCATTTCTGCTGCTGAAGTCGAAAAACTTCTTAATCTTTAATTTCTCTCCAAGCACATTGCATGCAAGTTGTTTCCTCAGATGTATGGAATGGGACTGAAAATTGATGTAGCACCACATCTTTCTCACACCCTCCTTTCTCCCACCCCTTATTCTTTTCCTCTGAGTGCTTTCATGTCTGATGGCTTTTTTCAGTTTGCTGTATTTCATGACTCTGACTTGTCTGCTCAGAACAATTCTGCCAGGAGGGCTTTGGCAGTGTTGGGGTTTTTTTTTTTAATACACTTGCTGCACTGTCTAACCACAAGCCTATTGACACTTTTTGGGAATGAACTGACACCTTTTTTTTAAATAATTTGATATGAAAGAGCTTGGGATGGAATGTTTGGGGCAAAACTTGTGTGTTAAAGACTGAATTCTAGGCTGCCTTGCAAGAATTGTTAAATATATGCTTTTGGGACAGTAAATCATGTTTAGGTCTGGCTAAGCCAGAGGTGTGTTTGTGAGCCTGGGGTAGGTTATGTAGTTTGTGAGCCACCTTAACTGGGATGGTGGTGGGTAGTGTCTTGGAATGTGTATTTGTTCTGGGGCTCAGCTGTTTATTTCTCCTGGATCTTTTACCACAGGAGAGCTGAAGTGTGGGCAGGGTGATGGTTCAGAAACTGGCTTGGGGAGAGCTCATGTAAATATATGCTTGTCACTTTGATCAGGCTTGTGCTTGCTTTTCTTAGCCTTGCCAATGAGTGGATACTGAAAAGTTTTAACAGCAGTGCTTGGAGCTTTTAGGATAGGAAGCTTCTTTGGGGTGAGTTACGGTGGGAGTGGAAATGAGGAGTTCCATTCTATCTTCTGCTTAATTAATTTTCCTAAGTTACACTGATCAGGGGTGCTCTGGCAGGTCCACATCACCCAGTTTGATCAGATCAGCTCAGGTATCCCCAGTAATGGGAAAAATATCCCCTTTAAAATGGTGATGAGGGCATTGATGTTTGCTCATGTGACTTTTGAACTGCAAGGCTGTGGCACCAATTCCTGTAGCTGATCCAAGCACATCCCTTCTCTGAAATGGAATCAAAGAGAAGCATTAATTGCAGCAAACAGTTTGCAAGCAAAATGCTTCTCTGGGAAGTGGCTGTGGAATGATCTCTTCCAGAAGTGGTGTGGAGCATTCCAAGTGTGGGAAGGCCCTTGAGGTCTCTGGGTACTTGCCTTGGCTGCTCTCTTTATGAACTGGACTAAAAAATATGCACTTCTGTATCTCAGAGTGAATGTAGGTGTGTATCTGGATTGCTGCATAAATTAGATAAATTCACTGATACTCCAAGCCTGTAGCCTGGCCTGGTGTTTTAGGGATTTTTTCACCCACTGGGAGAACAGTAAATAGTCTTAGATTGTAAAGATGGGGCTGGAAATTGAGGTCACAGTATAATATGCAAGACCTTTTTTTTTATACCTTGTTTACTTTATGCTGGGCTAAGTATTTCATAGCAAAAGTAATTTTTTTGTGCAGTTTGTGAAATAAATAATGGAGAAATCCTGTTAAAAATGCATTGGCTGGCTTCCTTATTTTAATATTAATAAGGCAGGTTGCTACAATAAAATTAGCTCTGCATGGTGTTTGTCACTGTACTGCCAAAGCAATCGAGTCTAATGCCATTCCTTCCTGAAATAAATCCCCAGGAGAGCAGTATTTGTGCTGTTCTGAAACCTCTAACCAGGGAAGTTGGAGTAGAACTGTAAATTATGGACAATGCAGATTTTAATCTGGGATTCCCAAGTTCGGCCCTGTGGCTTTCTAGCTGCTTATGTGAGGAGTTTTAATGTTCTTTACCCATGGGTTTTCTCTGCTGCCATGACTAATATCCAGCTGCTTGGCTTATCATGCTAATGGATAGCTTGGTAAATGTATCTGTATGGTTTCCTGGTCCAGAAACCATCCTGTTTGAGGCAAAACAGTGTTTTGCCCCAAAAAACTGGGGATGTACTTAGCTTGGACTGCAGTGTCCTAGGACACAGTGCCTTAGTTTAGGAGCTTGGGGACAAAGGAGCAGAGGAAAAAGAGGGACATTGGAGTTGGCACACTCTCTTTTCTGTTTTTGTTGTTGTTAAAGATGAATCTGTGCCTTTAAAAGGAGAAGCCCTCTACCAGCCCTGCACCTCTGTGATGTCTAGCATGTGTTTATCTGAGCCACAGAGCAAAAGGAGCAAACCTGTAATATTGATACAGTTTGGTATGTGATCAGAGCAGCATTTTTCTGCTTACAAATAATGGGAACAACTCATTGTAATAGAGGCCCTGTCAGCTGGAGATATTTAGGTTAAAACAAGTGTTAGGGGATGTTTGATTATGGTTGTAGGCACACTTTTGTTGAAATCTGCATTTAAGGCAAGATTAAATCTCTTCATTTTACAGTTTGCATTGTTAGTTTAGGATCCAAATTGGAGCTATATTCAAGCTTTGCCAGCCGACTGGATCTTTTTAAGATTTTACCAAATGTGGAAATCTGTGAAGCAGGGAAGCACATATGTTTAAATACCATCAAGGTCTATGGGTCCAAATATCTGCCTAAGTGTTTTCTTGAAAACAGTCATGTTTCAGTCATGTATTTAAATTTCCACTGAAAAGAAATGTCTTGAGAGTCTGAGAACGGGGAGACACATCCTTTCAGAATGGCAAACATCCATTCTGAATAACCAGGTCTTTGCAGTTCTGTGTTATTCCTACTTCTTATGACATGTTGTAGTAAAAATGATGGGAATGTAGTTTGGAATGATGGGTTGTGTTTATTGTGTGTAATTCCTATAGACTGCATGAAATGGAAAGCTTTACTTTAAATGGTGTTACTGGCATCAGAAGTAAAACTACCCATGTCTCCCTTCCCCTTTTAATTTGCAGTCTGCAGGAGTCTTAGCTGAAAACAGAGAGATCTGTTTGTACATGTGAATGATCTCTTTGTGCAGGGGGCCGGGGGAGGTGGAATTCCCCGTGTTCCTTGGGAAAGAGATACAACAGAAATGTGCTGCAGAAATTTTGTGCAGAAGATGAAGGTGTTGGCTGTTGTTATCTGCAGCAGAAGGAAAGTGGGACAAGAGGAACAAATGGAAACTCTTTGCTTCTCTCTTCTTCCTTCCAAATTACTCTAGAAAAAGGCAAAACAAGCAAGACAGATGATACAGCTGTAGCTGGGAGTGCCTCTGTGGAGTCCTCTGCCAGCTGCATGATTTTTTCTTTTCCTCCATCCTGCCAGATGGGAAATGCTGGATGGAGAAAAGAAAATAGCTGGGCAAGCACAGGCCCACGATTTTGTCCCTATGTAAGTTATTGATTTATAAAATAGGGTCTCAGGAAGACACTGCAGGAGCTAAATCTGGTTTTTATGTTCTTTGACATATTAGAATCTAGTCAAAATACAATTTTTCCCATCTGGGTAAAGAACATGCTTGCTGTCTCGGGAACACCATGTCTTTCTGGGTACAGAAAATGGAAGATGGGAGGGGAGACAGCTCACCACATCACAGCTGAGAAGCTGATATTTGTTCCACACTTCTCTACTTGTTTAGGCTGTTCCCAGTCCTGTATTCTCATTTCTCTGTACTGCTGGCATTGACTTCATTTCAGGGCAATTTTCCTCCTCTTTGGCCTATAGATCTCGTATGTTCACTACCGAATGACTTGAAAATGTTGAAAGGAGTTAAAAGCAGTCTGGTGTTCTTTTCCTGCTTTCAGTGTGAAGATGAGCTGCCCAAGAGCCAGGAAGGCACAGCTGAAGCAGGGCCTGAGGACAGAGTGGATGTTCGATACCTGCAGTGGTTAAACGGGAGGCTGAGGTTGCAGTGGTGCACTTTGCACGCTCAGCTCCAAGAGCAGTGCAAACTTTTGCACAAGGTAAACGATTCTTCTAACTCACTGTGACATAGTTGATTATTTAAAAGCCTTGTCAGCTTGAGCTGAACCTGCAAATTATTCTTGTTTGCTAGTTCTGCATTTTCTGTAGATAAGAATGAATTACTCTGAATTTAAGCACCTCTGTCTTTGCCCAGTGTGGCGGAACCATGAGAAAATGTGGTATGTTCAGTGTTTGTAAGGTTGTAATTGTAGGAAAGTCTCTTTTGCAGGTTGGCACATTAGTCACTGCACACACAGATTGCTGCCGTTTTTCTCAGAAAATGCCTGCTAGAAACAAGACAGAGCATTCTGGCTCCCCTGACAAGAAGTAGCCATGCAGAACTCTTTAAGTTCACTGGAAATGTGGATTCAAAATGTTAAGCATAAATATTGAAAGTAATAGCAAAAGAAAATGCAAAATCTCTTTCCAAAGTACTAGGGGACATCTCAGCAGAACCCCAAATTTACCTGCTTTTAAATCAGGAATCAGTAATGGTCTCTACACTGCTAAGGTTCCAGTTCCCTTCTCATTTATGAGTGTTTAGATGCCTGTCCATGCACAGACATCTGGGACCATTATATCTGTTTAGGATGGAACCAGCCTTCAGTCCCAAAATCGACAGTGATGATGACTCCAGAAACAAATTAAATAATACAGTTCTTAAGATAGTCCTAAAAGTTATTAAAGTATTGCTTTCCTTAGGTCCCCTTTCTCCATTTATATCTCTTCAGATAACTTAAATGGAGCCAGCTATTACTGTACTCAAAACCTTCACAGAAAACCTTTTTTTGAGACTAGAAACGATTTGGGGAAATTTCTTCCCAAAGTACGCATCAAAAAGTTGTCAGAATCATCTTCACCTTTGAATGAAGATGCCTTCCTGGTTTTAATCCTGTGTCTGACAGAGCAGTACTAAAAACCATAATGAGGTTACATTTTGTTCTTTCCATGAACTGATTGCTGGGGCAGATGTCTGATTGACAGCCCTAGGGAAGAGGTATCAGGTGCTGTGTGTGCAGCATCTCAAATAACCTTTTGCTTCTCACTGACCACTGCTGATGTGATTCCCTGATCTGGGAACAAAGGTGGCAATTCCCTCTAAGTGCCTGTGCAGACCTTGACTTTTTGCACCGTGCTGGGGTTGGGAGGGGTGAATCTCAAATGAAATGATTGGCATCTTCTCCCCCTGATAAACTGCCTCTATTTAAGGTATGCTGGTTTTTCTAGTAGGTGAGGCAAATGCCTCCATAACTCATCATCAGTGCTCTGATTTATGTGAGACTTGACAGTAACAAATCATTAGGCAGCTCCAGTGCCTCAGCTTGCAGTTAATGAGGCTGAGGAAGAATTAAAAGCAGGTCAAACCTGGGAGCTCGAGTACAAACAGAGATATTCTCAGTGGTCCAAACGAGGCACTGAGGTAATGAAGAGATGTGCTGATGGGGCAACATGCTCAGCTTCTTGACAGGGCAGATGAGAGATGATGACCCTGCTGCAGAAGTTGTACTTTGAAATAAACTTGGACTTTTTTTTACCCCTTTGTGGCTGTCTGAGGCAAAATGTGTGCTAAAGTCAGAGCAGTCAGACAACCACGAGAGACAGGTTAAGTTATGCTGCAGGTCCCTGGACCATGATTTCCAGAATCTGGAGGAATAAGCAGGAGGGAGAGTTATGTCTCTGTTCATCCAGTTTCCCAGAGCTGTCATTACTGCCTTCTCCAGCAGTCACTGCTGGGCTAAACTGAAGGCAGCAGTGGTGCTGGGGATGATTGTCACTGTCAGGGCTGCCACCACGGGGGTGCACAAGGGAGGATGGAGCTGAGCCCAGCTCCTCCCCATGTGAACCCACACTGATATGATGTGTGCAGCTGTGGGAGTTCTGCTCAGAGCTGTAATAAAGTGCAGTGCTCTGATTTATATTTTAGTGTGGAAATTTATATTTTAGGGCTATAGAAAGGTAAATGTGACTTTGGAAGGACTTCATTACAGTGCCACATTAATGTTAGCGTTTACAGTAACACAAAATACAACACACTCACACAATTTAACAGCTGTATAAACAATAATTGATATTTCCTGACTCTTTCTAGAGAAATTGCTTTTACTGCTGCATTAATTTCAAAACTTTTAAGCTATTCTGTGTGTTGGAAGACTGAACTGACCCAGCATGACCTCTATATGAGCTGCTGCTTTCCTCCAATAAACCACAAACGCAGTATGCAAAAGGCTAATGAGTGTTATGTTTTTTAATTATGCTGACAGATTTACAGAGGGCCTTCTCTACAAAATGATAATTACGGCTTTACTCGCTCTGTTTGATAACGTACCAGGTTATGTGTCTCAGCTGTGGAACAATCTTATTTACTGCTGATCAGGAGCTATAATTTTTGTCAACTAGTGGCGACACTCCTGCAGATTTCATTCTGTGACTCACACAAGCTCTAAAATGCCATTTTCTCTATTTGGGCCTCTCTGAGAAGAACGCAGCAGAGTTGGAAAGTGTGTTCTTACTCAGAAGCTGATTGCTCTTCCTTCCACTCTGTGCTTTTAGTACAACATTGCTGTGTCCTCTATCTACTCTGTCCTGCCTGCAGCCACCTGAGGTTGATGGGATGAATTTCTGCAGTCCTCAAGAGAGGGAAGCCTCCCTGGAGCTACGGCTGGTCCTGTGCTGGGAATTGCTTGTTAGGTGGCCTGCCTGGCTGTTCCTCTTTGCTGGCTGCTCTGATGAGCTTCTTTTCAATGACTTCAGCTCCCAGAAGGCATGTTGAAGCCTACAGAAGCACACATGTCCTGCTGTAGGAGGAAGACTTCCTGAGGGAAATCTTAACCTCTCTGTTTCTGAGGAATTTTTTTAGCCTGAGGCTATGAGCTGTTGAATAACATTTTAATAGCTTCCTGACATGGGCAGCTTGGCTGGCTTTGGAAGTGTGATGTAGAAATACCATTCTAATTCCCTCGAAATTCTCAGTGGTGCATATTTACCTGGTGTGCCTTCAAATACATGGGAACGTGGAGAATAAATTACTGTGTTAAGGCACGTCTCTTGGTTCCTTCTGTTCTCTTTCTTTTTCTTTCTGTCAGATGCCAGAAGAATATCTGTCTGCCTGGGTTTTGATTCCTCTTGAATTCATAGGAGAGAGGAGTTGTTTTTATTTAGTCTTTGAGTTACCACTTCGCCTTAAAAAATGGGAGTGAGAAGCCCTGCATGGTTTCAGCAAAAGAAGAACCTGTATAGATTAAAACTTTCATTTTGGGGGGCTCTGTTAAATGCACTGTGCCACAATCAGCATGTTGAAAAAACAGAGGAACAGGTGAGTTTCTGCAAAACTGATGGATTTCCTGAGGGTATTTTCAGCTGTCTTCCATCCTGAAGTAGTGGAGGGTTAGATCATGTTCAGAGATGAATTTTTATTTTTAAGCAGGTGAAAATCTGATTATGGGCTGTGCGTATGGATTAGTAAGAATAAAACTATATTAAACAGAAATCTCGGTGATAGAAGAGTTTAACATAATTGGAATTATCAGATCATGGTAAAGCAACAATAATGGTTTTAATATGCTTGGAAACTAAGAGCAGGAGTTGTATTGTCAGTAAGAATGCAGAGCAGCACTGGGGATTACCACCTATGAATGGGGTGGTTTCTTGTGCCCCTCCAAGATCAACAGTATAAAATAAGATGTAGCAGTGTGTAGCAGTGCAGTGGATTGGATGGGTTGTATCTATATATCTGAGGTAGTAAGAGTAAAGGGACAAGGACAAAGTCTTGATCTCTGAATAACAGAGGGCAGGGACTGGTGCTGAGTAATTACCTCATTGTCAGTAATTTATGAGTGAGCTAAACTGCAATTTATAGATGCATCTGTATCTTGACATGAAAAATCTACCATGTTATTCTGGGAATTGCTACCTTGTTTATTTATATATTTTTTGTCTGTTTGGTTTGAAAATCTTCACTTTTTTTTTCCCCTAAGCTGAATTTGCCATTAGATCTCAGAAGTGCATTCTTTAATGCTGTAGAATTTTTTTCCCCTCGTGCAAATGTGTGTGAACCATGAGCAAGCCTCCTTTTCATCTTCCCTAGGTGAATTAGGCCCCTTGCAGGGAGAGCTGGGCTCAAGGGCATTTAGGAATTGGTGCTGAAGAAGTGGTGCTGAGTGTGGGGGCTGTGCCTGTGCTCTCTTGCAAAGGTTTGCCTGAGGTTCAACCAGAGCTGCCTCCACCTCGGGGTATTCCAGTGCCAAGGAGCAACAGCTGTGCATGTTCTGCCTCTCACCTCTCACCTGCTACTCCTGCTTTGACGCTCTTTCCATCTTGAAGCCTTGTTGTATTAGTTATCAGTAAGAGACAGCAAACCCACAAATACTGGAGTGTTTCAGCGTCCGTCCAGCCTGGTCTCAGGGGAACACCTTACTCCTCCCTTGTTACAGCTTGGCTGTGTTTGTTTTGGGCTTTACCCAGGGATGCTGCTGCCACCTACCATGGAACTGAAGTTCACTGCTGGAGCTGGGGGCCCAAAGGTTTGGCAGCCAGAGTTACGCAAGAATGCAGCAGGGAGAGGAGTGGCAAGTGGAAGGGAAGAACACTGTGTGGGGAGGTGCTCTTTTATTTTTAAACTGGCATAGCTCTGCACATGTGACAGATGGTTGTCACCAGCAGTGAGTTTTGGGAAAGGAACGCTAAAATATTCTGAAGTTTCACGGAAGGGTTGATAATTACCCAGTGCCTGTCAACTTTAAAATAGTTGTCAATACCCAAGTGTGTGATAAAGTCCGTATTAGAATAAAGGAAGAAAAGCAGGAAACATTCTCTGTCTTCTGGCAGAAATATTAATGAAATATGAGTGATTGTCTGACAAATGTGCCCTGCTATCTTGTTTGGCAGCTGCAGTTATTACAGTAACAAGGGGATCAGCTCTGAATAGGAGGAATTGCTTTTTATTGTTCCCTTGGCTAACTTGGGAAGCTTCTTCATCAAGTAATTGATGATACCATCACCAGTGCAGCTGGGACGAGGTCTTGGTAAGCAAAAGCCAATAGTATAGAACAGCAAAAGAGAACCTTATTAGGTGGCATTTTTTCTTCTGCTTGAAAGAAATAAAAACTATTCTGAGAGCATACTTTAGCTCAGTTAAGACTGCTGCTGTCTGTGTAAATGGTTTCTTCTTTCATGCAATGCACCAGACCATGTGCACTGTAAGGAAAAAGACTTCAAGAGAGGATTCGGAGAGAAACCTTCAGTTTTACTGTGGCAGCAGTGGTTGCAATTCCTGCATGTGGTTGTGGCAGTGCTGCTAGATGGACCATTTTGTGAGGGGATTGTGGTGCATGTCCATCCCTTCCATTCTGGCTGTTGCATTGGTGGTGGTACTCACACTGGTACGTGTCCATTGGGAAAGGGTTTGTAAACACTGGTCACATCACCTGCCAGCCCACACAGCTCTTGGGTGATAGTCCATGGTGTTAATGAGCTGCTCCTTGTTCTGACAAATATCTTTTAAATTGATCTGTTCCAGATCCATTTATACACAAGTGGCTCCCACGTGGACCGGGACCTCGGACATTTTTCTGTCACAGAAACAGATCTCATTAGACAGCCAGAGAACTACAAGCAGGTAATGCTTCTCCTGTAATTCTGGGATGCTCAGTATGCGTGACACAAACACTGCGAAGACTGCATTCCTTCTAACATTTTTTTAACTTAGTTTCCTGCAGAAATAAGGGCTTAGATATTGAATTTTCAGTTTTCTTCACTTATTTGTATTCACCAAATCTGGTTTGATAGAACATAAGCCCAAAGGTATCAGGGTAAGCTTTATAAAACTGATAGATAAGGAGTGGGAAGAGACCTGACTGAAAGTGCCACTGGAGAAAAGGCTTGTAGAATAAAACACTCTTAGATAAGTTGGCTGACTTGCTGTTGTATCCTGCCAGTAACCACATCTGGGCCAGTCAGGCACCATGTCTGCCTGTGGCCCTGCCTGAGCAAGACAGAACCTCTTAGGACAACATCATTTTCCCCAATGTACTGTTTTACCCTGAAGGATTAATTCCTACTGCTCTCAATTACTCAATTATCATAGGTGTTTCAGTTCATTATCGGAAGTAGTTTAATTCACATCTTTTAATGCAGTATAATACATTTGTTTTTAAAAAATCACTTTCTAGAAGTTCATTCAGTGTGAAACTGAAACAAGATGGAAATTTCAAGCTCATCCCTAACAAAATCAATATTTGGCAAATTTCTGCAGTCTGTCCAGACCTGTTTGCTCAAAGAAGATATTCTTTCTGCTGTTTGCTTAAGAATGAAAGTGGGCATGGTAAATATTCCGCACAAAGAAATTCAGGAAAGTAGATTTGAAGGTGAGAGGATAGTTTTATGTTCAAAGCCCCTAAAGTAAAGTGCACGTTAATCTTTCATTGCTGAGCATTTCTTGGATGAACAGTTCATATCCAGCCTCTTGGTAGGATTCATCTATTTAGAACATTTTCCAGGAAAACTTGTTTTTCTGGAGCAAATGGCCTTAAGTCAGCTGGAGATTTCTTTTTCACTTGTGCTTTGCAGTGCCCCTCCTGTGCTTGGCTCAGCAGCTCAGAGCACACAGCAGCACCTTGCTCTGAAGTGTCTAGTCTTCCAGATCTTAGCAAATGCCTGCAAAGGTCTGGCAGGCTGGTATTAGAAACTTCCAGGCTGTGCAGAGGGACTTTGCAACAACCTTTTTTCCCAAAGCCTTACCCTGAGTCTGTCACTGATCTGTTGCAATAAAGCTGAATGATGCTCTTGGTATTTGGTTTTGACTGCTTTGGTAATGAATCATTCTAGGAGGGTTTTTTTTTTTTGCATTCTGCTCCCTTTCCTGGATGCCTGCTCCAGGTGTTCTGTTCAGAGGAGGTTCAGGATAAAATGGAAGGGGTTTTTCTGTATTGGGAGCATTGTGGGTAGGTAGAGTGCTGTAGTCAAGAGGGTTTAGTGGGCAGCTGTTTGTTGCTTAGTTAAAATCAACTAAACTCTTCATTCCACCTTTCCCAGGCTTAAACAGCAAATAGATGAAACAAAACCAGGGTGATGACTGAGAGGCAGGGTGACAGAAGATGTTTTCTTTAAATAAGCTACAAGTGGCTACAGTCTGTCTCCAGTTTCTGGGCTCTGACAGGTGCAATCCCAAACAAGCTCCAACGCATGTGTGTTGGAAATTCCTTTCTTATGTTGCTTACTGCTTGGACTGATCCAAAATTGGAATTATTTGTCAGTATAATCAGCTGTGAAACTGATTATAATTGGAATTATTTGCCAGTATAATCAGCTGTGAAACTTCTTAACCTCTTAAAGCTCTCAAACCTATTGAAGAAAGGAGTTCTGAGCCGCTCTCTTGTGCCTGATTCTAAAATAAACAGGAGAAACTGCAGGAAGTCATCACAACACTTGAATATAGATGCTTTTGAGAGCCTTATAATTGTTATGGTCACCATTTGAACATTCTTTGTAGATTTTGTCTCCCCTTACCATTATTTCCCAACAGCAGCTTCTGGAAGTCATGTGCTCAGTATGTATGAGGAGCCTAGCACGACAAGGTGGTATGGGCTTGAAAAGGCATTGTTGTTTTGAGTGTCACTTTTCCAGATGGATCTAAAACTCAATATGCAAAGTGATGCTGCTTTGGAAAATGTAATAAAAGGCCTCTAATTTTCAAATATCTTGCTAAGATTAAGTAAATTACGAGCATTTGAATGGCTTGGTTTTCAAATATTGGTGCAGATGGCAGCACTCTGCCAAATGTTTTCTCCAAAAACTGTGAATTTTTTTTTTCCTTTTCAAGTAAATGAGACATTTCTCTTAATGTTACCTCAAGTAAGAGCCTGCTGCGTGGATCAATAAAAAAGAGCAAGCGTGTCAATATGCTTCACTGTAATGCACCCCTCTTGGTGGTTGGTGTTATGAATCCCTTCTCATCTTGGGCATCCTTCAAAGCCTTGCAATGCAAAGTGGATCGAAGCGTCAGAAATTCGCTATCACAGAAGGGACTTGGGCTCTTCTTTTTTAAGCCTCCAGTTCATTTTCATCAAAAATACCCTGCCAGAGAAGTTGCTCTGTTTGCATCAAAACAAGAGATGTTTAGTCTGACAGGGAAAGTGTGATAGGATACAGATAGCTGTGAAGTCAAGCTTCACTTTATGAAATGTAAAAGTCACGCTGCTCCTTTTCTACAGAAGGCGCATATTAACTTATTTAAAATGTTCTTTCCTTGAATTTTTGACTGTAAAACACTTTTAGGGCTTTTATGTCCAGGGATTTTACTGGACATTATTATTCTTCTATCATCATAAATATCTTTGTCAGATTCATAGGGCTGGAAGTTTTCCAAACCTAATGGTTTTAATTACGTTTTTCTCTAGTGAGGCATGATCAAAACTCCAGCTTTTCCTGCAGTTTGGCTGTGGTTATATATCTGTGTGTGGCTGTGAGCTGCAGGCCACGGCTCTGCTTGGTTCCTGTGCTGCCTGGGGCTCTCAGTGAAGGGGGGGTGGTGTTATTTCAGCTGGAGTGCAGTTTGCAGTGGAAGCACAGAAGTGCCTCCTCCATCAGTGGGGATGGTTCTGGAGCTGTTTGCTGGAGTGCACAAATCGGGGACCTTGGGGGGCTCATTGCATCTTTTCCTGAAAACCTCTTGCACTTAACACTCAGTGCCCTAGAATACAGTCCAGAGCACCTCGAGTCTCTTGTGTTCTGATGCATTTTCCAAGCTGATGGGTACTGCTTGTTGTTAAAAGCAGCTGGGGTGAGGTGGGAGGCTGCTGCTGTTTGCCAGCCTGGAATATCTCCAGGGCAGGACTGGAGTCCTGGTCTCTGGCACTGCAGGTAATACACCTGGGGAGCATGCTTGGGAGAGCATTCAGGTGGTGTGGCTCAGGGTAAACCACACCTGCCCCAGACTTCCCAGGGCAGTAATCCTTTCCATGGATGTGGCCTCATTCCTTGTCAAGTCCACTTATCTTAGTTCTGCACAGCAGTGTTGCCAGTTCTGAAGTTTACCTTGGACTCAAAAAAGTGTGTGTTGCACTTGAGTCATTAAATTAACTTTCTCACCAAATTGTTACTGTATAGAGATCAGTGAACTTTAAATCGAAGCACCTTCGTCCTTCAGTTTCTTCTGTCTCTTCATATACTGCTTTGTATGTGGAATTCAATCTTAGGAGAGATTAAAAGTTGAAACTCAGGTCGTTGGTGCAATGTTGGCAGTGCTGGAGTGAGCACTGAAATTGTAATGAGTAAAGATGACACCTTTAAATGCCAGTAAATCAATTTACTGAGTGTGACAGCAAATAAATAATGCAACTGTCTGCCAGATGGACATGCAGTGAAATTTATAGAACTTGGATGTGAATAGCTAATAATTTTATTTCAGAATTTTATGAAGAATGTTTATGTCTGTTGATCATTAACATGTTTTAAAGGTGATTTATTTGGCTTAAGAAACTAAGGTTCTTGGTAGCAAGTAAATAGGAGCAAACAAATAGTCTGTCTGACTTTGCATACATAATATATGGTCAATTCCATGCCCATAAAAGATTCTACTGAGCTTTAGCTCTCCAAGCAGCAGGGATTTTGTGGGATGGGATGGGATGGGATGGGATGG
>VWYO01021569.1:25475-51303 GCA_013400275.1 Rhadina sibilatrix | reverse complement strand
TGGGGGGGTTGGAGATGGGAGGGGAGGGGAGGGGGGGGGATGGGATGGGATGGGATGGGATGGGATGGGATGGTGCAGGCATAGCACTGATCTGCTTTCTGGACTGTTGATTTATCAGGAAAGGACACCAGTGTGAAGTATCTGTATTGCTTCCTTTACTCAGGTGGGACCTGTAATTTCTCATTGGGTCATTTGAGGGGTAACTGATCAAGATGTAAGGTGGGTTGATAGTGAACCCTAAGTCTTGTGGCAGTTTCCATGTGAAACATCTGTCCCAGATGGCTGTGACAGATGGGTGACACAACAGGTTTATTCTCTGAGTAACAGCCCGTGGTTGGAATTCATGCAAAGCACTAAAGAGCTGCTGTTCTTTCCAGAACAAGTCGGTTCAGATTGGGAGCATTAGGAGCTGAGAGTCTTGGAATTCTCCAAAATGCTGAATGTGCATTTAACAGTTACTTTTTTAGGAAAGCTGAGGCTTCAGCTGGCGTCAGGGGCTCATGCACTTTCATAAAGCACCCTGTATCTGCTGAAGTTTTTATCTTCAAGAGACAGCTTTTATCTTAAAAGAGAAACCAGTGATTTCAGTGCATCCATGGGACAGCACCACCTCCTGGAACGTGTTTGGGGGCAGAGCTGCAAAGTAAGGTCTGTCAGCTAACACAAGTTATTTGTCTGGCTGCTGAATAATTACCCTGCTATTGCATTATCCCCAGAAATGGATCCCAGGTTGTTCACCCTCTTGGGTGGATGAAAATGGAATGACTGTGGCAGGACAGTTCCAGCTGCAGTGTCCCAGGCTATATTTGGTGTCCTTGTGTTGGCTGTTTGGGACTTCCTGGAATGTTCCTGGTGGTGACAGGCACTCCAGGCAGGTGCTTAATGAAAATAAACAGTTAAACCCCTCTGATAAGCGTGACACCGTGTCACATTATTGATTTGACACAGACCTGTGCCAATATTTCCGTAATCAACCCCGTTGTGGTCTTGTATGGTGAGGTGAAGGATATGTAACCTTATTTGAATTTCAAAGAGCCTGTTAGAGAGCCATCTGATGTTTTATAATGTCCTTCCATCTGTTGTACAAGAAGCAGTTCAGGCAACATATTTCTCAGAGTGTAGATACCAATGGAAAAAAATTACATTCATCCTATAGACCATGATGCTGCTGGGTAGAAGATTTAAGTCAGGAAACAAAGGCCTGTACTGCATGTAAATTCCAGAAAAATGATTTGATGTTCAGTGAAAAAATGACCTTGAGCTTCAAGGACAAACTGCCTTCATTGGTATAAATTGTCATAGATTCACGATCTCCTGTAGTGCTCTGGCAACTAATTCTGTTTGGTCTGGCCCTCAGCTGTTTGTATGTTTATTGTTTCATTCCTTTGATAGAAGCCACAGTTCTGTTATTTCTGTCCTGGAATGGGATCAGTATTTTGTGTTGTAGCACCTGTTCTAATTAAGGCAGCTTTGCTCTCTTGTTTTACTTTCCTGGAAGAAAAAACAAAAACAAAAACAAACCCTTGAAATTTCTCAAATGGCTCCTGCATAAAAACCAATATAGCATAGGGGCAGCTGCACTGGGGCTTGTGAGTCTTTGTGAAAGTGTGGGGGGTTCCTGTTTTGGTCTTCTTTTTGTGCCTGTTGTGTCCAAAATCCCTCCTTGGCCAGTCCTGATGTCACAGAAACCTTCACAGAGTTTCATTTTCCTAGGAGTTGTGCCAGGGTCTGTGTGAGCTTCTCGTAGAAAGAACCAGTTTTCAAGGTGGGCAGAGACTGTGCCGCTGCAAATGAGATTGTAAAGGTGGAGAACAATTTTCCCCAAGGGAGCACAAAGATCTGGCACAGTTCTGGGAGCAGTAGCTCAGAAGAGACAGCCAAGCCCTGGAGAATCTAAACACAACAAGATTTTAGACTTTACACGCTGCCAGAATTAACTTAGTTTGAATCAGGAGTGGCTTCTGACCCTTGGACCAGATCTGCTTCCAGGGCTTCAGATGGACCCAAACCCTTGGATTTTGGCATTGTTAAATTTTCAGGACAACGACTAAACTGCTAGATTCTGTAGCAAGAGCATTTTTTTTTAACTTTTCTTTCACAGCTTTTTAAAGCAACAGGTTTTGCTGTAGTCCAATGCATCAGAGTTTTTCCTGGTTTTTAAGCAAGTTTGTTTTTCCCTGATGATTGGTGCGTGTTAAATAAGTTCTTCAATGATTAAATGAGATTAAGTTTTAGAGCTGCTGACCTTTAATAAATTTCAAGGTTCACCAAAGAATTGTATGTTAGGCCCATGGACACACATGTTTTGAAAAGGTCAATTATGACAAGTTTTTTTGAATTTGCATAATTATGCTCACCACAGCACTTGGAATAAAAATAGCAAATGCTTTGTCCTTTTTGAAGTATTCTCCTCTCTTCCTGTCTTAAACTTGCTTTTACTAAGCCGTTCCAACATTATTCACTGAAGAGCACAGGGAATGTGGGCTGTGTTGGGAGCTGAAGCAGGACTCTGGGGAGGGAGAGGAGAGAGAGTGAAGAACCTTTTTGCTCTGGTTCTTGTCCAGTGAGGTCAGGAGCTGGGAGAGGTACGTGGACAAGAAGCCTGAATGAGGGCATTGTGGAAGCAAGGTAGTTCTGATGTGAAAGAATTCGGATTACAGGGGTGAAAAGAAACCAACTGAGGCATAAGGGGCTGAAAATAAACAGAAAGACAAAGACTGGAGAGGAAAGTTAGGAGAGGGAGCTGTGAATGGGGAAGCTCTGTCTAAAGACTTGAATCATTGTCCTTGTGGGAGTCTGAGAAGTCACCCACCCTCTTGCAGGAAATGTCATCCCCCTCCAGTGATGATCTGCGTGGAAAACCTCCTGATGCTGCAGGAGGAGTTTTCAAAAGTATCTTTCTAAGAACATCAAATTTACCAGTAATCTGAAGGGGAGCACAATTTTGCAGTGTAAGGTGTGTTTATTAGGTGTGGCACACGACACAAAGAAATGACACCCACACACTGGGATGTCCAAGGCAAAAAAGAGGAGGGTTTATTTACAACTTCAGCATTTATCGAATTCCAGCAGTGACCATGGATCAGAGGAAGAAAATCTTCCTCTTCAACTACCCTGGGCAACCCAACAGTCCATCAACAGTCTCCTCTTTATGAGAAGAATGTAAACGTTGCTAGATGATTACAATAACAAAAAAGGTTGTTTATGCAAAATTGTATCTGACTCCATTACAAAAGGTAAACACAGAAGGCTAAAAATGGAACTTTAGAAAGCTCCTTAAAGAGACGGAGGAGAACAGCAAAAACCCAGACAACAATTAGGAACCATGATGTCATTCAGAGGGCAGGGTGCCTTGTTTGTGGATCACAGCTGTGCTGAAGAAAGTGGCTGAGGAAGGTGAGAAGGGAGAACCATTGGGAGAGGAAGGAAGCCTTAGCAGCTGAGGCAGTTGTCCTTTGTCCTGTCCTGTGCCTCGGGATTCTCAAGTTACCCTCAGTAAGTTGCTTAAACTAAACTTTCCACGGTGGGCTGTGCACAGGGTTGCAAGTTGTTGAGCTGTGCTGGGTAGATGTATCCATGCCGTGATTTATAGTAACTTCTAAATTTCCTGAAAAATCATGCCTTGGAAGTCTCAGTTAAGGCATCCAAAAGCAATGGAAGCATTTTACTTACATGTCCTTGTTTTTGTTTCCCATTTGAAGCACGGCAGCAATGCTATTATCTTGTCTCACATGGGTCATTAGGGAAGATAACTTGTTTACCTTCAAGATAAAAATTCTGCCTTTAGAATGGGGTTTGAATGATGCGTGACAAATAGGGCTATGGCTTCCCTCTGAAGAGCAAACAAGGATAATATGCCATTTGAAAGGAAAAGGAATAGCATGTGGAGTGAGCACTGGCCAGTCTGTGCCCTTGGTGAGAAAGATTACAAAGGGAAACATTTTGGTTGCATAATTCTAGACCTTATACACATGGGAGGGTCAAATTAGTGTTCTTCGGGCAGCTTGAATTCTGGCACTTTTTAACTTTGAATGCTGCAGTTCCAGCTTTAGCATTTACCCTGCTGGGCTGTGCATTAGAGGTGTAAAACACGCTCACTGCCACGTGCTCTGAACAGTAGTGCCAGTGAAAGGCAATGCTTTCCCCCCCAGTTAAATGACTTAATGTTTTGTGTTGCTCTTCCAACCACAGTTACTTTAAACATTTTACATGCACGGTAGTCAGGTTGGTGAGAAATAACATGGGAGCTGGCATTAATATTGCAGGAGAGAGCAGATCTGATGAGGTATTGCATTATATATGGGGCTCCAGCACCTAAATGCAGGAGGCCTGGAGGCTCACAGGAGCAATCTTGAGGGAGCTGAATGATCCAGAGTACTGGAGCTGTGGTGGTGGTTGTTCAAAGGAGGTTGCAAGGATGGGTTTAATAGGAGGGTCACCTGCAGATTAAAATGAAATATACTCTATGATGAGCAGGGTCAGGAGTGTAGGCAACCCTTCTCTGAGCTGACCTTCTGACCCTGTCAGAGTCTCCTGGACTGCTGCTTTCTCCTTGGTGCCCTGGCACCACTCAGATGAGTGGTGGAGCAAGAACTGGCTTTAAACCTCCCTGAGTTATGTTGGTTGAAAGGTTTATTCTTTCTCTGTAGCTGGTGCTTTGGTGGTGTAATGTCAGGAGCAGAGTGGCTGCTGTGGTGCTGTGCACGGCAAAATTGCTGTGCTGGGATGGGTGGAGCTTCTGAGCCCCCAGGGAGGATAAGCTCTGCTGAAAATCCACATTTACATATGTTTGAAGATGCTCGATAGAATCCCTTTAAGTGTTGTGTCTTCTTAGTGAGACTGCCTTGATCACCTGTAAAATTCAGAATAGTTACTACTCTTTGCTTTTCTGGGAGAAGGCTCTGTTGGTTTGAAGCTTGGTACACTGAGGGTTCTTGGGATTGGGAAAAGCTCTGGTGGATTTTGTTCCTTCTGCCTGTGTGCAGGGGAACCCCTCCCCAAACTTCCTGCAGCAGCAGTGAGTGCTGTCTTACAAAAGGGGTGATTTGGTGGTTGTTATGTATTTCCTGTAGAATAGGAGAGTGGCTACTGAGTAAACGATTTAAAAGAGAAATCCAAAGAATGCTGGCAGTTCAGGGATAATTTTTCTTCCTCGAATTTCATTGCAAGGCAAGAGTAAGTGCTAAGAATGCAAAGGAGCTGTCAGTGACAGCGTGTGCTGCCCACCCTGTGCTACAGGAACAAAGAATATTACTCCTGCTTTTTTAAATGATTCACTTTACAGGAGGAGAGGGTAGGCTGCCATGTCATTTTCCTTCCGAAATGCTGTAGGCAAATGGTTTTCAGTTCCTTTCCTGACACTTTTCACATAAAACATGGTTTGCTGTAGGGGTTATTAAAACCTCTTGGATACAGTGGATCCAGGTACTCATTTGCAAAAATGAGGCAGAACAGATTCAACCCTTGTCATCTGTGTTAAATCAGGAAGAATTACAGAGGTCAAATGGCTTCAAAGCTGCTTTTACACAGTGTCTGCTTGTAGCCAAGTTCATGAACCTTCTTAAGAAAGGAAAATCTTGGAAATCTCTGCCTGCTGTGCACTGTGGAAGCAAGAGCAGTCAATTTGTGTGAGATAATGTATGTTGGGAGTTTCTAAGGTAGACCCAAGTCGATTTTAGAAGGGAAGGCTGAAAAAAAGTTTAATATAAATGACTTGCCTTTGAATACTTTGCCTTGCCTCCTCGGGGGGCAGGCCAGTTGTCTTGGGTGAGGAATTCCTCTCCTGACGTCCTTGTGCTGTGTGCTGTGCTGCTGCTGCACACAGGGAGGGCTTCACTCACCCTCCAGAGGCAGGGGGGCTTGGCTTCCAGATCCTGTCTGGAAGATGGACAAGCACCATCCAGAGCCATGAAGTAGGTGGAGGTCAGAGTGGAAGTTTAGGCTTGACAGGAGAAAGGAGAGTTAATTGAGGGAGATTGGAGAGGCTAGAAATGCGTGAATGACTCCTCCTGCTGTAGAAAGAAAGAAGCCTCTGCAGCAGCTGAACTGCTTTAAATCTCAAAAGGTGGATATGATCAAAACAATTCTCCTTCCCTGCAACTGGCTGTGGCATCAGATGGTTTCTGCTCTTCTGATGCCTGCTGTTCCCAGCTGGTTCAGTTCCACCTGCTCTGGGACAGGCACTTCCCACCTCTTCAGTGCCCTCAGATCCTGCTGCTGGTTCTCTTTCAAAGAAGTGTGGAGTATCCCATCCCAGGAGGAGGCAGAGGCACGTCATTAAGGAGCTCTGAGAAAGGCAGGTAGGCACAGAGGACGTGCCTGTGTTTGTGTGCCACGGCAGGAAAATCCTGACAGCCTTATGGCCACGTTGGTTCCAGCTGGGTCGCAGAGGGGAGCGCTGGCACCGGGGGGAAATTGTTTGGGCTGCTGAGCTCAGATTGGTGTCTGGCTGTTTGTGGTGCCCCTCTGGGGTCAGCTTGTGGTCCAGTACTCTTCAACAATAGCTGGGGGCTCAGGTGGGCAGAGGGTTGCCCAGGAGTCAGCAGTGTGCCCTAGCAGCAAAGGAATGAGCTGGAATGCTGTGAGGGCAAGGGCAGGAATCCTGCCCCTCTGCCAAGTCCCTGCCAGCCTGAGTGCTCGGTGTCCCTGACCCAGCACAAGGACCAGGAGCAAATCCAGTAACACCACTGAGGTGGACAGAGCTGGAGCATGGACCAAGCCCTTCTCAGGAGTGCACTTGGATAGGAGAAGGGCAGCAGGCACAAGTTGGAACATGAGAAGTTCTGGCTGGGTAAAACGGGAAAAGAACGCCACAAATTGCTCAAACTCTGAAACCAGATCCTGGAGAAGGGGTGACATCTGTGGTGTTGGTGTATGCTACTTGCTGGGCAGAGCCCTGAGCACCTTGCTTTGAGCAAGAGATTGGATTAGAGACCTCCAGAGGTTCCTTTCCCACTATGGTTCAGCAGTGTTAGCAGGAGACCAGCTCCTTCAGCTTGCAGGCACTAGCTTGTCATCAGCCATGAATCATTTAGCTGTTGAACTTTTTATCCAATTTCACTTTCCCAGTGCCCCTTCTTGGGAAGGATGCTCTGGTGGTTTTTTTTATTACTCCAGACAGGTTTAATGCTAAAATATTTCTTTAGATATTTTTTTAAGCAAGGTGGCCTCTGGCTGCAGTTAGTGTCCAGTTGGAGGGAACTGGCAGCATTATATAGCAACACTAAAGCAAATCATTCTACCTCATAGCATTATTACCTTGATCTGAAAATTTCCCCAGGCTGCAATTTGTCACTAATATTGCTTTCAGCTAAACTTATCCATACAAAAAAAGAAAAGGAGTTAATAGAGCTGCAGTTCTGTAGTTGCCATCACCATTTTTTTGGGGATGAGTTATTGCTCAGTACATTTTACTGACCAAGCTTATAGAGTTCTTGGACCTTGAAAAATGATGCAGCGGTTTATCGTGGACTCCATAAATTGTTGGACTATATAGCAGCAATATGTTAGACTCCTCCACCATGAGAAAGGAAGGTGTCTCTGAAACACAGGATATACATACTGCAGTGATGTGAACACGTGGTGGTGATTGCCAGCAGCAGAACTGATGGAATGATACTGAGCTTCACCGCTGCTTTTGTGCTTTTGCTTGTTTTATGCCATACTTAACATAATTTGAATGCTGTGACAGTGACAGTGACAGTGATATACTGTAATATAATTCCACCTGAGACAATGCAGCTGGAATTAATGAGCTGGAGAGACAAGGCTGAGGTATTTTGTCATCAGTTGGCAGTCAATTTTTTTTTTTTTCTTTTCTTGGTGTGAGTGCTAGCAAACCCAGCAAGGGGAGCAAGCTGTGCAGCTCAGGTGATGCTTTGGGTCAGTGCAGGGAGGACAGGCATGCACTGTGGTCCCATCCAGTGCTACAGCAAAGGTTGGACCAGCATCATATCTGATGCCTGTCAGCTGAAGGTGGAATTGCCACTGACCAGCTGAGGCTGGTGTGGCGAGAGGTGAGTCTTGTATCCACATCCAAATCCCCCTGCTCATGCTGTGCTGCCTCTTAACTTTCTGTCAGAGACCTCAGAGTGAGAGTGCCTTACTTGCTGATAGTTTTTGGTGATGGAGTCAGAAAGGGTCTTGCTGGTACAGCCTAGTGGATCTTATCTGGGTATTGGACTCTGAAGGAACAAATTAAATATCAGGAAAAAAAAGAAAGGTTTGGGTGAGGAGCTTTAAAAACTCCTGACTCATCTCTTGAATTGTACCTTGGAGCTAACAATAGCCACTAGAAAGTGCATAGCTGCATGTGGAGTCTACACTGTTTTCATGCCAAAGAGAAATGAGTTATCAACTTCTGGCAGAAAAGAGGCTTCTCACTCTTTTGTGCCAAAGTACAGCTATTGATGAAGGCTGATCCTGAAGTGCCCCAGAACTATGATGATCTTGTGATCCCTAACTGGGGCCTTGTGTTGTCCTGCATCCACCTCTGAATCAAAAAATACACTTAACCCATCCAGGAAGTCAAGCAGGACAGGACCACTGCGTTCTCCAGCCTCAATGCTCATTAAAGAAGCAGATCACAGTTAAATTCATATATTGCAATGGCTTTGGCCACAGCTGAACTGCTGCTGGAAAGCTGAACTGAGCTGTAATGCTTTTCTGGGTGTGAGAGTGCAGCTCAGACTGTGAGGAGACTGGTAGAGCTGTTTTTATAGCCTTGTAAAATTAAACTTTGTGTGCAATTGGCCCATAATGTTAACTCAGCTCTACTGGCAGGTATTTTTGGTTTTTTAAATAGCCAAGGAAATAGAGTTATAAAATCAGCTGTTACTCATGTTTTGCAAGAGATTTTGGATTTGTGGTTCTTTTTAAAGTTTGTTGCTTAATTTAAAGGAGTTTGAAAGAGACTAGCAAGACAAATTAATTGATGTGAGGAACTATAGCAGACTTTAAATTAGTAGTTTCTTTAGTCAGTAACACATTTTAAAATGTGTGAAAATACCTGCATGCACAAATAGTCTATGATGGCTTGTCAAAGAGCTAGGCTGGGAGAAACTCTACTCATATCAAGTTGCAATCCTAGACTAATCCACATATTGAAAAAAAAAATTATTAATTGTCTGTGACCTGTTAAAAATACAGGGAAATGGGCAAGTATATTGGGGGGAGGAAAGGAAGAAAAATGAGTATGGATAATGCTTCTTTCTGTGTACAGAAACAGTCTGAATAAAAACAGAAGAATAGTGGTCTTTTTTGTGACATCAGCTGCTTGGATTTTTGGTTGGCAGCACAATAATAACAGCTGTCAGACACCACTGTGATACAATTTGATGCTTTTCTTTGACATCCTCTAGCTGAGATTTCTCTAAAGTAAATTGTGATTTTTTTTGGTATCTACTGGATGTACTTTGACTGAGCTAAAGGTACTTGGTACTGCCTGAAAAATTGGCTCTTCAGGGATGCCAGGTTAGGCACCCAAAATCATAGGCACCTTTAGGGGGAAGAAAACGTGTTCCTTTTTTATTCTTACATATATTGATCTTGGCTGTTGAAGTATAAAACTTCAGGCTTCTTTTTCCTGGTGTTTTTTCCCTGCTTTAATACATTTCCATGGGGAAAATGCCAAGCAGTCCCTGCATTGACCTGTTCCTCTGCAAATGAATGCCATTAATACATCCCAGTTCACTCCCTATCAATGTGAAAGCTGTAGTACAATTTTTATCTGCCAAATGCCTCATTCTGTTTGTTTTAAATATAATTTTCTTTCAGTTGCATTTTAAACAGCTGTCTTCTGAACCCCTCCACGAATAGCAATTACGTTTTATAATGATGATCTTTGTCATTTAAGTTTTTAACTAGTGGTTTGATTTCCTGCTCTCAGCAGTGGAAAACTGAGGTAGCTCAATTGAAGTTTGAGCTGTGATGGCATAAAACTGGCATTGGTGCATGGAAAAGCAATGTATTTTGGTTTAGATGTTGGAGATTTTGCACATATCCAGGCACCTGCAATGATACTCCTGCACCCAAAACTGCTGTGTTTTGTATATTTTTGTATATTTGTATTTTGTCTTCTGCAAAAGATTCAAGTCCTGCTTTCCTTTACAGCACAATGCCCCCACAACTACAGCTGGAAGAAATTCTCATCCTCTTCTGTCCTCCAGGAGCCTTTCAGACCCATTGCCTGGTGGCGTTTGGGCTGCAGTGCTCCTCCTGCTCTGCCTTGGCTCTCAGTGATATTTCACAGGCAGAGAAATTAGAGAAGGTCTTTATTTGCCTTGTGCCTAGAGGCTGCTTATTGTTCTGTAGGTTTGTGCTCTTCAGCTGCTTGCATTTCACACTACTCTAGCATGACTTTCGAGTTTTCAGGCCTCTTTATTTTTGTTTCAGCCTTCAAGGGATGTGTGGCAATATCTTAAACCAGATTTGCTTCTGGGAAAATCACAATGTGGAACTGAAACTTGGAGCACTGAGTGTGTCCACCTACAGTGCTGTTTGTTTGTCCCAGCCTGAGATAGTTGTGATACTGAGATTTTCTCAGTTTTTTTGGTGAAGGGGGTTTCAAAACCTAGATGTGCCAAAGTTCAGTTTGGGTTGTGTTGCCATTTTAAACCAAATTTAAACCTAAACCCCTGTCTGCTGAGAGGTTCTCATTCATCAGGGTTTGCAGTTTTTTTCAGTTAAGGGAGTTTTTTATTGGTAGAGGAGAAGATGTGTTGAATTCTTTTTGTTTCATCTGATGCTTGGTTAGGTCTCTAAAGCCTTAATCCCAGTTATGGTTTACTTCTGGTACCATAAATGGTAAAACTTTCATGAATGTTTACCCCTTCTCTCTGCATTTTTTGGGATGACCTTCTCCACTTAGCTTCTCTCCTGTGCTTGTGTGATATTCAGAACTAGAATTCAGATTACCCAAATGCACATCGAACAAAGCCATTCCCTATTAAACAAGTACTGAATAGTCTAGATTCCCCTTATAAGCTTTCTTACTAAGCCAAGCCTGTCTCAAGCCTTGAGTAATTCTCCAGAGATGTTGGCATTTGGGTGAGGTTTGCAGGGCTCAGGAGTCCAGTGCAAATTTTCTGTCTACAGACATATATGAACAATGATGAATTAGCAGTGTTTTGTCTCCGGGCCAAGAAACAGAATTTATTGCTGAAAGACCATTTTTTTTTTTTCTGTCTAACAATAAAATGATTTTCTGAACATTTAGGCAGAGCAATTTTTGATTAAAAATAGTTTTGCCAGTGCCATGGTAGTTGAATTATGAGCTGTGGGCATCGGAGATTAAATACTTGTTGCAGGGAGCTCTCTGGAACTGAGCCTGTGAAAAGGGTGCATTATGCTGCAAATTTATTAAATATTGATTTCTGTAACAGTCTACAGGCACTAATGATTTTTCTAATATGGTGGTAAATAATATGAAAGAGATTAATATCTCTACAGAAAAAGTAATTGCAAATATATTTAAACAACATGCGAGTTACTTGTGGGTGCTGAGGAAGGTTCAGCTTTGGCCTCTTGTTGAGTACCACCGTGTCTTGGGTTATGGAACTAAAAATGTGTATTCTATTTCAGCTGTTGAAAGCAGGTGGGGAGATGTTTTTCTTTATCTCTTGTGACTCTGGGAGAGGAGGGCAGATGCCTTCTGATAATGGGCCAGCTGTTAAAACCAGATGGGTTGNAGGGGTTTCCATTCTCCATTCCAAGGGCAACTCCAGCTTTCCCTGGTGAATACCTGTCTTTCCAAACCAAGACAGATTTTGGTGCCCATTCCAAACCAAGACACTCAGGTTGGGCAGGGTTGGAAAGGACAACTGGAGGCCACCTGGTCCGACCTCCCTGCTCGAGGAGGGAGCACATTACTCAGGGCTGTGTCCAGATGGCTTTTGAATATCTCCAGGGAAGTGTCCCATGTTGTCACCTCGGACTTCCGCTGCTGAAGCTCCCCCACTGTTCCCTGAGGTCTGTGATCTGAGCTGGCTGCTGGGTGTTTGGCTTTGGAGGTCACAACCACATGCTGGAGGAAGCAAGGCGTGCTCTTTACAGAGCTGGCATCCTTCTGCATCACGCTGGGGTTTCCTGGCAGCCTGCTCTGAGGCAGCTCAGCTGGGCACAGTTTAGCCTCCGTAGCAAAGCTGTTGCTTGCACCAGGGGTGGTTTCTTTACAATGGCTCGAAGAAGTTGTTCCTGCAAAGCCTTTGCTCTCAGCATTCATTATGGAATTGCCTCTCCACAGAGGTTAGCAACTTGAATTTGTCACTACATTTTCAGTCAATGTAAATATTTTAGAGCAATCGCTTCCTCCAGAAGAATGAAGGAAATGGATTTGGTTGTCTTAATTTTGTGTAGAGGGAAACACAATTTTCAGGCATTATCCTTAAGCATCACTTAGATACCCATGTGAGGCACTTTACTGACTTTTTTCATGAAACAAAATTGATGCATTTCTACAGATTTCAGTTTTAAATTTCATGAGGAGGTGTGGCATTGGGTTCTTAGTTCACTGAAAATGGGCAGGCAGCTTTGGTTACAGCTCGGGATTTCGTTTTACATTTCGAGAGGTTCATGTAGCATCAGAGGTGGAGCTGCTCGTGGCATGTGTGTGAACTCTTGTTGGTAGTAAATGAACAAGAAGTGGTGCTCTGCTTGCGGGGGAACTCAGAGGTACAATCTGGGCTTTGGTTTCTGAAATGCCAGCTCTATGATGTGTGACCTAAGAAAGCGTGCACTATTGTGGCCTCAAAGTCACAAAAAGCAGAGTTTGTTGAAGAACACGAAATGCTTGTGAGAAGCTCATGCAAAGGATGAGGCTGGGGGAAGGAAGCTGCCTGACAGAAATGTTCATTCCCAAGTGTAGGCATGTCTTGGTGAAAACCTATCACCCCTGGGGGGTGTGGACACTGTCCTTGTGACCAAATTCAAGGCACACGGACATACAAGCCATTGTCCCTTCCCAGCCTTGAAGGTTTATTTGTTTTTACGATTTTTGCTAAGGTATCTCAAGGATATTTGTAGTACATTATTTTTTTATTGCGTTCTGCTTTGTTCTCCACGCTGCAATAACATCAAAGCCTTGCAAGGCCCTTTAAAAAAAGGATGGCAGAGGATACTGGCATTCAGGAGCAGTGCCAAAAGTCCCTCAGGGTGGAGACTCAAATGTTGGCTATGGCAGGCCTGCCTGAGGTGTATTCCAGTTCTGCTGGAAACTGTCCTCTTAGGATGGCTGGAGTCATCCCATTGCTGATTTATGGCTGAAGCAGTCCAGCTCACAGTTGCTGGCCTGCTGTTTCTGAGGGTGTTAATACCTTAGTGAAAGGTGAGGATGCTGTAAGTAGGTGTCAGATGAGTGCTTTCACGCAAGCTGTTCAAGCTTTGTATAACTACTGAAGCAGTTAAAAAAAAAAAAAAAAGGGCAACAGAAGCACCCAAATACAAAGATCCCAAAGGGTTTGAGATTAGGAGACTGCTCAGGAAGCTTTAATTGTTGTTAAGGTCAGTTAACTGCAGCAGACCCGGTAGAGGTTTGGTGAAGTTTCACAGCCATATCCTTTCAGCTGTGCTCTGAAAGCAAGTGGCATATGGCATTTCTAACATTCTAGTGAGAATAAAGATGATGACTGTGTCTTTATTAAGATCACTCTGTTTTTGAAGGCTTAGAATGAAAAACTCCCCATCTCAACCTTCAGCCCTCTTTAGCTGTAGTAAGACGTCTTCATACTGCAATCACACACAGCTTGTGACCACATTACAGAGCTCCTTTAAAGTCAAGTAACTTCGCTGTTGCCTGAATATTTAATCAACTTTTTGGCTGGGTTTTATTGCAAGCCTCAGATTCCATAATGTAAGCCATTTGTGCTGTAGATGTACCTATGGAGGAAAAAAAAAAAAAAAAAAAGGAAAGAAAAAGGGACACAGAAAGCCATTCTTCCACCTTTTATATCCCAGCTGAGCTTGAAGCTAGCAGAGTCATTAAGCGTAATGCCAAGTGTCTGGTGTGTGAGCAAATGTGTAATAATTGTATTTTGGATCCAGCAGTGTTTTAGAGCAAACTGCATATAATTTCCAGCAGTTACTCTTGCAAAGTGGTTTCCTTTCTTTGGTTCCTTTATCTTCAAGTAATATCTGCATAATAAAATTGCAAAGGCAACTCATGCTTTGCACTTGCTTGAGTTATGTTATGTACTAAGTGACTAAAGTAAACAAAGCTAGCAGATGATAGTTGTCTGTAGAAAATGGATTTAGCTGGTACTGGTCTGGTCCTTATCATTCTCCTCAAGGCCTTACACTCTTTGTGGTCATCTTGAGAAGTTGCCTTTAATGTCAGATTGGTGTTAAAATCGTTAATTTCAAAGGTATGGTCAGAACCAAAATTGTTAAAGCTTTATAGCAAATTTGTTCATCTTACCATTCTTTACAAGAGCTTTTTTTTTTTTACTGATAGATAAATATTTAGTCTTGGAATGTCTCCTTCACCATATATGTGTGTGCATACATGTGTATCCTGCATATATTTGTGAAAAAATTATAATTAGCATGGCTAATTATAATGCAGCATCTCTCCTTTGAGTGCTCTCAGGCAAAGGGAGGGGTTCCTTATGCAGCAGATCAAACAGTTTATAAAATATATAACATTTTAGAGGCAGTTCTTCCATGCTATTCCAGAGTGAAGGGAAAGATGGGGAAAAATTCTCTTGGAGAAACAGCTTATTTTGGTAGTCAGGAAGCACAGAAGATTTGAAGCTGGTCATTCACTAAGCATGTATATCAGAACTATGTCTCTTTGTTCCCACAAAACAATATGGAAACTCAGATTTATGGGTGGAAAAGCTGATGAAGTTGGTACATTTGGGCTGAGGGATAAGTCCGTGATACTGGGAAAAGTGTTTTATTTCACATTTCCCCATCTGTTTTTAGAGTGTTCTTGTGAAGCCAGCCAGTGTTGTCCCGTGTACCACTCACACCCTTTTTATACCTCAGGCCAAACACACATTTCCTGTAGTTCTCAAGTGACCATTGCCTGATTTCCTTTCTTTTCTCTCCTTTCCTGTAGCTGTTACAGCTCCTGGAGTCTGAGACCATGCAGCTGGAAGCCTTTCTGGAATGGAAGCAACTGGAGCCAGTTTACTGGCAGTGGATGGTAACGAATCAAACTGTTCTTGACTTTAACTAGCTGGCTATTTCCAAAGGCCCCTAAGTCCCACAGAACTGAATGTTGCAAACTATCTGTTCAACAGCACTTGAGAGAAAGGAAGAAGAAGTCTCAGTAGAGTAAGGAATGTTTTCATGGTTCTCTTTCATTCCTGTTTTCTTCAGTAGGACTCACCCAGATAAGCTGAGGAATTGCAGGGCAGAGTGGCAGAATTTCATACAGTTAACACAAATGAAAAGGTCTGATCTTCCATCTTTTTTAATAGTTTTTAAACATAGCAGTTGCACATTTTTGTAAAATTAAATGGCTTATTCAGAAGAGGGCCTCTAAGCTTTATTGCAGTCTCGAGAACAACTAAATTTGCAGGCAGCTGATATTGAAAACAACTTCATTTTTTCCTGGCCAAATAGTGTGTTGACATTGCTGATTTCCCCTTGAACTGTGTTGAATGATCATAAGAAAATCAATAACCCTTTCTCTGTGCATCTTAGGGTTTCTCAAGTGAGTGTAAACGATGCCATCCATCTCACTTCTCTCTACGACTTTTGCCCATTCAGTGTTGCTGAAATAATTCTTTAGCACACCACATTAGCTGTATGAGCTTACAGAATTTTGAGAATCAGTGAGCTGACTGCTAATTGCCCATGTGTCTTTTTCTACACTAAAAGCAAGGCAAAGGGCAGCGTGAAATTACCTCACCTGTCTTGAAGGGTACTTCCAATTTCCATCAGTCCTCTAATGGTTTTTGCTTTACACGTTTACCATCTTAGGGTTTTTTGGAAAGCATCAACATTAGCACAGGCCTGGCTCCCAATGGGTAAAATATAACTGCAATTATTTCTGTGTCTCCACCAAAGCATTTGCCTCAGACACACTGAAGACTGTTAGCCTGCTTCCTGGAGTTAAGTTCTAAATAAATACTTGAACACTGACTAGCAACATCTTTTTGAACTCTTCAGTGTGCTGGATGGTGAATTTGCCTTTTTCTTTTGTTTCACTGCTGATGGTGGTTGCTCCTGGATGCAGTAGGATGTATGGGAATGAGATGTGCTTTGAAAAGACAGTTTTGAAAAGTAGTTTTCTTTCTACCAGACTTGTGTTTTGCATTGCTGGTCTGATGGATGGGGAGATTCTTGCATAGCTGCTGCCAGCTCTTCCTGCTGGTGGTGGGCAGGAACACAACAGAGCATGACATCACTGCAGGAACTGGGATGACTGCAGTAATCACAGAATATCCTGAGCTGGAAGGGATCCACAAGGATCATTGAGTCCAACTCCTGGTCCTGCATAAGACAGCCCAAAAGTCCCACCATGTGCCTGAGAACATTGTCTAAATGTTAATGTTACTTTACAAATCTGTCATTTAATCAATTTCAAAATAAGGCATAAGTGGAAGAACCCCCACACCCAAAACCCCAAAGCCCTTTGCTTTATTTCCCTGCAGTTTGTTATCCTGTCCGTGTCCCTGCCATGTCTGTGTTCTCATCAGCTGGGCCATGCGTCAGCAGGAGCTGCTGCCCTCAGTGCTGCTTTGTGCCAATTCCCAGCACCAGTGCTTGCCTAGAAAGGAGCTTTTGCAGGGTGTCCTGTGCCATTCTTGGCTGTCTTATGAAGCTTTTTCTTGCATGAGTCTAAGGATCTCTTGCTCTGAATTAAGCCCGAGTTTTTAACCTACCTTCTGAGAAAAGAGAGAAAGAGGAGAAAAAATAAAATTTCCCATCCTCTTTATAGCAGTCTTTTATATAAGTGAAGGCTGTTAGCATGTCACTGCCTTCCCAGCCCCTGTTTCTAGGCTAAGCAAAAGTTTTGATGTCTTTATGTGTCCTTGTAGGCCATTCATTCCAGCTTTTGATGTTTGTTGCTGCTCTCATCTGGGACTTTGCCCTCCCCCCCCATTTGTCTGTGTTGAACTTCAAGTGCCTCACCTGTATGTCAGCATTACAGTCAGCACTCTTCTGTCACTGAGACTTGTGTTTATACTTTGTGACACGGTGCTTGACTTTAGCAGTGTGACATTGGTGACTTCTGGCTCTCTGATGTCTCCTCCAGCAGTGTTGCTGCTGTGCCAGTAATTATGCACTTGGTTTTTCCTTGCTCGTGTATAGACCACGCTGCTCAACTGCTGAATTTCCTGTCAGTGTTTCTAAATTACTTCTTCAATTGCTAAAGATAATTTTGAATACAAATTATGTCCTTAAAAGAGATTATGACCTCTCCTCTTGAATGTCTTCTTGATAACGGTATGGAAATAAATATTTCATACTCTGAGTGAGGCCTATGTCCTTTAGTTATGCTGTGCTGTTCTTGAAAAATGTGTGTTTCTGCACAGCCTGTGCACCAGGGTGTATAGATGGGCTGGGAATGTTTTGTTTCAATGCTTTTGGTTTTGTTTGGGTTGGTTTGTTGTTTTTTTTTTATTCTTGGATATTTGAAATAGCAGTTGCTACCTTGCAAGGCAATTGCACAGTTAATAATGAAACCAGCTAGATGGTCATGGTCAAGCAGAGCTGCCAGCTCCTGAGCAGTCTGGAGCAGAGATCTCTGCATGTTCCTCAGCTTGTGGAGTTTTCCATGGGCACAAAGAGGTTGGAGTAGGTGGGGCTCTCCTGAACAGTGTAAGCATGTACCTCCCTGGTCATCACTTTGTTACTAAAAGCCCTAGAAGTGCATCCAAGCTCAGAATTTGAGAGGAGGGGCATGTCTAGAGCTGCTGCAGTGCTGATCATCTCCATCTCAGGAGTGTTACTTTATGCTTTAGTGCAGTGGAGAGTAGCTGACTGTGCAGTGCTTTCTAAAATAAGCTAGGTTAGCAACATAAGTTTTCTCTCAACTTGGAAATATGTTACAGTGAACTGAGGGGGTTCTCTCTTAAAATATCTCTGAAATTGTGGAGCAGCTGTATATTGAGATGGCAGCAGTGAATTCCTAGCAATGAATTACCTAGGAGGATGGGGAGAACCATTTTAGCTCCTGCTGCAAAATAACTTTTATTGTTTTGGTTTTTTTCTTATTTTAGCAAACTGTGTTGGATACTGTGGCTGAAGAGGGAAATATATGTGAGTCCCAGGATGCTCGTGTGGAGGAAAGAAGGCTGCCTGAGGTGACCTCCTGCTGCCCCTGGGCTGAGAAGCTGACTGGGCAGATGGACAGACTATCCAGAGACCTAATGGCTCTCCAAGAGCAGCTGCATCAGCTCGTAGCTCAGCGAAAGGCTGCCTGGTGGGAGAAGGTAAGCCTTTGGGTGCTGCTCACGACAGATTGTTAGCATCCTGCACTTTTCAGCTCTCTGTGACCCATCCTAGGGCAGGTCTCTGTGGCTGCTGTGTGCCACCCTTGCTGCAGTCACGGTGTCAGAGCTGCAGCTCCTCGTGTGTTTGTGCCCACAGCCTGCCCAGTGCTCTTTCAAGCACAAAGCAGGGCTGAAACAAGTGTTCTCTTGGAAGGAAAGGCTTCAAAGGATAGATGCTGCAGAGGAGAGGAGAGAAGAGAAAGAGAAGAGGAGGAAATCATGGCAGCCCCCAGAGGGGATGGATGCAGCAGGCTGAAAGCAGCCGTAATGGTTACAGTGAGAAAATAAAGCATTTGCAGGGGGAGAGGCCAGAGCTTGTCATCTTTCATTGAATTAGGAGTCTTTGAAATGTCTGATGGGGGAAGGAATAAGAGGACTTTGAAACCTGTGAAGTGAGGGAAGAGACTGAGCACAAGATTTGATGGCAGAACAGACTGGCTGTGGGAGGCTGGCTGTGGAGGAAAGCAGGTGAGATGAAGGAAGTGTGCATGGCATTTGCTGTGTAGGGATGGGGGGACACTGGGAAGCACCCAGAGCAGCTGATGGGACATGAATAAAGGAGATTTAGGTAATGGAGATGTGGAAGGTGAATCTGAGTATCAGCATACTGGCACAAGGAGAACAATGAAGATGCAGGCGTAAAAAACTGGTGATTCATTCCAGGCAGCAAGTGGAGAGAAGGTTACCAGAGAATCTACAGCACCTGTGGATGGAGAAAAGTGAAAGAAACAGTTGGGACAGACAGAGCAGTGATAAAATTGCTGTATCACCACTTTGTGTCTCTCTTAACTCAGGAGAGGGGTTTTTTTTAGCCCAGAGTATTTGATTTATTTTTTTTTTCCTTTTCAGGATGGAGGGGAGTGTATGGTTTTAGATTGGGATGTTGGTAGACAGGGTTGCAGATCAGCCAACAAAATGGAAAATGACAGGTTGTCAGATCAAAAGGTATTTGCCCAAGAGTTCAAAAGGCATCTGGCATGGAGAAAGTGTGTGGAGAGCTAATTGCTCTCTTCCACCTTAAGCATAAGGAATTAATTAGGACCAGGTGGATAGGGGAGGCACAGGGAGCTGCTGTTTCACACAGAGTACAAAACTTCTTCCCACAGGGCACTGTGGGTATAAGCAGCGTACATGGATTTGAAATCTGCTGTACACGTTCTTGGAAGCTGAAATCCATCAAAGACTATAAAATATGCAGATACAAATTGCAACCTTACGAGTTAGTGGGAGAACAAATCACTGCAGGCTGGGGGAATATTCTGAGGGAGCATATCCGTGTATTTGCATTTGTCTCAGTCTTCTCTGGGCACTTACTGTCACTCACTGTCCCTGATGGGGTACTGGGCTGGGCAGATCTCTAGCATCATCAGATTTGGTTGTTCCTGGGCAAAATGGACATGACTGTCGTGGGACAACGCAGACCTCGAATTCTAAAAATAAAATTTCCAGTGCATAATTTCTAAAGCAAGATATGCTCTGACTTCTCTTATATGTAACAATATATATGCTGTTAAATATGATGTTAGGTATTATATAGTATCACACTGATTTTTTTTTTTTTTTTTTTTTCTTCTTAAATTCGGGGTTTAACACCAGAAAGATTTAACTGATGATTTCTTCTTTGAAATAGATGCACTGATTGGATTTGAATAATGGTTGGTCATGTTCCAGTGTTTCTGAGATTCTCTGGACGTCATATGAGTTTGTGACTGTGATAAATGGAGTGCATCTAAAGTGTGTTGTTAAAAGGCTGGTTTACCACAAATGCCTTCTCTTCTACATATGCCCTGAAACAGAATTGTTTTGTAATTCTACATGACAGCACTTTTTGGAATGCTTGGGGTCAGATGACTCTCCATCAATCCTCTTTATATCCAGCCTTGCTTTGCATAGTCTTGCTGCTTGCATGATGCTTTCTTCCTGTGGTCTGTCCCTTTTTCCCACAGCCAGGATGCCTGCTGAATGCAGGCTCCTCTATCAATTGTATGTTTCTGACCCCTTCTTTTCCCTAGAGAAATAAGCTCATCAAATCTTTCCTTCTATATTATTTTTTTAATCAAACAAAGATAAGATACAGCGGTAGCTGAAGCCATTATCACCAGCTTTGTATCTTGCAGTACTGAGACATCTGGAAATTATCTTGGCTCTTACAGGCATGCCCAGCTGAGGGACAGCACAGCTTATTACAGCTCTTATGTCCACTGCCTTGTACTTGACAAAGAACCTGATAATCCGCAGAGAATTTGTGTCTGCTGTTGCCAGTAGGCCTGGTGTCTGTGCCAGGCAACTTGGTAGAAACTGTTCTGAGCAGCCTGCAGAATTGAGGGTTAAATGTGATACACTGGGGGAGAGACAGCACAGTTCCTGCAGAGAGAAATCCTGGCTGGAATCTGCTGGAGCTCTCTGCAGGGACCAGTGAGCATATGGGGCTGCACTGATGCCCCCTGATGGCCTTTGCAGATGGCCTTTGGTGAGGGCCCTGAGAAGGTTCATAAACTGCCCAGTTTATTACCCAGAGAGGGCTGCCTTCCCTCTCCCCTTGAGCAAACAGCAGCAGGGAGCCCGGAGGAGGCGGCTGGGATGGGTTTGTGGAGGTGGTCACTGGTGGGGCCAAAAACCAGGCCGTGCAAAACCAATACAGGGCAGCATGGCCCACGTGGAGAGAGGAGACTGAGTCCCTGAAAGCAACAGCAGAGGGTTGTTGGGGGTCCTTGTGCCGAGCAGTGAAGTGGTAAAACACCAGAAAAACTGCATGGAGATAAACCCAGGCTAACACATCTGAAGGGAGCATCATAGCTGTGCACTTGTTTCTTGGGATTGTCATGGCACGTGAGTGAGCTCTGTGGAAAGGCCAGCGCTCAGAAAGAGCAAACTGGATTCTAAAACTGTCAGGGAAGCAGAAGAAAGCAAAACTTAAAATATTCCCATCTGATTCTGGAATGTGATGTGCAGTGCTAGTCCCGTTCATACATTTATAAAAAAGGTCTTTGAGCTGGAAAGGAACAGGGAGGGGATGCAGTGATGACCCAAGTTGTGAAAGGTTTCTCTGAGGAAACTTACAGGGCTCCTTGCTTTAGAAGAGGAGAGAATGGAGAGGGGGTATCACAGCAGAGCAGGAGGAAGCATTTTTTGTGTTCTTCTGATGCCCCTTGGTGGGTGAACCTAGAGGAACTGGCTCAATCTGCTCTAACACTGTGAATTGGGCTTGAAAACCTGTTAAAGTGTCTTTCATGTAGGAAAGCCTGCAGTTGATTCATCTATTTATTTTGCACCGTGTAGGGGTATTTCAGGTGTGTTAAAGTCATTGCTTTGCACCACTAAACATAATTTCCTATGATTCAGAATGTGGTTTTGGGGGCAGTGAATCTATTTGTTGCAAGTTTGATCATTTGCACACTGTGATTCTGGTAGTTAAAACTATCAATCTTATTAAAATTAAGAAGATGATTTTGCCTATTTTCTTTTGTTTCATTTTTCATTTCCTTGATTTCCTTTGTTTGTTTCTGCCTACCCCCAGCTGTTTCTTTGGTTATGTGCTTGGAATGACCCTGAAATGATTTAACCTTTCAGGGACATTCACTAGAAGACATTTGAATGCTGCTGTGGGATTTGGGTGATTTGTGAAACCCTGATTAATAGGACATTTTAACTGATACCCATCTCTAGGCAGGACTGTGTTCAGTATCTTGGAGGAGAAAAGGCATATGACAGAGGTGTGATCTGAAGATGGGCTTCCTTTCTGTTAGCTTTGCTCTTTTCTGTGCAGTACTGGGCAAATAATCATTTCTTTGGTGACATTTTGGGGATCTGGAAACGATCAAATAGGGGAGGGAAATGGTTAAGCTTTAAGAGCATTTCTCCTCTCAGAAACAAACCTAGCTGTAGAAGATGAAATCTCCTAATCCCAGAAGAGAACTTGTTTGTTTGCTTTCTCCTTTCTGAATATTCTGTTACCTGCTCCTCTATTGGAGGGCAGGATTTGATTTCAGTCTGTGTTAAAACACTTGGCATCCACAAGCTGGAATGCAGGGTGTTTGACTCCAAATGGTTTCAGTAAATGCTTGTAACATTCCCAGCTTTTGTTGAATCTTGGGATGTTGTATCCTGGGACCCTCTGTGTTCTCTTGCATTTAAAAGGAAGCCAGACTCCTTTGAGAGGGCGGTATGATTGGGATGGAGCTTGCTCATGCATACATCTCTGAGGCACAGACCAGGCAGGCTTAGAGCTGTTAATCTGAGCTAGAACAGGCTCTTCCCACAGCAGAATCCCACCCAGGGATTCTGCTGGCTGTGCTTGCTTGGCTGCTGCTGTGTCTGAGTAGCCAGGCGAGACTGCAGTCCCTGACCCGGACCACACCTCCATAATCACAGTGGGAGAGCACTGAAACCTACATTTTGTCTTTGTTTCTGTATCTTTCTCCTGATCCATCTCCTCCATTCAGTGATCTCCAACCTTCCCAAACCCTCCCAGCTGTCTCCTGGAGAGGGATGGGAGGATGCAGGGCTGCCCCATGTCAGAAAAGATGCCCTTTGAGTTCCCAGTGTGTTGGGGAGGGGCTGTGCAGGACGAGGGTGTTTAGTTTTCTCTTTCTGGGGACAGGATGGGATGCAGGGGTGGCAGGAATGGCCTGGGGGCACCCAGTCAGGTGAAGGTGGTGAGGACTGAAACACAGAGGCACTTTCACTCCATCCCGAGAGTTCTGTGGTTCACTTCAACATTTTGTCATTGCCAGCTCATCACAGCTGCCACAGACCTCATAGAGTCTACAAAGAGAGATCTTGCTTCTAAGTTTCTTACATTTATAAAAGACTAAGTGGTTTTCAATTCCTTTTGATTTAAGGCTTCAATATTTGGAGTAGGGAAGCAGCTCCAGAGGCTGATGCTGGAACATGGTCCTACAACATTCTGTTTGTGGTTGGGTTTCTTTTGTTTCTCTTACCAAGAGTGACTTGAATTTTAGCTACTCAGAAAAATGCACTTCCAAAGTTTTTCTTTATGCCTCATAAAGACTGGAGAAGGGGTGAGGAGCTGTGGGTCCCCAGTAGCCACTGCTAGGAAAAGATAAAGTCTTGTTGCTTTCTGCAGCATGGGAATGGTGAGGAGCACAGGTGGGGCTGGGCTGGCTCCCGGTGGGCTGAGTTCCTTCTGCACTGGTGCAGGGCTGGGCTGTGTTTCCTCTGCCTTAAACCAGGGATTTGTGGCAAAGCTACAGCTGAGCTCTCACTGAAGAACTCTCTGAGACTTGTCAAAAACACCTTTTTTTTGGGGAGGTTTTTTTTTTGGTTTTNTTTTTTTTTTTTTTTTTTTTTTTTTTTTGGTTGTTTTTTTTGGGAGCACACTGTTCCCATTTCATCCTTGCTGTCGCTGCTGTTCATTCTAGTTCCCTGGGCTTTTTGCTAATATGAAGATGTTAGTGTAGCAAGCAGTTAATTATCTGTGCTGTCTGGGGTGGAGGAAGTGGAGGAGTGGTGGGGAATGGTTCAGTGCTGGTGTATTTCCTCAGTCAGCACATTCCCTTCCCTGGTCCCAGAACGCTTCTGTGTTCCACTTTGTATTTGCAAACCTCCATCTGGAGCACTGAGCAGCTGTCAGTGGAGCTCCTCATGCGAAAAGAAATTGAAGAACTAGCAAGACCACAAGAGCAGCCTTTGGAAGTGCATGGTTGGCTGGGTCCAGATGCCTGGGTAGAGGGGGGAGACCCACAGAGATCCACCAAAACATCCATCAAAGGGAGAGGTGGAGGACACAGACAGGAGGATGGCAAGGAGGGACAATCTACTGGCTCTTATGTGTAATTCTTACTTAATTTAAGTAAGAACTTAGTTGTTAAATGTGGGATTAAATTTGCTGCTGGTGGAACTGCTGCTAAATCTGCTCTAGCAAATTTGGGTATTAGAAAACATGGAGCTGCTATAAACAGTAGGAAGTAAATACTGATCTTTATATTCACTCTTCGCTCTTGGATTTTCTTGCATTGGTTTATTTCTCACTCGTCACTATTCCTAGCAGGAGATCTGAGACTGCTTGTTTCTGGTAAGTGCCTGTGGAGATCCAGGTGATTGCTGAGGGAAGGCAATGTGCTCTCTCTTGTGATGGAAGGAGAAAAGGAATCACGCCAGTGAACCTGCTTCTCCCTTTGACAGCAGGATCTAAAATCTGCTTTAGACCTGAAGTCCCAGGTTAGCCTGGTTTAGGCCTGGCGTGTGTGTGAAAAGTTACTTTACCTAAACAGAGCTGGAAGATTGTTTGAAAGACTCTTGCTTGCTTCTGAGAACTCTGTGTAGGCTGGCCAGGCTCAAATAGTCAGCGTTAAGCTTGCAGCATACAAAGGGTTGGAAAGATAAGAGTTTATTCTTCGTTTGCAGATGCAACTTTTTGTGCAGATTGCTGAAAGAGTGATGAGCTGGGTGAGACACATAGGCACTCTGAGTACCAGTGACTAAATCAGCAAACTGATTTCAAACACACACAAAAACCGTAACTGGAAATAAATTACCTAGCCTGACATTTTTCATGGGGCTTATGTAGGCTAAAAGACTGCAGCTCCTTGGGGAGGAGAGGAGCATTAAAAACTCGAGTGCTGTCTCCTGCTCTGTGTGCAGAGCTCTGGGGTTTGAAGGCAGCGTGGGTGAAAGTTTTTCTTGCTTCCCAGAAGATGCTGCTTTCCCTCCCTTTGCCAAATGCAGAATGTTTGCTCAGGTGACAGGATCAGTTAAAGTACAATAAATAATCACTGTTGATATTTTAACTTGCATTATATATGAAGATGTTGGGTACTGACCAAGGCAATGAAACATGCAATAAATGCAGCTGGAGAATTATACTCCAGTAAATTTCAGATGAGCTTTATTTAACGATAAAGTGTAAAAAAGCCCCATTGCAACGAGAGAATGTGTTTTGTAGCCACTGTAAATGTTTTAGTGCATTTTTAAGAAATAAGTGTAGCACTTAGGCTCCCACAGTTAAAGCACACAATAAAACAAGGACGAAGGCTAGGAATTGTCTGCAGGGCTCAGATGCACAAGATGTGTGTCTTGGTTTGGAAAGACAGGTAACCACCAGGGAAAGCTGGAATTTCCCTTGGAATGGAGAATGGAAACCCCTCACCTCCTCCAAATTATTATAATTTTGCAATTAGGGGCTTTCAGGCAAAGGTTTGGGAATAGGAATAACAGTTCTTTACTAGGAATATTAACTATACAAATGTAGTACTAAAACAAACAAGCAAGCAAGCAAACAACAAACCTAGTCTCAGGGTCTCTGTCCCCCCGAGGTCAGGGTGGTCTTTGCCCTTTGTCCTCGGGAAGCCCCGAGCCACCCGCAGAAAAGACAAGGAGCCTTTAGATGTTCGTTCTCAAGGCTGTTCTTCTTGTTTATTTTATCT
>VWYO01021569.1:634-25470 GCA_013400275.1 Rhadina sibilatrix | reverse complement strand
AGTCCTCCTGGAGTGGCAGATGTGGTTCTGTTGGGGCAGAGATGATCCTGAGAGAAAAGGGTCCAGGGATGGTGAGAAGGGTACAGGGATGGTGAGAAGGGTCCAGTCTCCCTCTGGGAATCCAGTGGAACCAGATCCCTGGAGTTCCTGTGTCTCAGTTTTTACCCAGGTTGGAATGATTGGCTCCCCCCACTGGGTGGAGCATCTCCCAATGGGATGATGGAATGTGTCCTGTCCTTAGTGAGCCTTCATGGCCCATTAGCAGCAGATATCCCCTGGAGGGAGACAGGTGGTGAAAGAGATCAGAAACACTGCCCCACCTGGTTTTGACAGTTGGCCCATTATCAGAAGGCATCCACCCCCTTCTCCCAGAGTTACAAGAGATAAAGAAAAACATCTCCCCAACTGCTTTCAACAGCTGAAATAGAATACACAATTTTGGTTCCATAACCCAAGGCAGTGTGGAAGCACAGGTCCCAGCACCACAATTTTTTGAAAAGCTTCAAGGGTGATGGGTGGGTATGAGGTACCAGAAACTGCAGTTGCTGGATTTTGTCTTGCAAGTAGTGACCTGCACCAGCACACATCCTCCACAAGGGCAGCACCTTGGGGTCACAGCTGCTTCTGGCTGACAGAGGCCGTGTTAAGCACCACAGCCAGAGGCTGTGTTTTAGATGGCTCTACCTGAAGCACTCTTGGTGAGTTTTACTGCACCTTTCAGAGTGGGTTTTGAGGACAGGCACTTCCAGGAGGTACCTGGCTGGCTCTGCAGCTCTGGGCAGACTGCAGGGATGGGTTCCCCCTCTGCCAGCAGGAGCTGGGGTCGCTGAGTGCTTTGCAGCACTGCTTGAACTGTTTTTTGGGTTTTGTTTTTGGTGATTTGACAGAGATGCTTTTAGAAGGATTCTTTGCATCCAGGCATTCAAAGCTTAACTTTGTTTCCTTTTTTTCTTGAAACCTTGGCCTTGTTCTCTCAGTTGCCTGCCTGAAATCAAGGGTACTTGATCATAAGAGAAGAAAAGTATCCACCTTGTTTCTGTCTTTGTCCCTTGTGCTTGTGGAAGAGCTGACATAAAAGTACATCTGTAATTTAGTGTTGTCACGTATCTTCTCTCCAGCCAGGAATGCATCTAAATAAAGCCTTGGTACTCTTCTGAGCTCCAAACTCACCACTTTTCTTCATTTTACTGTCTCCCTCTAAGCCCTGAGAGCTGTTTGATTGTGAGAGTCACTGGGGCCATCCAAGCAGCCTCACATCCACCTACAGCTGCTACTCACCCTCAGACTGTGAGATAATAGACACTGCTGAATGCATTGTAAGAGCAGTGGCTTTGGAAAACCTCTGCACTGAGCCTCTGAAAATGTTTTCTGTAGAAAACCTCCACCTGGGAGTTGAAGTTCATTTTCCTGGTGCCACAGCTGTGGATAGGCTGTGTTGCTGGAATGACCTTTACTGCTCTGCATGCATGGCTCCTGTCCTCCCCAAAAGCTGGGAGCTGCAGGGCTGAGTGCTGGGGGAGCTTCTGCAGTGGTCATGCAAAGCCCCTGGAAGGGACAAAGGAGTATTTTCTAACTGGAAACAAAACCAGTTTGGGGGTGAAGAAATTCCCTATGAGTCATGGGCAGGTTTTTTTGGGCTTTCTTTTTATGTGTAATTCTTGGGTAAGAAAAACCTTTTTCTGAGAATTTGTATGATTATGTGGTAATACCTTCCTTTCATCTTTGTATTTTAGGAGAGGTTTGTATCAACGTTGTTTTTGTTGGCTGTCCATTCAAGGACCCCATTGCTTGAATTTCAGGTTTCACATCCTGTTCCCTTGAAGCAGGATGATACAGAGAAGAGCAAGGCACAAGCAGCACTCTTTCTGAAGTGGCTACTTTCATGTTGTGCAGTGATAAAAGAATTCTAAAAGCAAAGTGGGACCCTCCAAGCCTCTGCAGGCCACTTAGATCTGAGATGATCTATCATCAGTGTTTGTCTCTGCTGCCCAAGATAAAAGTTTGGTAGAACAAATTGAAAAGTAAGTGAGCAATTTATTATCCAAAGCAATACTTGTCTGTTGCCTTCCTTTGTAATTTGTAGTTGTCAGGGTCTTTTTCAGAGTAGCACTGCAGCCTTTTTGCAAGTGTCTAAATTACTTACACTGACATATTCTGGTTTTCATATCCTGTATTTTCAGTGTGTGCCTATCCCTGCTTTAATTTCTGTGATCTTCTAATTGAATTCAAGGATTTGGGAAAGCCTAGAGATAGAACTGTAGTTAAAAAGGAATGCATTATGGATGGCTGGAATGGTAGAATGGGACTTTTGAAATTACTGTAAAATGCTGAAGATTTCTAACTTGGAGAAGAAAATAGGATTTTTTTCCCCTCTGATTTCCTGTGGTGTGCATTCAGAATTGTGTGGCATGTGGGACTTCCACAAGTCTGGACTGTGTCTCCTTGGAGTTGCTGGTAAAGAGTCTGCAAGTTTGCTGATCCTGCTTGGAGCTGTCCCACTTCTCAGGGCAGAGACTGTCCTGAGAGGCAGCTTTGCACATCCTGGGAAGGAGCTGAAGAGGTTTAGGTGAGCTCCTGCCTCCAGAGCACAGGGATTCTGCTCAGCTTGGATACTCTTACCAAAGTTTCGTGTCTGCTCTTTTTGTGCTGGCATCCTCTTTAGGTGAGCAGAGGTGGTGCAGAAATTTCTTTGAAGACCATTTATTATTTTAACACTTGTCCTTGTCTGCAGAGTTGCTGCAGTAGTAGAATTGCATTTTTGACTGCTGTTTGGTTTTTTCCTTTGGTTTCAGTTGTTCTCCTCAGAAGTTAACCACTGAGAAGTAAATTACATATGCCAAAAAATCCAAAACAGAGGGTGTAGAAAATATTATGGAACAGAATCATGGAATCATAGAATCGTGTAGATTGGAAAAAAACTGCCAAGATCATGTAGTCAAAGCCAGCACTGATAAATCCAACACTAAACTATGTCACTTAGTGCCACATCTACATGTCTTTTAAATTCCTTGGGGATGGTGACTCAGCCACTTCCTTGGGCAGCCTGTTCCAGCGTTTGACAACCTTTTTAGTGAAGAAATTTTTCCTGATATCCAACCTAGACCTCCCCTGGCACAGCCTGAGGCTCTTTTCTCTGATCCTATTGCTTCTTACCTGGGAAAAGAGGCTGATTCCCACCTGGCTACAACCTCCTTTTGGGGAGTTCTAGAGAGTGATAAGGTCTCCCCTGAGCCAGGATGCCTTTTTGGTAGCTCTGTGGAGGAGGGATGGATGTGATGAAGCTCTCAGCATAGCTCAGTTCTGGGCTGTTTGTCTCAGGTCTGTCCCTTAGGGATCCATCCCCAGGGCTGTTTTTGGAGGAGCTGCCTCTGCATCTCCTCGAGGGTGGGATGTGGTGCAGATCCATGCAGGAGAGGAGCTCTGGGCAGCCCTGCCCCCGGGCAGCTCTGTCCCACGGGCTCCCTGTGCTGCTCTGCCTTGGTTTGGAAAGACAGGTATCTGCCAGGGAAACTGGGGTTTCCCTTGGAATGGGGAATGTAAACCCCTCACCTCCCTCCAAATTATAATTTTNCAGAAGGCATCCAGCCCCTTCCCCCAGAGTTACCAGAGATAAAGAAAAATCATCTCCCCAACTGCTTTTAAGAGCTGAAAATAGAATACACACCCCTGGCTCCACAACCCCAGACATGCTCTCACAGAGTTCAGCTGCTCTCAGGGGTTCCTTTCCCCTTGGCTTTGCCTGTGTTGTAGTTCTCTGTGGGCTCAGCACACAGGCAGTGCTTTTATCAGCTGTGTGCCTTTGTATCGATATTTGGAGGGGTATTTGTATTCTTCTGGTAAAGACCCTGGCAAATATTAATGTTGTTCTCTTTCCTTAATCCTGTATCCTCTTCCTTTATCTTAAGCTAAATTGACTTTTCTGAGTCCATCCAATGAATTTAGAGACATGAGTCTTAAGTACAGAGCCATTGGATTATCTTAAAGAAAAACCAAAGTGAAAAGCTCCCAAAACAAACCAAGCAAACCCCAAGAAAATGTATTATCCATTCTGACAAGATCAGGTCACTCCTCGTTATGAAATTATCTGAGTCAAACGCTTTAATTAGCATCTAGCTTTCCTTTACTGTGCTTCCTCACCATCTTTCCATTGGAGAGAACAGTGTGGATGCTGATCTGAGGGCTTAGGGAGTGCTCTGCACTATCTGATGTTTAATTGAAGCCAGGAGCAGCAGTGCCAGCTCTTCTCCTCAGATGCAGCTAAGGGTGCTCTGAGTATTAAAACTGTATTTTTAGTTATCAGATCTGTTGCTAGATAAGACAGGTAACCAGCTGCTCCCTGGCTTCCCTGTCGGTTTGTTTTGGAGTGACAATAGGTGCACCAGGAGCCAGCCTTATGATGGTGAATGTCTTGCTTTAAAATGCAGAAGATTGGAGATGCATACATTCCTCCCTAATTGCAGGAAATTGCAGATCCTGGCAAAATTTGGAATGCAGCAGCTTGTATAATTACATCTTCTGTCAGTTGCTATAGCTCAGCTTTACAGCCCTTCTGAAATATCTTCATAGTTTATGGGACAAATAATGCCCCTGTTAATGTTACTTTGGGATCACCCCTTTCATTTATTCACCACCACTTCCAGAGGACTGAGATTTTTTTCCTCATGCTGAGCTAATAACAAGTGTTGAAAATTAGTGATTATATTAAGGTGACATTTTGCTTTAGCTGCTGTAATTACTGTTAAGCCAAGGGACATCATTTAAGTTTCTCCCTGTTGCTGGGGTTGGGTTGAGTAGGAAGTACCAATTCCTGTACCTCAGGTCAGTTTGGTTTTGGTTATGTGCAAACCTTTCCGTTTTATGGCCTTTGGAAATAGAGGGTAATGGGTTGTTAGGTTATTGGCAGCTAACTGTTGCTATCTGCCACTGGTCATTGAAGGACAGAGCAGATATAGATCACAATTCAGAGTTTAATGAAATGTGTTGGCAGCACTTACACCACCAGCACAGGTGGGAAATGCTTGAAGGGTTGGAAAGGATAACGGAAGGGTAATAAAGGAATTAATTTGGTCTGGCTTCCTGAGAAGTGAGAAAAGTGTAATTTAACCAAGGCAGAGTTCATAGCTGGACCATGTTGTGAAATCCCGAGGCAGAAGTGGAATTTTGAGGGTATTAGACTTTAGATGAAAGGTGGCGTGAGCAGCCCCAGCAGCTGAGGTGGAACTTGCTGAAGAGGGGCATCTTTTGAACCACAATTGCATTTCACTGCTGGGGTGGTGCAGTGACAGGGTAGTATTTTGATCTGCTGGAGTCTGAGTTTAGAAACCCCAAACTATATGTTTCTAGTTTACCAAAATGTAGCAGAACACTGCAGAAATTACCAGGTGAGAGACTGTAGCCTGTGCTTTGTGATAGATTAGACTATTCAAAACGTTCATTATGACTTTAATCCTCAAATGCATGAGAACTGGCATTAAGTGGGCTATTTCAAGTCTCTTTGTGTACAATCAGTGATCTCATGAGAAGAAAGAAACCTCATTTAGGCAGGACAGTGTGGGAAGTCTTCAGCGATTAAAATAGAAAGTGATGGTTTCTAGCTTTTTAAACTGGTTAGTCTTGAGTGTGTAGAAATTGCAGCAGAAAATTAAAACCCTTGAAAGCTGACAGCAGAGAAGCTTGATTCAATGAGACAAGGTTTATAGAGCTGCAGTACTAACTCTGTAACTTTCTTAGAGGCTTGAAATTACATTTGGGCAAGTTACTATAAGACATGAATTTGAAATTAGGGTAAGGTGTTTTTTCTAGTAAAACACCTGCTTACTCAGTGTTACAGTGTTTCCAGAACAGCTGATTTCAGATATTGCTTTTGCTCTAACTTGTGGGCTTTTCTATATAAGCAGCAAATGCCTTTAGATTATTTCCTGAAGGTTGGGGGCCTGATTTTCCTTCTCAGCAAATGTTTGAACTTTATGGGCTCTGCAGGGTCCTGTCCCCCCTGCTCTGTAATTTTTCCTAGCAGTAGGAGCTGCTGGATTTGATTTTCTGTCAGTTATGCATTCACAGCATCCCTTGAAATACATTCCTCCCAGTGCCTTTCTCTGCTCCTCTGAGGCTGAATGGGGCACTGTCTACAGCTGAGGAAGGAAAGCATTTGTCATACCCTCAACCATCATTGTTCCAAACAAAAAAAAAAAAAAAAGGCAGACATTTTTGTTAAAAGGAACTGATACCCCAGCCAAATTATTGTTTATTGTTAAAGAAGGCTAAAGCCCTCACCCTGTTTATGTGTGATAAAAGCTTTGTTTTTATGTCTTGGGGTCACACAGGCCCCCTGGGTTATTGAGTTTTGTTCTGTACAGAGAGAAGCAGTGCTGGCATGTTCAGTTCCTGCTATCTCTGGTGAGACTTGAGACAAACTCTGCTTGGGCATCCTCTTTGGGTGCTGCTTTTCCTGGCTGCCCCGTGTGCAGCAAGGTACAGAATGCCTGTGGAACAGTGAGGAAATCCTTGTACAGCAGCACAAAGGGCTTGGGTGTGGGAATCGTGGGATCCCTCTGGCTGGTTTGGTTATATTCTACTATCTTTTAATATTCACAGGTATTTCTCCTGTACTTAGGGTGGACTCTGCTCTTCCCCCTACTATGTTATTGCTACTTCTGCTTATTATTTCCTTTTGCTCATTTCTTTTGTACTTGGTGCTGGTTTTTTTCAGTGCTGATGAGGAGGACTTTCTTAAAAGTAGCCTGCAAATCCTTGTTTATCCCTTTGTCTGCAACCTGATAGACTGTCAGCTGGGATTGCAGCTCTGCAAGGCATTTCTTGGGGGGTGCTAGTGGAAAAAACATTAAATGGTGAGGTTTGTAACTTGTAAGGCAACACAAGGTTTAAACAATGATCTTTGTAAAGTGTTTGTAGTGATTAAAGACAAGTGCTTGTAAGGTTCAGCCCCTGGACTGGTTTGGATTCCTCTCTGGAAACAAGAGAGCTCCTAAAGCAGTGTTGCTTTGCCATTCCCTGTTTCCAGTGCCCAGCTGTCAGGATTTCTGCACAGCATCCATCCCAGTGGCATCCCCATCCTCATCCCGCTTTCATTTTTCACTTACAGATCTTTATCTAAAATTGATGCTTGTCTGTTGAATTAGAGTCTGCTCACTTTTCATGGAGGCTGAGAGCTCTGGGCAGCTCCTGCAGGCTGCTGAAGCCATTGCTGGAGATGTTGTGGTGTGCTGGGGAGCTGTTTGGAGCCAGGGTGCTGAGTGCACTGACTGGCCTGGCAGGTCTCTTCTGTTCCTGCAGTCTGACCCTTCATTGATCTTGTATTGCCAAGCAGTAATATTTCTCTTCATCCTTCTGAACTCCCCAGGCACAGGGGCCTTCTTAGACATGATGGGTTTAAAATAAAACTTGGAAATGAGCATCCTTTAGGAATGCAAAATTCTGCAAGTCAGATGCTGTTTGGTCTTTTCAGAATTTATGAAATGTGTTGGGTTATTGTGCCCTGATGGCAAAGGAGCATGACTTGGTGGCTTGGATATTGTGTCTGTTTATATTTCCTAATTTCCTTTCACTCCCCAACCCCAAAAGACAAGATCTGAGATTTTTCTGTTTGTTCCTTGTGTCTGGGAGCACAAAGGAGGCTCCCAGGCTCATTGTGTTTTCTGGCAAAGGCAGTCATCACTGTTTGTAGTATCTGTACAGCTTGGCAGGGATAATTTGTATTTCATCCTCCCTGCTTATGGGGTCTTCTCCCTGTTCATAAGGGAAATATGAGAGGAGGAGTGGACAGATAGGGCAGGAGACAGAAAATGTGCCATTTCTAGGCTTGTGCAGTGTGGTTTTTGGAACAATACTCTTCTAGCTGTTTCTGCTAAACTCCTAGAATAATATGAAGAGACTGTGATTTAAAAATAATGACATGATTCTGGTCTTTTTCATCCACTTCAAAAGAAATTCCAACCATTTGTTTGCTATTCCCTCTTTGAAGCTGGCAGCAATACAACCATAAAATGGAAGTGTGATTCCCCTGCCTCTTCCTGAAAGTGGATGTTTGGACCTTTCCTTGCTGCTGCTCTTTAAACCTTCATCTCTAGCTAGTGGCTTCCTTCAAGGATGCAGCTGCAAGGCTTTCAGGTTGCCAAGAGAAGTTTTAACAAGCTGAAACATTGACTTCCAGCATTTGGGAGATTGTCACTTTAGCTAGGCCATTCCTGGGGATGATTTCAGTAACATGATGTGGTTATCTAGATCTCTTAGCATCTCTTTGGGATGTCTTGCGTGTTGGTTACATTCTCTCTGAATAAACTCACGTTCAGCTTGCTTTTCAGCAGAAAAAGAAAGCATCTGTGTGTAATCTTTACTGCACTTTTTTATTAGTGAGTTACTAAAAATGGGAGAGAGAATCAGCCTCTCTGGCGTGGTTCCAAGCCCTGTGGAGTGAAACACAGAGCTCTGGGAAGCTCATTGCCAGAAAGGTGCAGGCAAGTGTGAGGGAGCTGAGGGGCTGGAAGGTCTCCTTTTGAGGAGGGATCAAATGAGCTGAGTGTGTGGGGCATCTTGGTGGAAGCAGAGCTTCACTCGATGGGCAGCAGAAGGACTGGGGCTGTCCCCATGGTGAATTGTCATGTGGTCAGGGGAGGTGAATGTGGGTGACACTGTTCTGGCCTCAAAGCTGCAAAGAAACTGGAAGGCAGCTTACTCAAAATATGCAATGTTGCCTTTGCCATGATTTGCCCACTGAAGTCGTTGTTACAAGATTTATTCCAAGCCAGAGGAGTCCCAGGGCTGAAAATAGGTGAGGTAGTGCTGGCTATTCTTTTCATTCAGACAGCTAGCTTTGGGTAGAAGACATTTCAGAGAAGGTCGGGCTGGGGGAGGTACTGGGGGAGTTAATCATTGTGTGTAGGTGTTTGCAGGCTCAAAGCCTCTTCTTGTGTGTTGGTGCAGGAGCTAGAATCCACCACGGTGGATTCACCAAGCTGCCTGCTCAGCCTGGTGTTTGGATGTGCCTCCATTTGGATGTTCCCCTTTCCAGCTCTGTACTGGGCCCGTCCTCTTCTGCTTTGGCTTGGCCATTTTCCTCAGTCAGCCTGAATGGTTTTGTGAAGGCAGCATCCCAGTGATGTCCCAGGGAGATGGTAAATCCTCTCCATGCCTGGTGGGTGTCCTGCCTGGCTTGGTTCCACCACGCCAGGGAGCAGAGGCCACCTGTCTCTGCCCAGCCTGCAGCCAGTGTTGAAGAGGTCTGTTCTATTACAGTGCTTATTCCTTTGCACATTCCTGCCTTTGGATGTGCCAGCAGGAGCTGTGCCTGTGCACACTGCAGCCCTTTGCCCCCTGCCAGCTTTGGGGAGGGCAGCCCAGGCTGGCTGTCACTTGGGTCCCTTTTCAGTCTGATCCCAGATGCAGTACTGCTCCCTGCAGCTCCACTGGCTTGTTGGCTTCCTCTTAGAACATCGAAGTGATTACAGTTTCCCCCTTAGCTTTTAGTTCCTAATACCTTTTGAAGGCTGAAGATATCTAAAGGAAACAGCTGGAGGCACTCAGGGCAGTTTGGCCACTGTCCTGTCCCAAAGAGCAGCTGTGAAATGAAGAGCTGGGAAGGGAGAAGCCAGCCCACTGCAGGGCAGATCTGTCAGTTTGAAGATGCTGATTCTTCATCAGCTGATTTTGCTCCGTGTTTGGAGTGGAATTTCTCAAAGTGCACCGGGTCCCCTTGGGATGGGGATGGTTCTGTACAAGTGGAAAGGATGATTATGGTGTTGTTGTATTTATTTGGAGAGGATGTGCAGCAGTTTTCAGACAGCACTCCGCACCTAATTGGGAATTCAAATTCCAGCTGGTAGATTGAGGCTGAAAGGCAGAGCTGTGGGATAGAAACGGGCAGGCACAAAATGCTGAGGCTCCTAATCTTTTACAATGTGTTTGTTTAATACAAAGTGGTCTATTGAGATTGTTTTGCAGAGTAGGATAATCGTTGTGTGCTGACTAATGGGAGACAGCAAGCTGTTAAAGAACATCAATTAACCATACAGGAGGAGATTATTGAGTATTTTCACAAGCATTCAGGATGTGAAGAGCAAAGGATATTGCTTGAAGGTAACCCTCGGAGATTTTTAGCAATTGAAATCTATAAACTGCAACAAGAGTATTTGTGGCCATACATATGTTTGCAGAGCCTTCCAAGAAGAACAGAACTGGAGTTAGCTTTCCAATTCCAGATTGTGCTGATAGGAAATAAATAGTGCTTTGCTGAACTTGTTATCTTACATAATATTGATAATTTTTAAAATACCCCCCCTTTTAGTTTATCTAATATTATCCCAGGAAATACTAGTCCTCTTCATAGAAGGTAGCATGTGCAACATCCTTCTGATGCTTGGGTGTAGGTTCTGTTCCTCTTCTGTTTTCCTGGCTGCAGGGCTGTTGTCCTTGTCCCTACAACTGCTCCTGCTTCCCCTGCAGTAATTCCTGTCCCTGCTGTTGCTGTGGGTTAGAACTGGATGCACTCAGTGCTGAGAGGAGCATGCTGCTCCTCCATCATGTGCCTTGCTTAGTGGATAATAAAATTTTCCAGTTTTGACTGGTGGAGGGCATGAAAACCTATGTTTCATTAAGAATGCTTTTATACAGCCTTACTGTGCTTCTGCTTGAGTTTAATGTGAAAAATAAATAACATCTTGTGGGCTCTGTTTGCTGAGTGATGTTGTTGTTTGTAACTGACGGGGAATTTTTCCCATCCTGGATTCCAGTGCTAAATCCACTTTGTGCAAACATCATTTCCACTGCAGGGCTTGGCTGTGGGGAGACCAGATAACGTTGAATTTATTTTTTCAGTTTTGTTCCTTCTGGAGTGGTGTTAGGGAATTGCACCTCAGTTATTCTTACATCCAACAGCAAGAGATGTCCCTGGGATTCCTTGGGGATTATGATAAAGAGGGACCCCTGGTTCTCGGACAAGGACAAAGATAGACTTCTCTCAGCTTCAATTCTCTGTTCAAATGCCTTAATCAACAGAGGTCTCCTTTAACAGATGGGTCTGCATCGATAAAGCCTTTAATCTGTTAGTAAAAATTCAGAGAAATTTACTCCTTTTCTGATTTGATTGATTTTCTTAATCTTCTTTAAGCGGAGGCTGAGGGGTGAGAATAACTCATCAGGAGACTATGGAGAGGATTAATTACTGGGCTGTAGAACTCACGCGACCAGATAACAGGAAGATGTGGGATGAGTGAGCGAAGCCCTGGTGAAGTTGGTGTCAGTGGGGAAATTTGACTGCAGCTGCCACACCTGTGCTGTTTCACTGTCAGAGGTGCAGGCTGATGCCCTGCATGTCCTACCCTTCTGAACTTGTTTCAGTCATAAAACCTTCCCCCCTGATCTGGGGGGATAAAAAAATCCTTTTTTTTTTTTTTTTTTCCTCACAGACAGCAGCTGGTCTGACCCTGAGCAGCTGTAGCTTGTCAGTGGGAAATGCTGCAGGTGCTTCCCCACCTTAGGATTCCTGTCCTTGCAGCTGGGGCTGCTTTGAGCTCTGCCTGATCTCTGGTGCTTCAGAGAGCTGCCAGAATATCCCTGACTTTACAGGGAACTTGTCAAAGCTGTGATGTCTGAGGCAGCTCTATCTTAATGCAGATCTGCAGATTTAAAACCCCAAGGAGTCGTTCAGCTTCACCCACAGGCGGGAAGGGGAGGGGTTGCAGAGCGATTTCAAGGCTGGAAGGGGTATCATTAGCACTGAGCTTGACCTGAGCTGAGCTTTGGCCAAAGGATTCATCCCTGGAGCTGCAGTGAAGCATTTCATGGTTCATTATCCTCACAGTAGGAAACAATGTCTTACTCTGAAGCTGAATATCTTAACTCGAATTTTCATCCATTTGATCTTCTTGCGGCTTTGTCAGCAAAGTCTGATCTTTACCACCTCTTCCCCCCACTTCCTTTCAGGAAGCAAAACAAACCTATGTGTCTGTCTACACGAATGGAACATTTTGAGCTCTCTAAGTTTCATATTCTAGGGTTTGTTTTCTGGTCTGTGGGTGATTGGATGACCTGCCTGTGGATCCTGCTCTCTGTTTCCCTGTGGTTTTTTGAGGCACCAACTCCAGAGCTGTGCAGGAGTCTCAGGAGAGCTCTGGGATTCGTGCAGGTTGCAGGGGCAGCATCACTTTTGGGAAACTTTGCTGCTTTTTGACTGAGTTGATTTGGCAGCTTTTTGCCACAGCAGAAACAGAAAATCCCATTGGGCCAAGAACCATTTCCCTGAAGGCCTTAGCAGGGTGCCTCTTTTATAGATGTTTCCTCACTGACAAGTGCATTTTGAGATGAGTCACTGAATTCATATTTAATCCACTAGTAAAATTGGCAAGGCAATTACCATCTTGCAAGTTCTTCAAATCAAATTGTTAGAGAACATTAAATCAAATGCTTTGGGAAAATCCCGGCATATACAATTGCTTTTATAATCCAGACTGTGATGCTGTCACAAGAAAAGCTTTTATTTTATTGGGGCCTGTCTTCAGTGAAAGTGTGCTGCCTGGTACTCGTTTTGGTCTTGGCCTCTGCTTGTCTCTGCTCCATTATTTTCCTTTTCCTAATTGTTACCCCATAATGAGAACTGAGAATTAAGGAATTTCTCTCTTACAGTTGTCACCCCTACTTTTCAGCAGTGCCAAGTGCAGAAAGCGTTTGCAAACCCAAATAATGCTGTTGTTCACCAGGCAGTTAATCTGTCATGACAACCTGGTGGCTTAAAGCACAACAGGGATGAGGGTCACTCTGCTGGGTCTCCCTTTCTGCTGCGTGTGCTTTGCTCTGGAGCCAACCCACCCACTCCCCAGTAGGAGGGAGGCATTGAGAGGCCTTGGTGTGTAAACCAGCACTGGAGGGGCTGCTGGACTGGGAACCTGCAGGCAAATGACTGCAGGCAGCTCTCTGGGTACTGAGGCTGCTGCCTGGCTGAAAGCACATGTTAGCTTAGTTCAGTTTGCACTGCCACACACTTGAGTTTACACTCACAGCTGGCTCTTCTTTTTGGCATCTCCTAGTCCAAACGTGACGTTTTGTGTTGTTTCCTGGGGGGAGGGTTTCTTTCACAGCAACGTGCCACACTCTTCCCTTCCTCTTCTTTTTCTTCCCTCTACAGGTGGCAGCAAGAGAAGAACTACAGAAGGAGAGGTTCTCTGCCACTGCTAGAAAGATACAGGAAGGCGTGGAACGAAAACTGAGAGGTCTCGGGTCCCTTGGTGCTCCAAAGCAAAATCAAATGCACGGTTCGTGCAGGCTGGTGCTGAGGAGCAAACCCCCTGCCAGCAGCATGGGCTTTGCTCAGGGTGTGTCCAAGGAGGCTGTTGCAGCTGTCAGTGCTGCAGAGGTGATCAGGGAGCTGCAGGTGAGGGAGGCCAGCCTGCAGAGAGAGCTGGAGCAGCTGCGGCAGCAGTGCCGGCACAGGCTGGAGGGAATTGCAGAGGGCTTGGAGGGAGTGATTTGTATCTCCCCTTGAGGAGGGAAACCTGGGCTGAGGGAAGCTAAGGAACGGAGTGGCTTGGTCACGTTGTGCAGCTTGCTGTGGGGGAGTGTGAGCTGAGGAACCAAATGTAATTTCTAATTCTTCAGCCTGGGAATCATAACTTGTCACTGCTCTGTGAGTTGTACTGGGGCCACAACCTCGGTGCTCTCTCTGCAGCCCCTGGATTGCTAACCTTGCCAATTAAATTCTGCATTAGGCCTTGGTGGGAGTGTGCATAAATCTCCCTTTTATCTTCTGGATTTCTAGTTCTTCTGCCAACCACTGGGCTCTTTCACAGCGCTCAGCTGCTAGGCAGGGCATACATTGAGGCTGTGCATTGAAGTACTAACTGCATTCAATATTTTCCAGCAATTGGAAGAGTTCATTAGTCAGAAAAATCCAAGTATTGGAGAACATGAAAAATACCAAGGCTTAGAGAGATTGGAAATATTCAAGAAAGTGTGTTGTTTTAATTCAGCTGCTTGGAGTATTTGTGGCAGCTGTAATGTAGGCACAATAAAGAAAAACAAATGCCTAATAATAAATAAAACACTGTACTGATTTCATTTACTGGTGTGATGCACTTGAAGTAATTGGGTTCCCAAAGGGAACAAACTAGAAACCCATTCCATCAGGTTATGAGTCACAATGAGATGGATAACTTATGGACCCGCTATAGGAAGTTTCTGAGATACAGAAATACAGAAAGACTTGGAACTTCCAAGCTTGAGGAGTCTGCAAGCTCTGTCTCTGAAGGCTTCTTCCCTTGGAACAGTGAAATGCTTTTCCTTTGGCCTTAATTTCCTACCCTTTTCTGGTTTGCTTTCACCAAGGAATATTTTTATGTTCCAGGTGTACACTTTGAGGAATAAATAATATTAAAAGGAACCAGTCTGCTTTTCATTTGTGAATTGCTGTGAGCAGTGGGATTTCTTTTGTCTGAGGAAGCAGCCCCTGGGAGCAGGGTGTTTGTGTGTGTTGTGCAAGGCTGTCAGCCACAGCCAGTGTTCCTGCTGGCACTGGAGTGACACACAGTCCTGGAGCAGAAAATCCCTGGGGGACTGGCAAGATCCATGTCTGGGGCAGGTGGCCCCAGGCTACAGCTCCTGGAAGAATCTCTGCTGCTTTCAAAAGCCAATTCACACCACTCTGCTTTCCAAACCATCTCTGTAGGTGCAGGATTCCTGTCTCATGCTGGTACAACTTTGGGCAGTGTTGGCTCCAGGACTGCTGACATTTAATTTATGAGAGGACTCATTCAGACACAGGTTTCACAGAAAATTATTCATAAATGGGAGGGAAGTACTATATCCCATTACTGACAAGAGTGGAAGCACCAGTCTCTCTCTCTCTTTGATTATTTTATATCCTCCTTTAGCTTTTATACAAGGAATTTTCATACTTTAGCTTTTATACAAAGAATTTTCATACTGTATCACATTCAGGTTTAAAATGTGCCCTCAAAAGATCTTTTCTTCTGCTGGGATATTTGCCAGAGAAGAGTGGGCAAATATTCTTGAGCATGGCAAGAGCCCTCAGGTGTAAGTGCAGGTTTAGCTCATGCCCTGCTGTGGCTTCTCAGGGCTGGCTTAATGCTGGATGCCAGGATTTATTATCCTACTGTGTTCTTAAATGTAGCCCTGGTTCATGCCTGAGATGTTTTGGTTTTCTGAAATTCTTTTCCCAGGGAATTTTCTGTGAACCAGATGCACGTTTTTGTAGCTGTAACTTTACATTCCTTCCCCTAGGAGGGACTTCTTGCTGTTCCTCTGGTCTGACCAGTGTGATTGAAGGGGTTTGTCTTTGTCTCACCAATCCAATTGGTCTGTGTAGAACAGGATAAAAGGGAGACACGTCCCAGAAATAAAGATAGTCATTTTCAGCCTTCTGAAGTTGGAGTCTGTGTCCTTGTGGTGTCCACAGTGTCACTTAAACTGACAGGAGTCAGCTGGGGGATGGCTGATGTCCTGGGATCAGCCCTTTGTCACCACACACACTCAGCACCCTGTGCTTCAGTGCCCAGCCAAGGGCCCCCTTCAGCAGAGACTGCACAACTGGCAGCACCTGGCCCCTGCCTGACCCTGAAGAAGTGGTTTTTCTTGGGTGGAATGTGAAGAACAGCAGGGCTCAGTGTGTCTGTATTTCCAGCTGGGTGTTGGGGTCCGCAGCGGGGACCCAGGAGGCTCAGAGTCACCCCAAAAGGTATCTCATTAGAGACACCCTGGGAGGTCAGAGCAACTCCCTCAGCTGGTAGAGAAGGCCTCAGCAGAGGGGCAGAGCAGAGATTCTCAGCTCTTCAGTGATTTCAGCTCCGTGATTCTCAGCTCAGTGATTTCTCAGCTCCTGCCCTTGCGAGGTTGCTTCTCTGGTGGCCGGCCCAGGGATGAGAGAGAGAGGGTCCGTGTGGCCAATTCCACATAAGGGAACTTTATTGCAAGATTACCAGCGAAGGGAAGCCAGGGATGGGAACCCCAGGGACTAGGGAACTCAAGGGGGTTTTTATGGGGAACTGAGGTGGGAGGGGAAGGGGTACAAAGCCAATAGTTTGCAACAGATCTACATAGAATCTCCTGGAGGATTGTGGGCCCTTTTAGTGGTCGCCGTAACTGAAGGACTGCTTCTTATCTTAGGGCTCTGGTAGAGGTATTGTGCAATTCTTCTGATCTTCTCCAAGGCAGAGCCACTGGGGCTCTATCGACCCCCACATGTCTGCACGATGTGTGTGTGGGGTACAGAAGTGCCCACAGTGCCGGGCAGGAATCTGCATGGCACAAACCACTGTGCTGGAGTGGCCACGCAGGAGCTGTCAGGAGAGCCAGTGGGCTGCAGCTGAAGCTGCTTCTCCTGGGGTGTCCATCAAGAGGGGCTGCAGCTGAGGCAGCTGGAAAGTTCAACCTTTGCACCTGGGGTGCTGTGCTGGCCCAGGCACTGCAGAGCCCTCGTGCTGCGAGCTTGGGTGATGCTGTTTTTGTCTTCTGGCACCGAGCTTGCACTGCCTTTTGCTGCAGGTGATGCTGCCCTGTTCTTCCCTGTTTTTCTAAAGTTTTTCTAAAGTTCCTTCAGCCTTCTGTGTTTACCTTTTGCAATGGAGTTCCCCACGCACTTTTCATGTAAACTCATTGTTTTGCATTCCTTTCTGGAGGAGGAGAGAATTGATGGACTGTTGGGCTGACCAGTGTGGTTGGAGAGGACAATTTTCATTCTCCAATCCATGGTCACTGTTGGAATTCTATAAATGTTGAGGTCTGTAAATAACCTGCCCCTTTTTTGCCTTGGACATCTCAGTGCTTGAGTGTCCTTTCATTTGTGTCATATTGCAACAAGGTACCAATTAGCTTAAACCAGAACAGTTACTCTGCGGGCCCTGTTGAAGGTCAGCAGTCTGTTCTGAGCTGGCAGTGGTTTTAAATAAAATATTGCAGCCTCTTCTTTCCTTTTGCCTCTCTTCTCAGCACAGAGTGCACACAGCGGGAGATGCTGTAAGGGCTTGATGCTCTCCCACACTGAGTTTTGGAGGGTCATTTCTCCTTTTAAAAATCACAGCGCCTCCCCAGGAGCTGGACACACAGGGGCTGAGCTCGGCTCATGCTTTGGTCACAACTTTTGAGGCAGTGACCAAACTTTTGAGGCAGTGCAGCTGGGATACAGCTCTCCACTCCTCATGAGCTCGGTGAGCCACCAGCTGTCTCTCCACTACTGCTGGGAGATGATGAAGGATAAGCACCACTTAAAAGCCCAAGAAAGTATCCCCAGATTAACACCAGCTGCAGTGAGGCCAGGGAAGTGAACCGAGTGACCACAGTTACACTTAATGTGGTATAACTGAGGAACAAGTAGCTGTTTGTCACCTCACACGTTTGCCGTGGCATTTGTGGTGTTTTCCTCTCTGCCATGGGCTCTGCCCAGTGTCAGCAGTGAGGATGCTGCAGAAGGGGGAATGGCTGCCCTGGGTGAGTGTGACAACAGCAAACACGTGCCTGGCTGCTCTGTGGCAGATGCTGGGACAGGAGGAGGGTACCTCGAGTGGTGCATGCTGTCCATGGGCTCCTGCATGCTGCTGAAATGTTAAGCATCACTTCACAGAAATTGGAGAGTGCTGTAAACAACCCACTAGAGGCTGAAAACAAAGACAGAAGCTGTTAAGAGGTTTGCCCTTTGCCGTTCCACCATGCTGGTTGTAGGTTTCCCTGTGAAAGCAGGAATCTGCCCTAAAATTGTTGGTGGAGTTGAGCAGAGAGGAGTAGGTGGGTATTGGCTGGGGAAGCTGTGTGAGTGTCACCACTGTGCAGGGGGTTTTGTTGAACTCAGGTGCTGGGGGAAGGCTGGTGGTGATGCTGTCCAAACGTCTGGGGTGGGCAGCAGGGTTTGGTTTTCTTTCTGCTTTGTTTGAAACAGCTCTCCTTGTTGGTGCATCCTGAAGGGTGTAGTTTGGATTTGGATCCAGCTGGGAACTAAGTGATGCTGGGGAAGAGAGGAGCCTATGCTGGCAAAGCAGGAAACCAGGGTTAAATCAGCACCTGGCAGAGATGCTGCACGTGCTTGTCAGATACCCCTGGCGAGGGTCAGGCAAGGAAGAGCTGTCCCAGATGTTCAGCTGGTGACAGCTGACAGCACAGCCTGTCCACGTGAAGCCCCTGTCACAGCTAACCCTCCTCATGGGGCTGGGAGCACCTGGCCTTTTGCCTCATGCTCTGCTGGTGCTCCACTGCAGACAGGCTGAGATACTGCTGCAGTCTTTAAACCACACTCTGCTGATGGATTGCTTTCCAGCAGAGCCTTAAGGGAAGATTTTACAGGGCTTGTGTGTGTGCAGGTTCTGGTGGGCCAGCGTGGAGGTGTTTGTGGGAGAGCACAGTTTAACCCATTGCTCTGATGTAACTGGTGCTTGCTTTCCAAGCATCTAGGAAAAAGGAATTGGCCATAAATACTTAATTAGCTGATAACTCTGTCTCACACTGTGTAGCTGGAAATGTTCCTCCCCAAATAACTGAGCAGCATTTAGCTTGCAGTCAAAACAGGAGGCTCCCTTTGCGAGAGGCATCTGCAGTCACCCCTCCCCACAACGTTGTGCCTGCTGGTAAATAAGGGCTGCAACCTATGTTTAAAAATAAGAGCTGCTGTGAACAGTGATCTCCAGCCTGGAGTGTTTTGGGTTCCCTGTGGGACTCCTCCACCAGCTCCTGCTGGAGGATGAGCTGCTGGCAGTTGGTGTGAGTGTGTGTGAGGCAGCGTGGTGCGGCTCCGTGGGAGCTCACAGATGCCTGATGGCTCAGCTCCCTCTCCTCTGACCCTCAGCCTCTTCCAGGGAGAGCCTCGGGTCTTTCACCCTCACGCTTCGCCTCCTGCAGCCAACAGCTCATATGGAGCAGTCTGACAGGGCTGCTGCTCCTCAGCTCACAGCCCAAGCCCTGGTGTCTTACCTCTAGGCTGGGAAGATCCTTGTCCTTGCAGCCCCTCCGTGCCCACCCTGTGTCCCAGCTGCCAGGCCCTGGCCAGATCCCTGTTCCTATCCCTGGAGTGTTTTGCTCCCCTACTGCTTTGGAATGGGAGGCAGGGAAAACAAAGGTGTGCACCCTTGGATGAGCACCCAGTCCCCAGGAAAGCACCTGGTCCAGGCTGGGGATGTCTGTGCCAGCCCCAGCTTCTGTCTCTGGTGGGATCTGCCAGCCACAGCCAGCCATGAGGTGTGTCACAGCACCACACAAAGGAGCCACACTCACACACTGAGCTGTCCAAGGAAAAAAAGCCAGAGTTCATTTACAGACCTCGACATTTACAGAATTCCAACAGTGACCATGGATTGGAGGAAGAAAATTGTCCTCTGCAACCACACTGGTCAACCCAACAGCCCATCAGCAGTCTCCTCCTTATGAGAAGAATGTAAACGTGAAAGAACAGTTACAACAACAATAGGTTGTTTATGTGAAAATTCCTGAGAGGCTCCACTGCAAAGGGTAAACACAGAAGGCTGAAAGAACTTTAGAAAAACTTTTTAAAGAGACAGAGGAGAACAGAAAAAACCCCAGACAACAGAGGTGACTGTGTCCCACTCAGCCCAGGAGCTGTCACCACCACTGGCAGCAGGTACCTTCACTCTCAGCTGTGCCACCTTATTTCCCAGCATGAATCTGAGGGTCTGCACCTGGTGCTGCTGCTTTGCTTCCTTCTGAAGGGCTGGAGAGCCCTTTACTTGCCCAGAAATAAAACCCCTCCTGGACACTGAACCTGAACAAAGGCAGTGGAGGCAGCTGGGGAAAGCCACCCCCCGTGGTTCCCTGGGCTCTGGCAGGGTCAGCAGGAGGAGGGGACAGGCATGGCCCCCCCTCAGCCAGCCTGGGCTGGGGGCACTGGGGCAGGGAAGAAGCCAAGCTCCTCTGGTGGCTCCTGCTTTCATTTAGCATCAGGTACAACTAAGAAATGTTTGAGCTTGGCTGCCTGCATCAGAGACCAGCAAACAAGGGATTTACTGGGGTAGAGTCAAAGCAGGCTCTCAGGCCCTGCTAATGCTCTTCTTCTCCCTTCTGACCTTATTAAATCAGCCTGGTTGTTTCACAAGAGGCCTCCTTTGCCTTGCAGCAGCCCCCAGCTGCTCTGGAGGGAACAGAGCTGCAAATCCTCTGGAAAGACCACATGGCTCAGTGGAGCACCAGCAGGGTGCTGTGGAGGATGAGGCCCTGGGGCTCGTCCTGCACCAAACATCCTCTATGTTACAAGCACAAATCCAAGGTGAAAAGCTGGTATTTTCTGCCATTCCGACTGCTCAGCTGGCAAAATCTCCAGCACTTGGCAGGGGTAAGTAGGGGACTTTGTTTAATCCTACCAGCCTCTTGTCCTCCACGTGGCACTTGCAGCTTCCCTGGCCCATGAGCCAGTGTGTGCCAGGGCTGTGCTGGAGCCAGGTCCCCGGAGGACACAGGGCATGAGAGATCTGGCTATGGAAAGGCAGGGCTTTTCTTGGGGTGCTCCTTCATGAAGGCTCCTTGTGGAGCCAGGCTGGCCCTGGAGTGTGGTGTGGGAGCTGGTGTGGGAGCTGGTGTGGAAGCTGGTGTGGGAGCTGGTGTGGGAGCTGGTGTGTCCCCAGCCCTCAGGCCCCCTTGGCAGGGAGGATGAAAGGCAGGGAGAAGCCTGTGTGTTTTCTGCAGGCACAGGGATCACTGCCTCTTGCACTGGCTCAGCCCTGTCCCTCCTCAGGCCCTGGGGTGACTTGGCTCCTCCAGGCTGCTCCATTAATGCCATGGAAGGGCCACTCCTGCCCTGGGCTCAGCAGGGAGTGGGAAGAAGCCTTCCATGGGCTCTGAAGCACAGTTCATCCCGTAGCTGGCACAAGGGGGCTCCTGGGGCAGGATTAGCCCCTGACCCCAGTGAATGAGCCCTGCTGGTGGTGTGAGGTGTGGGCAAGCCACGGGCCTGAGGAGGTTCAACTCTGTAGCAATGCTTCACAGCCCTGAGATGTGATCTTAATGTGTTAGTGTCCTCTAAGGAAAGGAGCTTTCTAATTAATTTTTATAGAAGTGTCTTTCTTGTTTACACTGATTAATATTAAAAATGCTAATATGTATTTTTTAATGCTAATCGCTGGCAGGGAGACCGTGCTCCCACCCTTGATTAATGCCAGCTTTCATGGTGCTGCCACGCTGCCTTCTCGCTTCCCAGAGCCCTTTTAAAAAGGAAAACACACTGTGAAGCCCCCAGTGAGGGGTCCAGGCTGCCTGGGGGCTGGGGCAGATGTCCTGGCCAAGGCTGTGTGCCTGCTGGGTGCTGCTGCAGGGGCCAGGGCAGCGTGCCCAGCCTGTGCTCTGCATGCTGATGGCTCCTGTTAAACCCTGGCTCCCTGCAGTGTCAGGCCAGGCATTTATTTCAGGCTTGTTGAGGTTTCCATTTGTATTCCCCCGTTTTTGTTGCTACCCTCTTGAGGCCAAGGCCAGCAACCAAAGGCAATAACAATAAAGCTCGACTGCGAGTGATTTGCTTGGCATCATTGGGTCTGCCAAACAGCAATATTAATTTTGTCTCTCAATGAAGGAAATATTCTGCTGATTAGCCACGGGGGCAGCATTTGTTCTAGAAATCAGCCTTTAATAGGCCTTTATATCATCTGTAATTCATATTGCTAAGTCAAGAAGGGCTTTTCATTGACATGCTTGGGGTCTCCAGCTCCCAGGCTGGGCAGGGGATGAGCAGAGGCTGGTGTCCTGGTGGAAAGGCAAATGCCATGCTTTGGACTGTAAGTGCTGTGGGGAGAGGGGGACTGCAGGATGGGGAGGGCAGTGGGGATGGACAGTGACACCCCAAGGTGCCACCCCTGTGAGGGGCAGCCAGCTGGGGATGCACTGCCCTGCTGCTCCCCTGGGGCCTGTGGTGGGGACAGGTGCTGGGGAAGATGAAAAAGGAAAGCCTTATAAATATGATTGCTTAGGTTTTGAGAATATGAAACCTATAAGTGAAATAGGATTGAAAGCAAGTTTCGATGTTTAGAGCCTCAGTTACTGGACAACTGGAGAACAATGGTGTGGCTGGCTGAAGTTAATTAATCCCCTCTTGATTAAACAAGGCCCTTTTCCTCACTGAAAGTCCAAGGGTCAGAGCAGACCCTACCAGCTTGGCAGGAGGGGTCGAAAGGGTCGTTTTTAGGGTTTATAATATAACCCAGTGTGGTAATGTAATGATTCTTACAGGCTATGTGTGAATGCTGTAGGATTTGTGTCTTGTACTGGATTGGTTGGTGCAAGTTAGAATATTCAGTAGAGAAAAAGATTTAATGGATTGTAACGAGAACCTTGCTCTTACTCCTCTTACTCCTCCTCTTCAGCTTCGCTCTTACTTTGCTCTCGTGCTCTTGCTCTTCTCTCTCTCAGGGCTGCTCCGAGCTGCAGCTGGCAGCTCCCAGCAGGGCCCCTTCACCCAGGCCCTGTGCAATAAAGAAACCCCTGCTCCAGGACCAGCCTTGACTCCAGAGATCTCCCATCACTGTCCCACCCCGTTCCTACACACAGGGACAGGCTCCCCAGGCTGGGAAGCTTCCCAGGGAGGAGACCCCAGCCCCAAAGGGGTTGGAGAACCTGCTCTGTGCAAGAACACCCTGCTGCCCACCAGCCACGGCCGTGCTCCACCCTCCAATGTCACAATTCCACAGGAATGAACGACACACACACACTGGGATGTCCAAGGCAAAAAAAAAGGGGCAGTTCATTTACAGACCTCGACATTTATAGAATTCCAACAGTGACCATGGATTGGAGGATGAAAATTGTCCTCCCCAATCACACTGGTCAACCCAACAGCCCATCAATTCTCTCCTCCTCCAGAAAGGAATGCAAACCAATCATTGTTTACATGAAAAGTGCGTGAGGAACTCCACCACAAAAATGCAAACACAGAAAGCTAAAACAGAGCTTTAGGAAAACAGAGAAGAACAGGGTGACATTCTCCTGTGGGGATAGGGGTGGCAGTGGTCTGTGGTCCCACAGCAGGGATTTCTCACTCACCTCTGCTTCATTTTGTTTGGAGGTGGTGGTGCTTTTGAAACAAACACCTCCCTCCCATCCACTTCAGCAGAGAGCCCGGGGTGGAAGTTTCCCAGCGCTGCCCTGGCAGTGCTTAACACAGTCAGGCTGTGAGTATTGAATGCAGGCACTAAATACTGAACCTGCCCTGGGGAGCTTGTAAGGACATCGTCCCCTGAGCCAGCTGCAGTCCAGCACTGCTGCCTGTGCCCTGTGCTGCTGCTGCTCTCACCCAGGAGCCCTGGCTGCGTCTGCACTGCGAGGGCAGCACTGCTGGCTCTGGAGCCCCTGGCAGCTCCCTGCCCACCAGCAGTGCCTGCGTTTCCCCTCTCTCTCAACACCATTTTTCCCAAGCACAGGAATGTGGCAGCAGGCTCTGAGCTGTGTTTTTTTCCTGCCAGGGACCCTACAGAGCACAGCAGTGCCTGTGGCAGCCTGGGGGTGGGCACAGGTGGGAGCCAGCTTCCATCCACTGGCTGCTCAGTGGGAGGCAAATGCCCTGGGCAATGCTGAGGGAGCAGATGGCATTGAATTTCTAAGAGTAGAGATGCTTTTTAAGGTTTGTTGTTTCTTTTTTCCCCCATCAATTGCTCAGAAATTGTCTTGAAAAAGTGGGTTAGAACAGAGCAAGGAACGGGGATTTTGCTGTTTTGGCTGCAGGGACTCTGTGTGCTAATAAATTATCAAAAGGGGCCGTGTCCCTCTAAGAGTCCTGCTGTCAGAGATGCTGAGCCTGCCACTCACCCAAAACAGAGCTTTAGGAAACTGTGGGGACAGGGCTGTCCCTGTTCACCCATCTCAGGAGCAGCCCCAGCCAGGAAAAGCGAGGGGATGCCACCGGCCTGGACCTCCCATCCTCTCCCCCGTTCCTGGGGATGGGAACTGAGGTGTGTGCTGCTGGGGAGGGTGGCACAGGGTGCTCCAGGGGTGCATCAGCCTGCTTGGTGCCCAGCCAGCCCGGGCCAGCCAGGGAGAAGCTGCCACCCAGCCTGGATGCCACCTGCGTTTCCTCTCTCCTGCCAGGGAGCAGGGGCAGCGATCTGGGGTGAGCTCAGGGAGGTTTTGGTGCCAGTGCATGGCCTGGAAGCCTTGCTGGCACGTGGGGCTGCTCCCAAGGAACCCTTGGAACTGCAGGCAGGAGGCTGCATTCAGGTAGGAGCTTGCTTATCCTGCACTTGGAACGTTCCAGCTTTGCTCAGTGGGAACACCTCAGTGATGTGTGGGCATTTTCCTCAGCTGCCTCTGAAGAACTGCCACAACCTAGCCCTCAAGATGAATATCACATCCACAAAGTTATTGTTTCACAAAGCATTTCTTTAGCAGCACGAAGTTTTAATGCAGTTTCAGGTGTGGTTTTGTGCAGGAAGTACCTACATTTCGGGATGCTCACTGGATAACCAAGATCTGCTTCTCTGATAGCTTAGGGCCTTTCCCCACACACAGAACCCCCAGGTGGTGCAGAGCTCCCAGGCTCGTGTTCATGTCCATTTGTTCTGAAGAGGGATCTGTGCAGGGAATTGGTCGGTGCCAGCCCCTCTGAACAATCGGCACTTCGCTCCTCATCCCACCCCTCTGCTGAGCCCCCAGACCTTGCGGGGCTGACAGGCAAAGCAAGAGAGAGAGCAGGAATCATTTCAGATGGAGCTGGAGTTTTCAATCATTTCAGTCTCCAAAATAGTCAGTGGAGGGCCACCCAGGTAACATCCCCAAAATACAGTCTGGTAATATATATTCAAATAGTCAGGTAAGCCTGGCTTTTTTCAGTTCTGGGTGGGTGGTGTTTTTTTTTTTTTTTTTTTTTTTTTTTTTTTTTTTTTTTTTTTTTTTTTTTTTTT
>VWYO01021568.1:85711-124233 GCA_013400275.1 Rhadina sibilatrix | reverse complement strand
AATATCAAGAACTCTATAATTTTGCGATCACTCTGCCCCAAGAAGCCTCCAACCACCACATCTCCCACCAACCCTTCTCTATTTGCAAACAGCAGGTCTAACACAGTCCCTCCCCTTATCTGAGCAAGCTCTTTCATACAACATGCTTTTACAAGCATGGCTTTCACAAAAGAGGCTGAAAACCTTTATGAAAGGAGTGTAAGTGTCAGAATTCGTGCTTAATTTACATAATTCTTATCTTCCTGATATAGCAATCACTCCTCCCAAGAATTTCCTCTGGCTTTAAGGTGGGCAGCTCAGTGTCAGAGAGCACTTACGGAACAATAGCCTCCTGGATATTCCCCCAGATCTGTTTGCCAGCCATGACGATGGTGAGCTGTGTCGTCAGTTCTATCAAACAGCCCGCAGGATCACACTAGTGGGGACAAACTCAGTGTTAATGGACATGAATAATGAATGGGTATCACCCAGATAAACTATTTTCTACTACTGTATAAATGCAAGAAAGAAGATCTTAAAACTTGTATGGATAACACTTCCACATGGACTGCCAGCTAAGCCCCTCTCCCAGGAAGGCTCTTACAGAAGGGCTTTAAGTGTTTCGAGTGTGAGACAAAACACACACCCAAACATAACAACCATATGAAAACAGAATAATTCTGAGATGCTTCAGCAGGACCTGCGTGCAGCACACACCCTTCAGCCCCAGCAAGGTGAATCTTTTGCACTCAGTGAGCTCTCAGCACATCTATTTTTTTTTTTAGACCCATGGTGAGACCCACTGGTATTCCAGGAGAACTGGGACCAATAAAAGCTTTATGATTTTTTCACTCTTGTGACTGACAGATTTTCACTGCTGGTGTTTCCCTGACTAGCAACAGCAGAATAGTCATTGGAAGCCTCAACATCAGCTTCAGGATAGCTAGCTGAGGGCCAGCTTAGATCAGACCAAGCCTGCAGTTGGAAATTCACAACTGTGGGAGTTGAAGGGAACAATCCACCCTTAATTAAGAAATATCTTACCTCTTCATTTCGCCAGCGATTAAACATGTATGTGTAGGCACCTGGGTAACCCACAAACTTCCCTTTGAAGAAGGCCACGTAAAAGCAGGATGAATAGTAGTTGACAAACTGGAACAAAAACATTTTCATAGTGAGCCTGTTCTCATACTCCATATGAGTTCTGGGAATCTCTGTGAAACCAGAAAACAATAATTTTATGTTCTTTTATTCCCTTTAAAGGGATACAGATTCACAAATATTCATCACGCACAGTGACCTCAAACGAAAAAAAAAAGGAAAACAACAAAGGAATACAAACATTTCAGCAGATGGAGTTCCTGCTTTCAGACACCCTACCTTTACTTTACAATGCAATGTTTGATGCAGGCAGGCAAAGGAAATTTATATTTCAAACTTCTATAAAAATTAATTTCCCCTTCTTTGTCCTGTCCATTAGCACTTGTCCATCCCCAAATGTTACACTATTTTAGGAGATCTGAAATTAATATCAAACAGTAGCTAGAAGGATCTCCTGTAGTATGATGATTTCACTGCTGGCAACACACCAGTTTTTTCTTTGTGGTAGAGAAGTATGTTAAATTTTTTTTTTCCCAACATAATGTTTGTGCATGTCATTAAAATCAGCAGAAACTGCACAGCCCATGTGGCTCTGAAAGATGAGGCTTATAATGGGCAGAAGAATGGGGGAGAGTATCTTGAAGCTACTTTACATCACCAAAACTTTGCTTAGCATTTTGATGCCTTTTGTTGCTCATTGTCTATCACATTTATATTTTTGAAGGCAGCAGGAAACCCGAAGCATATTATTGTGAAATATCCTGTTAAATGATAACATATAACCAATTCAAGTTGGGAAGTAGCATAAGAAAATACACTACAAACATTCAAGTCCCTCTGAATTGGTCAGGACCTGGCAAACGTGTTGAACTCATCTGCCTTACTGTAAAGTTGTTTCATATAATTGAGTAAACTGATGTTTCCAAGCTTAGTGTAAGTTTGCATGCCAGAAGAACATGAGGTATTTACTGGGAAGCTGACATCAGAGTGTAGGACAGAGGAGGCAGCACTCAGGTGAGGCAGTCTGCCCAGCTTGCAGCTCCCGAAAATATTTTTAATTTTCCATGAGCTGTTAAAATATTGATGTGAGGCATTCAGAGCACCAGAGGCAGGTTATGCCTGCTTGTCTGAACACCAGATCTGGCCTAACCCTTTCAAGGAGCTCAAGAGTCTGGGCAGACACTCCTGACAGCCCAGGCCAGGCACAGCCACCTCAGCAGCAGCCCCCCCACACCAGAGAGCTGTTATGTAACCTGGTAACCCAGAGCCCCAGGTAGTGCTGCCACTTGAGAAATTAATCATTCACACTTGCAAATCAGCAAAATAACACTGCTGACCCTTAATGCTTAGAATTCTTGCTCCTCAAGAAAGAAAGATTTTAAAAAGTTACGATTTTCTGTTTGTTTCTCTGTTTGTTAGGGGCAATTTTAGTTACTACTTGTTCTGTTTCAGTTTGGTCTGATTTGGCCAAGAGGGTTAAGCAATACAGATCTGAGAGGTGGCCCATGATAAATCAAAATAAACCAAATGCAATATCCCTTTAAGTTTCTGCAAGGAATGCCTTTCAACTCTTGACTCGACCTGCAAGATCACACAAGAAAAAGATCAACCAACTGTTTTTATGACAAGTGTACAAACTGCAAGTACCTAATATTTTCAGCTCCCCTCCCCAAGCTGAATACATTCTGCAATTGTTTCTTTCTATAAAACATTATCAGGGACTTCTATCTCTAAATCATTAAGGACACATAAAATGAAATAAAATTAAAAAAAAAATGTAAGAAGGGCTTTCAAAAATCATATTTCCAGCAAGCAAGCAGAAGTCAAACATAAAATACACTACAAAAGTAGTCACTCTCTCTGGGCCTCCAGCTCTGGAGCAAGGGTACTGCTATCAATGGCTACTGCCACAATAACACATCTTGGGCACAGCTTCTCATCCTGCTCAACCTCTGCCTTCCATCTTTGGAACTCCAAATCTGTACAGCCAGAGCTAAAGGAAACAACACTCAGAAAAAAATGGAAAATGTACTATCCCGTCCCATCTTTTGCCCCAGACTAAGAGTCATAAATACTTAGTCTTTTTTTCCTGTAAAGATAGCTGTGATCTATTTTTTCAAATATATTTACAAGATTTCTAATTGAAATACTGCTACTTCAAGACAGTCTGATCTTGCTTTGGTGACTCAAGATGATTTTTAACTATGTCCATGGCTGTGATTGTCTCTCTAGACTTGTTCTAATATAAACAAGCATTATATGAGGAGAAACTAGGTTATGAGTGTTGCATTGCATTTCCAACACCCAAGCAAATGATTCCATATAAGGAAAAGAGTTTCAGTTTACCTCTGAACACATAAGGAAGCCAAGCTAGAAAGTTCTGTGCCTTTCTTACCATGGTAAGTGGCTCAGTGCCAGCACAGGGGCACCTATTGGATCTTTGGAACATTTCTCCAAACCTGTGGCTGTTTCTGTTGGGCAGCAAGCCAAAAGCCCTCCTAAAACATGAAGTCCTTAAGAAGGAGCACAAAGGTGCTCAGGGCTTTTTGGGGTATCTTAGCCAGGTGTAAAGGGCTTTCCTACATCTGCGCACGGCTTTTGCTTTTGTTCCTGTATAATTTGCTATTTTCTCATTTATTAAAACCTTTTGCTTCACAAAACACACCCAAGAAGCCATCTTGCAATTATTAAGCAGTTCTGAGAAGCGCTGGACACCCTCAGGATGTGATGCATCTTCATGGGCCTCTGGCCTCATGTAAGACTGTAATGTTCAGTATGGCTGTGGACACACCTGAGTCATTGCTGCAAGCTACTGAGAGAGAGCTACAGAGCTCCCACTGTGCCTGAGTGGAGAACCACATCACATCACAGAACACCTCGATGGTGTTCTAATGATTCCTTCCAAGTTTTGCCTTCAAGTATCTCCGCTTACCCATATCAGTAATCCAGATGGCTATTCTCTCATAGAAGAAGTTCAGGATCATGATGATGACAAAGTTGAGGCAGGAGGCTGTGACTGAGGTTGCCAGCTGAGGGGTGAGCACGCCGCTGATGGGCTGCAGGGTCTGAGTGTTCTCCATGAGGCTGGCGAAGGCAGCGTAGACAGCCAGGCGGTACACAATCACAGCTATCATGCTGGCTATGATCAGGGACACCTGAGGAGAGGAGGGAGGTTTGCAACACATCTGCAGCTTAGGGTAGCTGTACACTATACCTATACGCACACAGCCTTAAGAACAAGATGTAAACTGTCACGCTTTATATTTTATAAATTTTATTCCTCGTGGGTATGAGTTCGGCAGCACTGAAATGCAAAGTGCATAGGCAAAATACTTCGTTATATTCTATACATTAAAACCAACAAAATTATTCTGTTAACATAAGAAAAGCTGACAATCTAATACCAATATCTGAGAAAGTACAGAGGAGTATAGACAGGAGATGGAAAGGACAAGTTAGATTAAACCGTTGGCTCTGAAACTCACTCTGCATTCATGTTGCAAATTCTTTTTTCTGTTTGCCTTTACTACAATTTTTTTGCTATGTCTGTTGACATCAAATAAGTCGCAGAGAAAGTTATCCCCATGCTAAAGTGTCCAATCAAATGACAGATTGGACAATTGGTCAATTAATTACAGATTTCTAAGGCCTTTAAAAAAAAAATCAGAATTGAAGTGCACTTTAAATGAGAGCATGAAATCTGCAGAACAGTAATAAAAGCATGTGTTAACATCATGATTAAAACTATCTTGTGTTAATGTGATAATAGTAATGATCAGCATCTCTGATATATGTTAAAATGATGGTTCAAAAAGATGCTCACCCAGAACAACACTGTGGCTCCTGAGACGCAGAATCGCACAGCCTGGCTAGTTAAAGGCAAGTAAGGCTCCATCTCCTGAAACAGTCAAGTACAGCACAGTTCATGTTACTCTAACACCACATCAGGCAGCATACAGAGTCTCACCAGCTGTGTGAAAAGTGCTCACATCCAGGACCCTGCCCCTCTCAAATGGCAACCAGGACATCATTTTGAGTGTGCTGGGGGCTGGGAGGGTGGGGCAGGGCAAAAAGATCAGGACAGAAGTGGCTGTGAAACTGCTACAAGTAAAGACAGTACCTGGAAAGAATGGTTAAGCTTTTGCAAAATCAATCAGTACCTAAAAGAGAAAGACCTTTCTCCTGAGACGAGCAGGCCACAACTATTACTGTAATGCTAGGTGAGCTCTCAGACAGCTCTGAGTCCACAACTGGACTCAAGTTTTATAAATTCTTCATGCTGAGATTCCTTCAAACTTGTCATTTGGATGTGTCAGTCAGAGTGCTTTTCTTCACTCCTTCAATTTTATTTGGTTTTCTTTTTTTTAGTTGAAGAAATGGTTATGAATCTAGCTGCCAAGCTCTGCTGCAGCACCAGGCAACTGGGTCTTGGCCATGCCAATATCCCCAGACAATACATGAACAATTTTCAATGCTCATGTAAACTTTTTGCAACCAATTCTAGTTCTTAAACTATCAGAGTACATGTTTTATGAAAGAGTCTTCTCTTAAAAACTAATGCCAATGGAAGAAGATCTAATAAAAAATAACATCCATTTGGTGTATCTGTGGGACAAGGCACTGTAGAATGCTTGGACTCCTCTTGAGCAAAGTGGAACTGAGTACTACAGATGGCTGCATTGCCAAATGTAATACAGGCAGTAATGTGCAATGACATAGTTTAAGTTTGAATCAAATGCTTCAATATTTATGTAAATTAGAATTCTATTGTGACCAGCAAACCCAGATTTTAGCTATGATCTGGTTAGACAGTTTAGCACCATGAACAAGGTTAACAATAGCCTCAAGATCAGCAATTCTGGTTTCAGTGCACATATAACTTTGAATAATGATGAAATCATTTTCTGAGTGAAGCAAAACCAGCTGTGGGACACAAGAAAGTCATTGTCCTGCACCCACATAACCTTATTGGTTGCTGCAGAATTAACTTACTTGAAAGCACTGGCCTTTCACGTGTTCAGTATAGCACATGCTCTAACAGAAGGAAATTACATTACTATGACTTGTACAGGTTAGCCTATAACTGGGCACTGATAAGGATCACTGATAAACCCTGCTGCAAAAAAGCTTCTGAAAAAACACTGAGACAGTAAATTGAAGTGTCATAAAATAAAGGCTTACCTAGTCATTAAATTTTAGGGCAATTGTTAATGCATACTTAGAAAGTACAGAGGAGTGCAGTATGCCACATGGAGATAAGAGAAGTGTATTACAGTCCATTTCTACTTCCTAAATGAAGTTCACAAAACCCTATCTCACCTACGGGATCTAAATTAATTTAGAGAGAGAGAACAATCTTCTCCCTCAGGACAGCTATACAAGCACACCTAAAGCTTTGGCTATGCTCTGCTACAGCTGATTCTCCTCACCAGGCTGCAGGTTTTGGTCCATGCTGGACACAAGCACTCTTGTGTCTCTCACAGAGCACACAAGGGCCAGCACATCCTGTTGGACAGAGATCCCCTGCTCCTCCCCCTCAGCTGCAGCACAGCCAGGGCAGTCTGGCAGGGTTTGGGCCCTGTGCAGCCATGGAAGGGGGGGTTTGAGCCTGAACACAGGGGTGCAAACCAGCAAATAACACACAACTGGCAGGCATGTGTTTGTAATCAGTAGAGCTAACTAATGAAAATTATTTACCTGAACCTGTTTTCCTGAACATGCAAAAATTAATGCTTCAGCAGAGCTACACTCTTGAACACAGAGCACTGTTATCAAAGAGCTCTGTGCAAGGTACACAGCACTAGTCAGAACAACAGCAGAATTAAGGCAGCTACGTGCAAGGGGAAAAACTCTATAAGAAATAAGATCAGTGTATGTCTTTCCTAGTGATTAAGGAGACAAGCCCTGAAAGACAGGGGCTGGCTACTGTTTATAAAAAAAAGACTCTTCCCACATCCTGGCTAAGCTTCTATTTCTTTTCTAAAGACTGTGTTATCTGAGTATACTTAGGACTAGTGACAATAAGCTGTTTATATGCAATTCTATGAAAGGGAAAAGATGATTTAAAATACATCAAATGGGTGTGGAAGATGTTTTGTTGGGATGCAACCAGCTGATCTCAAAATTTGTCAAGTAACTCCTACCTAAAATAAATTTAAATGAAAACAATTAACATCTAATATTTATACAGTGTTTAACAGAGTTAAGTAGGGTCACTAATTGTATCTCAATTACATTTCACAGAAAGGACTTTGGCAACCTTCATCCCTCTGGTGTTCCCCAAACAAAGTGGTTGTGTATCAGAAGCAAAACCACAGCTAGACCAACTTATCACTTTGAATCATGGTTATTGCTTCTTCATATGTTGTGCAGGGATAAGAAAGAGTGGTTTTGAAGGCATAAAAACTTCAGAGACTGCTACCCTGAATTGTGAAAGATGCTGTAAAAACGGGTAAAAAACCATGAACTTTGCCCTTATTTTCCTGACTGAAATATTAATATATTTCCATGGTATGAAACTTTCAGCATACAATTGAATTTGCACACACATCAATGCAGCATGTTCATACCTGAGTTATGGGATTCCTCTTCTTTTGGGTACATTTTGCCTCGTACTCAGGCCTCAGCTGGAGCTGTTGCTGTTCCTCTTCAAAATCAACCAAATCCCATTCATATTTCAGTCTTGCTTGCCGCCTCTTCCAAAACTCCAAGAAAAGTGTAACTACAATTTGCAAACGTTAAAATAGAGTGAAGGAAGAAGTGAACAAGTTCATGAACCAAGTTAAACATCTGCACTGCCTTATTTTCTGTGGTTTATCCTTACAGCGTGATTCACTTATTTTTACTGACTGCCTACTATAGTTCACAGGTAAGATCACAATATGAATCCAGAGATTTATTAGCTAATTGAATTCCAGAAGTGGGTGACAAGGAAGATGCCAAGACAAGATACGGGTATTTCTATGGTTATGGTGACCATGTTCAATTAACTACTCTGTGTATGCAAACAGCTACAGGGAATTAAGAAAAGAGCCTGATAATTCAACTGAAAGGTATGTATAAACCTATAACACATTAGTGAACTATTATAACAAATAAGCAGAACAGCTTTCAAGCAACATGGTCAAACACTTCTGTTGCTTTTTGATGCTTATGTGATATCATGGTGTCCTAGGGTGACTTTCTGATGCTGAATGGTATCCTCATTCATCTGTTTAGCCCAGAAAGAAGTTTTGTGCCTTTAAAACTAGCTCTGAGGGAAGAGGTGGGGAGAAGGAGAAGCAGTGGAATGTCTGAGTGACTGGAATCAAACACACAGAGATAAGAGCTTCAGCATTCTCTCTCTCTCTCTCTCTCTCAGGGCCATGCTGTCTGCAGCACAGACAGGGAGCGGGACAGAGCTCCCCTTTGCTGTTGGGTTTTTTTTTGCTACCAGAGGCAGAGAAATTCCCCAGACTGTGGTTTTTCTTTTTCCTGGAACTGTTCAAACGTACTCTGGAGTGAAAACCCAGAAGAGCACCAGGAGCTCACAGCTGTGGCCCACCTGGGCCCAGGATGGCATTTTCCAGAGCAGGAGGGACTGATGAGAGACTGAGCGAGCCCAGCTACACCCATGGCAAGGACTGTCTGAATTTGCCATCTCTTCAGAACAACAAGAGGTTCCACTGTGTAACATAATTCATTTTCTATGCTTGTGAGTACTTTGCTTGTTAAATAAACATTTTTTTTTTTCACTTTTCTCCAAGTAGATTTATGTCTTCCAATGGGAAGAGGGGCAGCTTGAATTTGCTTTCTAGAGGGACCCCTTTGGAGGTTTCCTCCCAAATTTGCCCTAAACCAGGACACATGGTCATTTTAAAGACAGTGAATGTCTGATGATTTTCATATGATCAGGAGCTGGGCTGGCTAAGAATTTTTTAAGACACTAGAGGGAACCGATTTCATGTATAAACAACTATAAAACATACAATACTATATAACATTTTAAGAGCCCTTTATAAACTACTTTAAAATGTAAACATTTTGTAATCTGATTGTTCTTAATTGAACTGGGGAAGTTTTATGGTTTAGACAAACACAGAAAAGCTTATCTTCTGCAGTTCTAAACTCTTTGGCTGGTGCTTCCTGAATGACTAATCCATGTCATGTAAACGCTAGTGCTTAGAAACCAAGAAAATGTTAGTAAAACAGCCATACAACAAAGATCTTATCAGATTTTCAAAAATAATTCTATCTGAAAGATAGAAAGATAGTAAGTGGTTGGATCCCCTAATAAGAAATACACAGGTTTTCTATTAGCACACAAGAACCTTTGTGAGTTAATGGAATATCTATATACAAGTTGAAGATATAATTATGACATTTCATACAAACAGTATGAAACAAGAGAATTGTATTTAAGGAAATAAGAAACAGTAACTATGCTATCCTGAATTTAAAAACCTTCACAGAGTTGAAGGAGATGCATTCAACACAACGTTCTTAAAAGTCTGGAGAAGTATCATTGGTGTGAAACTCTGATTACAGATGGCAGAAATTCACCAGTTTTTACATCATCAAAACATACTACAATGTCTGAAGCTCAGTGGAGCAGAATTCTCTCATTGCCAAAGTACAGGTAATACAGTGGCAGTGACGGACCACCACCCATCCAGTGAAAGGACACAAAGCTCCCTGCTCCCTTACTGGGACACTGATGATGTGCAGGGCTGAGCAGAGAGGACTCTAATATGGGCTGCATAAGATTGGAGCTCTCTGGTTACTAAGGAAAGAATCAAATATCAGCATTTAAGAGTACACAATGCTTATGATACTCTTATGGTCTCCTAGATGCCTGCTTGGGTTTTTTAAGTCTTAATTCCTCTGTAACTTTAAATTATTTTTACTCATTCATCACTCCTACATCTGAGGCAGGATACTAAGGTACAGCTACTATTCCCCTTCTTCCCACTTCCAGTGTCCCTCAGCAGCTTGGCCAAGATCTCCTTACTGCTGGATATAAAACTTATCAAATGTACTCACCCCATATACCCATGAAAATGGCAAAAAAGAGAGTTGCCACGTTGTCAAACAAATGGGAATACTGCAACAGAATACCCAGGAACAGGTTAGTACCAAGGCAGTTTTCAGGATGAACAAAAATGCCAAGTGGCTGCAGAAGCAGATCCAGACCTGTGAGGATTCGCAGGTGGTGTTCAGTCTCCAGTATTCACAGTCTCGGTCACAAAGTGGGCACATGATGATCTCCCCTCCAATTGAAGGGTCACAGATCTCTTTGCTAAGGAGGAAAACATTGTAAAGTATCTGTTTCCACAGCATCTCAAAAGCTATTATAATTTATTTATTTTAAAAATAAAGAGGAGCTTCATTTGCCCAAAGCTCAACGTTTGCAGCTTCACAGCAAAGATGCCACATCTTGTCACATTCACTGGTGTTCACCAGTGGCTGGTCAGGGCAAGCCAAGAAGGAAGCACAGCCACAAGGAGTAGAATTAACAATTCCCTCAGTATGGGTTTTTTGGCTCTACCAGAGCCAGGAATCTGTCAGGAGCTGTACTGCACATGCACTGCTTTCAGGCAAGATATAAACCGTGTTATTTCTCATCAGGTTAGCAATGACATCAAAACACTTTTTCTAACAGCAGAGAGACCACTCCAGCTTTGATAGCTGCTGTAAAATTTGCTACTTCAACTCATTGACAGTGGGTAAAACTTAGAATCCTATTATAGTCCTTTGGTATCCAGTGAAATCTCAATCTGTATAACAGTATTCTCAGATGAATTCTTAACTTTGCTAAAATACAAGTCTCAAAATTACATTATTCAGCAGAATAGATGAGAATTTTAACTTGGTTAGTCATCTTTTATGGTTGAAACTCAAAATTTTATGGAAGCCTTCTTAGAGAACACAGTAAGCAACAAAAAGTCAGTCTTTCCCTCTCCCCGCCCCCAATCTCTGAATACAATAAATCTTTGGACTTCTGATAAAACAAATACTATGTTTATTTAAAAAAAAACAAAACCACCAAACTGTGGCTTCTAAGACACTGGATCCCTCCTTGATGGAAGAACACTGCTGACCTGTTTTACTTGTGCTTTTGGTTGGTACAAATGATGACCTACACAAAAAGGTCAGACTGCTCTGCAAGACAGATTAAATAGACTAGCTTAAGGCAACAATAAACACTACAACAATTTTGAGAGATCTAAGGGGTACTCTTAGGATTTTGTATATTGCAGCTTTTCCAATACAGAAAGCAATGGCCAACAAAATATTGCTTTTCACCTATGAGTCTTACTAGTTGATAGTCACAAGTTCTGCATGAGCGATTCACCAACTTTTCAAGCAATAAAGACAGCTGAAGAACAAATTTGTCTGCTCTGACAAGCTTTAAAAGCTTGTTACCAGTTGAGTAACAGGAATAAAATCTTTTTTGCAAGAATAAAATTTTCACGTTGCTTAGCTTTTGCCCAGGAGATATTCAGTGTTACACTTACCTGCTCATATTTTCATCCATTGTAAACAAGCCATAGAGAAAACAGATTAAGCCAACAACTGCTGCAAGGAATAACATCTCGGTGTAAAATCCTAGCCAGGCAAAATAGATTCCAATCTTCTCACCATAGTACTTTCTGAATAAAAAAAAAAAAATACAATTAACAGGAACACAAAGCAAAATTTAAAAATAGAGCAAATAGAGCAAAATAGCAAAAAGAGTAATAGAGCAAACTGGCCAAAGTAAAAGTGAAATACTTGGAAAAGTCTTTTTTAACAGAAGAGTAAATGCATTGAAGTACTGTGGAAAATGAGGTCTGAAGCTGGCTGTGAGAAGTTACTCAGGCTGCATGAACAAGGTGAATGATCAGGATATATGGCCTCTTTTGTCCCTTTTTTCCTCCTAGCAGAAATTAATATTAAAATCACTTTCTCTTTTCCACAGGATAGTGTAAGTGAATGTTTACTTTCTGATTTTTCCAAGGAGTCACACCAATGAAACAGCACAACAGTTCTGACCATGTAGTTAAAACAAATAGGTAATCCACACAAATACAACCACTTGTGTTACAAACAAGGAACTGTCCCCTGTCAACAAAGCAACATNTCCTCCCCCCACAAGTGTTTACTTTCATACTAATAACATAAAGATACAGAACTTTTAGTCAGTGAAAAGTATAAAATACTTCTTTATTAGTTCATTTGGAGAGAGAGGATTCATTGGAAAAGACGAGAGAACTTCTCATCTATTAACTTCAAAACCAATCATTAATTAGTTTTTTTTTTTTTACTGTCCACACTAACACAATTTGGGATAAAGCATTTTTCCAGTTTTCAGAAGAAAGCTGTGTCACGTCCTCCCAGGACGTAGTGCCCAATTAACATCCAGTTCTCACTGGATCTCGAAAGTGGCAAAGATTTCCTAGCAGGACCGAGTTACAAATGAATATAGACTGCGTTACAGTGAAAAGCAAGGAAGCAGAACAACCCAGGCAGCTGGGGGGGTTATTTATTTCACCTGATCAGGTCCAAGGGCTGCTCTTTGTAGAAGCGCAGGAAGCGTGCCCACTCCATGTAGAGCGTGTGCCTCTCGCTGTCACAGTTTGGGTCACTGGCCTTCTTCCAGTACTGGCACTGTGAGCAAATCAGAGTAAGGGGAAAACACCTCATCGACAGGCTCAAATACTACATTGAAAGAGACAAACAGGAATGGTGATGATGATGATGATGTTAAAGGGGGGAAATCATGCCTTAAGTTTTGGCTTTAGTGTTTTTCAGATTCTGCACTGCCTAGGGGTGTAGTTCTGAGCCTACTATTAGTAAGTTATTAAGTGCAGGAATGCACCCCATACCCCAGCAGGTGTCTCCATATAGGGAAAGATTTAAGACTCACCCCTTGCTGTTCTTATAAGGTAAAGGACCCAGAAACTTCTTTGCTGTCCTGATAGTAACTGGCTCAATACCAAGATAAAAACACTGACAGGTCTCTTTAGCTGTTCCTCAAAAATGTAGCTGGGTTCTATCAGCAGCAAGCCAAACTGTCCCTCCTAAAACATTAAGTATTTAAGAAGGAGCACAAAGACACTCAGGGCTTTTTGGGGGTGTCTTTGTCAGGTGTCACCTGTCACAGCTTTGTTCTTTTATTTCTGTATCATTTGTTATTTTACCTTTTATTAAAACCTTTGCTTTACAAAACACACCCAGGGAGCCCTCTTGCACTATTACTAAGACACTCTTGAGAGATTGCAGGTCAACCTCTGACTTGATACATCTTCAGGGGGATCATTACACTCTGGCCACTGTATCAATTAAGTGTTAGTATTAAGTGTTAGCAAACTCTCTTCACAGAGTAAGGAGACAAAACAAATCCTTTTCCAGCTTGAGACCACGGACAGCAGTCACAAGTTTTCAGGCCCAAAAGCACAAACAACAGTGGGCTGAACAGAGAAAACAAGGATGGGACCTCACAACCTGAAGCTGTAATTGCACAGTTAAACCCTAATATGCAAATGGGCCAAAACTTATAAAAGCTTGAGACCTCGTGACTGGCCAGCCATTTTGGGGCCATTTTGTGACCATTCCTAGTCCACCCTGGATGTGGCCCTGCTCAGGCTCTTGTTCTGCCCAAGGTGGATCTTGGAGCCCTTTCAATAAATACCTACTTTATTCTCTAGCTCTGTCCTGTCTCTGTTTCAGGTCAGCCTTCCCAAGGCATCACTTCTGCACCCCTCCTAAGACTGTGATGTTGGCCATTATCTTAACTGTCAAATACTAAGAAAATTTTGGAACTTCATCACTTTCCTAGAAATTAAGCGGTGTAAAATAACCACAGTTTCTGACAGCTTTTGTAATTTTATTTTGTGCCACAGAACTCTGCTTCTTGAAATATTTGGCTACGTTAATTATTCACCTTGTGATCTTGGTTTTCCTTTTTTCTGAATGTCTCTCAATCACAAAGCATGAAAATTGGTTTCTATACAGGAAGCAACCAACAGAATTTTAAGCAACCAGGTTTGCATTTTGAAAATATTCTGAAAAGTTAAATAATTATTTTTAGACAAAGATTTTTGAGTCTGTCTCACAAGTTTTAGAAATTTTTTCCTAAGATTTCTTAGCATTTGAAGTTGGTTGTAGTTGTATAGAAGAGATCCTTGATTTTTACTGTCTGTGGTTTTGGTAGTTCCAACAGTATAAAGTACTTCCCAGCCTAGACTAGCATTCTAGATCCTAATCAGCCAAACTTTCCTCCTGACAACCTAAGGAATGTTGATTCACTCATTTATTTTTATTTTCTAAGGAAAATGAAATACTTTCAAACATTTAAAAATATAAATACATATACAGTATTTAAAAATGTGTTATGGTAAAATTCAGAGATATAAATAAGCAACTTAAGTTCACTAAAGCACAGTGACATCTGAAAAAACCATTAAAAACATGGAGAGAATTTAAGATTTAAGCAAAAAAAGTAAACACAACATTTAGGAGGAAAAAAATTTAAAGCAAAAAACCCCATGCAAAACACTGTAAACCACCTCTCTCTTGTTTTCTCCATAGAATTTCATGACTAAATCCACATGTGTCATATTAAAAACTGACCTTACAGCAAAGCTAAACACAGTATTTACTATCCTTACCACATTTCCAGTATTACAGTATCTGCACCTCAAAGCTCACTGGGAGATGGACAAGTCACCATTCCACACTTCTCGGGGGCTCTCTGTTCCCCCGAGATCAGGGTGGTCTTCGCCCTTTGCCCTCAGGAAGCCCCGAGNTTAAACCCCCCTGTACAGGTCTCTGACTGTCCAGGGTTTCCAGAGGAATACCCTGGACTCCATCACACACTGAACTGCAGGGCTCAGGCAACTCATCTGACTTCAGCCCCACAGTGGTATGATCCCAAGGGTTTTTTTCTAACTGCAGGCAGTGTGCACTACTGTGTAACTGCAGCAGGTGTGAGTGCACACCCTATACACACGCACTGCTGAATGGGTGCATCTGTAGGAGGAGTTAACTGTATCCTTGTTGTAACTAAGGTACTGCTGTGTGGCCTGTGTCATCGATATTGCAGGAATATGATGGAGTAAGTCTCTAAAGAAATGATCTGACTGACACATATTCCAAAAACTCATCCACAGGAAGAAACATTTCAGCACATAAAAGCCCAGTAGCAGGGCTAACAGGTATGTGTCATAAAACAGAATCAATTACTGGGACAAATTGAAAGGTTTGAGTGTATTTTCATATCTCCTGGAACAGCAAATGTCACAGTAGGTAAAAAAGTGCAAACACTGTCAAATGCTCGAGGGAGCAGAAAGCTGAAATACTTACATCATGAAGAGGATATGCAGCTGTATAGGTGCCATTGTTTAGCAGTCTCTTAATCCCAAATTTTTTCTTCCCTTCTTCTGTTCCATATGGGCAACGTGTAAGAATATAATTAACCTGAGATTCAAGGATGAGAATTTCAGACCTTTCCTAATTTAAGGCCATTTAATAGAAACCTATAATGGATATGCAGCGTGTATAAACTGCAGGAACAACACGCAAAAGCAGGAAGGATTTCTTCAGGAGGCCTTATCCCATATAAGAACACTGGGGGCACAACTGCCTTGTAGACATCCAGAAGATCAGTTCCAAGAATTATTCCATATTTCTAAGCAAGATGCACAGGCACCCGGGCCTCTCTGTATTTACCTCAGTTTACCACGGTTTCTATACTCGCTCCTTCCTCACATGAATATTCTGATTATGTTGTAAACCTACACGTAAAGATAAGCAGCCAAATTCACATACGTACTATTCTGTTTCTCATGGATGGTGAGAAGAAAGTGCTCTCATCATTTATGAGGTACAGCTCCTGCTTGTCCTTGCTGAATGGTGCCGTGAAATAATCTGGTTCAGGGTGCATCACCTTCTCAGGCAGCCTGAATGGGAAAAGCACACAGTCCAGGGGGTTCTCTACCGTGGGGGGAATGTCATTTTCCCTGATGGGAACTTTAATGTTCAGCACTTCTGCATATGTGATCAGAACCTCCCACGGCGCGTGGATCTTCACAAAAAAAATCTTGCCATCTTCAGATTCCTGTTCCAGAAAAGTTAAATCAGATATGAATCAATCTCTGTTTTAGTGCAAGGTTTATGGGAATATTTTTCATATAAAATGTATCGCCTTTTACATATTTTAAAGGATTTAAAAACAAAGAGGGAGGAGGGAATAGAAGGACTTTCTGTGGGTGTATATATTTATTTACTGAAAAGCTTATCTGAGTGGTTGGCTGTTCATAAAAATAATCTTTGCACTACTAAAAGCTCACAAAGGCTTTTCAAACTATATTAATCTCATACACTGAAGCCTGAAAATTCTCATTACACTGGAAACACGAAGAATAATCTTATCATACCCTCATGTAACATGTATGCTCTTCTAGTGTTGCTCTGCATTCACAGCAGAAGCTGGCAATCAGAAGGGTTTTTAATGCTGCTCAATGAATTCCCTACCTATGGATGTCAGAGAGTCTGAACTTCATCAAGAGTTATTTTACTCAACTCAGCCTCTGGCATGCTCACAGCACCATGTCAGTTCTCCAGTTATTACACCAGACAGCACCACTAAACAAACATCCTCAAGTTGTTACAGGGTCCTTTCCTCATAATTACAACATCCAGTGGGCACAACTAATCCATTCATTGCCTTCCAAACTTGCTACTCATTGTTAGGTGGAATTAAAATCAGCTGGAAGCATACTTTTCGTTTATGTGGATTTAAATCAAATCACAGCTATTTTGCCTTCTTCTTGCTAGGAAAGCAAAGGCTTTGTTTTCATTATGAAAGCAAAAGCCTCCTCTTGAATCAAAATTATTCTGCTTCCGCAATTCTTATCAATGTATCTGGAAAAAGCACTCAACCATATTAACCTTGTTTCCCCTAAATCAGCCACACTCCACTGAAATCCACGAGTATAATTTATATTTTTTTCTCAAAGAAAGAAAGTGGTTTATTAATTTCCAGATCTATTCTTTTGGTCCTAATTTTTCTTTTTTTTTTTACCTTCTTGTCTTCTGTTTCTAGCTCCAAACCAGCCTTTTGCAGGTTGCTCTCAAATTCCTTTCTCCTTTCCTGAAGAGAAACAAAGACACTATCGAAAATGATGAAGTTAGCAACTAATCGATCAGTCACCGATGACTCACTGGGTGGGTTTTGCTGCTCTCAGCTGCCCTGATGACAGCCCCTTAAGGCTATGTGACCTTCTCAAAGCAAGGAGACAAAAAACCAGCCCATGCACAGTTTTGTGAGGGCCAGGTTTGTGGTGGGAGCCCAGCAGGAACTGCACTAACTGGCCACAGGGCACCAGGTGGTCATCAGAGAAGCAACTGTTGTCATGTGTCTTGAGGACTTCTGACTTCAGGAGGCTGGTGTGTGGGGTGTGTTCAAGTTTAGCTATATTTCCAAGAGAAAGGTGGAAAGAAAAATCCTGGAAGCACGTGGAAGACTGATTGTTTACAGCCTCATCTGTTTACCTCACCTATTTATGTTGTATGCTTAGTTACACAATTACGGCTGATACAGATATTCCAGTACTGATTACAGACAATTCAAACAGTATTTCACAAACACCACTGATAAGACCAACAAATCACCACGTGCTTAGCCTTGCATAAAGTCAGCACTGGACTTCATGCACAGATAACGAGCCTGTGTGGTGGCTGCATCACCTGTGTGAGCTGAATATTCTTCTTGAACTCTTTTTTTTTCTGCAAAGTAATTCCTAAGTGCTGTCTTTAGGTAAGAACATTTTCTTCCTCTCCTTCTCTGTATAATTTTCGCTCCTATTGAGAGACTGTATTAATTTCCTCTTAATTATATAAAATTTGCTGAACAACTGCCAGAATAACAAAAAATCAGGCCAAATAATTGAGCCCTACCATCTTCAAAATGCACAAGCTAGACCACAAATTTATTTCTGGCTAAACCCTGCCACGCTGTCTAATGTCTCTTTTATTGAAAAATCTTAAATGACAGTTTGCAAACATCCTTAAAAAACCCAAAACACGATAATTTTCAGCCAGTTTTCTTTTCCTGCATGTCTGTGAGGAGTAGATTGCCATTTTTGCATTTCAGTTTGCATAACCTACTCAGATAAATGAATGCAGACTGAAGAACAGCTTTTGTAGCCCTCAAATGTTTTCCTGTGTTGGTGGCCTCTCATTTTTATGTGTTACATCTGATTTTGCCAAACGTTACTAGGTATTGAATTAGACACTGGACTATATAAACTTGTGATTATGGTAACTACTGAGTTCTAGCACATGCTGGGGCCAAAAGCATTTCCATGCACTATATTTCCTACAAACCTGCCTATTTTCACCTGTATCATAATATAACAATAAAATCACCTGTATCATAATGTCAGAGAACTCTGGTTTGCTGACATGATAATCAGATAGAGAACAACACAACTAAAAGGTGATTTAAGAATGCATGTTAAGATGCTATAGAAAGCTGACATTCAAGCCTAGCATCCAGAGCTATATGCTACTCTGGATTATCTTTTCTCTTAACAAAGCAGGCTGGTGTGTATTGTTCCTCCAGCAAACACTGGAAGAGAGCCAAGCAACTCAGCCCAGAGGGTTCCTTGCCACCAGACACCAGCCAGCTTCTCTCCAGCTGTGCAGCTCAGCAGCAGACAGAGCCAAAGGCCCCATCTTACTTATCTTTCCTTACAATACACTTAGTGTGATGAACTGCAGTGCTCTAATAGAAATTATGCCCTTTTAACTATCCTCTTCTCCCACAAGCCCCCTCCTGAAACCCATGCAACGTACTGTACTTTCCAGTTAATCGGAAATCAATCTGCTGCTAAAAAAATTCCTCCTCCTTTTCTTGCCAAACACTGTCAAAGGCTTAAAATGGACAAAATGTATCCTTGGACCACAGCTGGCTGTTTTTAATGTGCACTTGTTAGAATTCTAAGCTTACTGCCCAAAACCTAACAAACTATGCCTGGTGCATGTGTTTCTCACTCTGCAGTCAAAGAGGCACAAGGGAAGCTCTTTAAGTCATCACACCCACCATATTATGTGGATATCTCACATAATGTGGGGTAAGCACAGACTGACTCTATCAATTAACACATGCTGGGCTGTAATGAACCATCCCACTGAGATTAACAAAGCAAGATCCAAAGTCCATCAGTACTATTATGGCCAGTGCAAATGCAATACTGCATAATCAGGTACCCATGGAAGAGAGATAACTTCTATAAACCCAACTGTGATAACAATGCTGGCACAAGACCAGGTGACAGTGCAGGTCCAGCTCCTGGTGGGTCCCTTCTGACTCAGCACATTCTGTGATTCTCTAATTCTATGAACTCTTGGCCCTGCACAGGACACTCCAAGAGTCTCACCATGTGCCTGAAAGTGCTGCCCAAATGCTTCTTGAACTCTGTCAGGCTGGTGCTGTGACCACTGCCCTAGGGAGCCTGTTCCAGTGCCCGACCACCCTCTGGGTAAAAAACCTTTAGTTCTTAATACCCAACCTAAGCCTCCCTGACTCATCTTCCTGCCATTCCTTTGAGTCCTGTCACTCACTGATCTCAGAGAGAAGAGGCTGGTACTTCTCCCTCCTCTTCCCCTCACAAGAAAATTGTACACTGTGATGAGATTTCCCCTTCAGTCTCCTCCAGTCTTTCAGCCACTCCTGCACACTGGGGTGCAGCTGCTAACAGCAGCAACAAGCATCTCATACTTGCTACCCCTGGCTCCCTAACTCTGGCCTAGCTGGTACCTCTAAGAAAGCAGAGGTTTCTTTCTGAGATGATGAAAACCAGGAAAAAAAACTAGATCAAATTTCCTTCTGTACCTCTGTATTCTACTGGGGACAGAGGGACTTTGCCTCCAGTCAACACCGGAGTGAGAGGAATTAACAAAGCAAACATTGCACAGAGGTCTGTGAGTCCTAATGCCTTGTAGTTCTTGTGAAAAAATATACTTATGGACAATAAAGACTATGTCCTGGTCATCAATACTTTGTTAGATATTTTTATAAATTCTATTTATTTTTTCACGTTCACACACATTTCATATGGTGGCGATATATTTCCAGGTGTCCTGGAGGCTTTAAGGAATAATATGAAATATTGTCTCAAAAAATGTAATCCTCATTTTTGTTGAAAGACCTTTGTGGTTTGGATCTATTCATGTAGGTTACAGAAGGCAAGTTCAAAACAGCGTTGAAGTTGGACTGTATCTGGAAATCTCAAAAAAGTAAAAAGTTGTTCTGCATGAAACTAAGGGAGAAGATGAACAGACTTTTCCATCTATATCAGGAACAGACTTTTCCATCTGTATCAGGGCTATGCTGAAGCACACAAAGGAGTTATTTATCCCATTCTTAGAAATGCAGAATAAAGCTGTTTCCTTGAGACTAGGAAACAAAACCCTTTGTCACAACTGTTATCCTCCTCGTATGAACACTCCTATTCTTAGCTGTTCCATTTTACTGCATCATTGTACTACCATAAAAGAGACATCTCTTTCTATGGTAACTGTACAATAGCAAGTACAGTGTATGTCAGACAAATTCCAGAGGCTGCAGTTCATCAATATTTAAATCTTGGTACCACAAAGACAACAGCACAGTACTTAAAAAGTCTGCCCTAATTTATGGACATACTAATTGCATAAAGGTCTATGCTGAATATAATTATAGAGCAAATGCATATGCCTCAGGAACTGTGTAAAAAAAAATGGTATCTCCATGACTGTTCACCCAGTGACCACAGAGTTAATCTACAGGGCCACTGACCTTCCTCCATGGGGCCATAAACCCTTCTGCACGGAACAGACATACACAGAGTTAAAGCTCACAAGACTTAATGTGGATGTTTAGGCCTTGTCAAAGACAGAGATGTTTCCTCTAGGAAGTGCATTTTTACCTCAAAGAGGAAGGACAATATTAGCTCCTAACTCTTGGGCTTTTTCCCATGTGATCCTTCAGTCAATTATGGCACCCATGGACATGGACTCTGGTCTGGCAAAAATTCACACTACCCCCTAATGACCCACAAAGCAATGAGAAGGAAACTGCTGCACACAATATGAGCGAGTGACTAGATTGACCATCTGACTCATTTTCCTTCCCACCCGAAACATTAACTAAAGAGTATTCATTTCTTCATTTTAAATAATTCAAGTATGACTAATAGAAAAGTTTAAGAGTTGCTTTGACAAATTTTTGCATGGGTATCTTTCTTCTCTCTACATTAAGTGGTCTTCTCTTCCTTCTTTTTCCAATGCACTTTGCTTCAGGGGAGAAGAAAGCATCTAGGTAGGAGTACAGCCTGACAAGGAATAAGGATGAGTCTGAAAAAATATGCTAGTATATAAATCTATGGTATCATAGATCTCAAATAACCTGGTCTCCCAAGAAAATCTTTGGAATGTGGGAGCAAAGCTGACTGAGTTGCTTAATCTGGGAAAACCATCAAACACAGACATGACAAATGTTTGGATTTTTTAAGGTAATAAGAGTAGGATGCAGGGGCTGTGTTCTACACTGGATTGTATTTGGATGCAAGGACAGGCAGCAGAAGTTCTTAATGAAAACAGTATTTTCTTCGTAAGAGAATGAAAGCAATATGCAAATTTTTTTAACAGCCTGATCTCGCAGTATTTCTCAAAAGGAAATCTGAATGTTTAATTATGAAATACTTCAGTATGACAAGATATGGATTGTAACTGTTCTTTGCTTCAAAGAGCAATAGTTTTGATCATGATTTTGTCAAAAGCATTGGTATAATTCATTTTTTCTGATATCCTTATCTTTGAGAATAATATGATTACTTGAAAATGTAGTTTTTTTGGCGTCTCACTCCTTTTTAAAATTTTTTTGATCATGAATAAACTTTGGAGTTCTATATTGGCGAGACTAGCTTGTAAATCATTTCTCTCCTGAATCTGAAAGAAGGCAGTAAATACAGAGAGAGAAAAAAAAAAAAAGAAATCCTTAGTTTTTTAAAATATTGTTCTTTATATAAAATTCATTGTCTTGACTGCCTCTCATTATACTGGATTTTTTATATAGCTTGAATTTATGTTAGCCAAGTTAGACTTCATGTGTCAGTGTGAGCATGTAACAAACAGGTGTCATTAACTGATTCCATCTGACCTATTATTACCATTCAGGCAACTGGGCCTTGCTGGCAAGTTCAGGGATAATCACTAACTGGCATTTTAGGGAAAGTTTGTTCTTGTCCTCTGTTACATGGGAGGGCTCTTGTCAAAACCACTTGAAATATTCTAGAAGACCAAATACACATATGTAGACAGTAAGGCAAACACAGGGAAAAGTTCCAGCAGGACATGCTTTGTTTGTGTTACTCAGAGTGTATTTTAAGAAAAGAGTCTCAAAGTATTAACAGGAAACTGCACAGAGCCTTGGAGCTAAGAATCTTATTTCTTTTCTAACTACAGGCAAAGGGTGTGAAAAAATAGTTATTGCTAAATCTTGCTTGGATGATCTTTGCTTGTTTAGAAGAATCCTCCTTCATTTGAAAGTATTTACAGGTACAAATATTTACAAATATTTCTCCAAAGTCTCAGCTAGACTGTTAAATGAAGAAGCAAAATAATTTGGATTACTTTGTTCCACTGTATAATATATTGCTCAGCCTAAGTAATGAAGAGTGATCAATTCAATACACGCAAAAATCTAAAAAACAATTGGGTCCTGACAAACAACAGTAAATTACACAGAAATTTCCAGACATGGAATTGCTTTTCACATAGCTATATATATTTTAGGTAAATTCTTCTCCAGATGACTCTAGTGATCTGAAAGGATTAGTAATTGATATTCACCTTATTATAAATAAATATTAAGAGGACTTCAAAAAGACAAACTTACCAACTTTTTTTCCCATTCCTTATTAAGATCATCCACATAGGAGAGAACAAAATCAATTCTCCTGACACCATCCCTGAAGAAAATAGAATCTTTGCTTTGATGTCTTTTATCAATCTGTAGAAGACATAGGCATATGAATAAAAAACAAGCATTGCTGTTTCTCTAAAACATAACAGAAGGCAAAGAAGTTTCCCCATATTGCCATAGTTCTTTAGTTTCTTTAAAGCTGAAGATATATTTGGGCAAGTTTTAACAAGGGCTACATCTACTTTAAACAATTTCAAAATTACCCACATATGTCCACAAGCATTACACGTAAATAACTGACACAGGAAAAATAAATATACATATGTTAGTGTAGCAATACATGTGAATACTTGAAGCAGGTAGCAAAATATAAATTCCATGCATTTTCCTCTACACAACAAGATTCCCTAAATCAAACACCAAAAAGACATATGACCCAGCAATGACCATATGTAAAAATAGCTCACAAAAATACACAGGTGATATTTCAACATTGAATATTTACTTTCAAGGGAAAAAATACACCTAATAAAAGATACCAATGTAACAAGGCAATTAGTATTCCAATTGATCTATTAAAGGTCATATTTTAATTTACCAACATGCCAGAATATCTTAGTAACAACATCCACCTTTTTCACTATTAGGCCACAGTAATCAACGTTAGGAAAATAAAAGACTGTAACCACACTCTCCTAGGGGAATTAATTCACAAGGTAATATTATTTATTATCACACCAATATACAGCTCTATCAAATCACATACAAGACATACAGCAAAGTGCTTTCTACAGAAGCAAATATTCTAGTTTAAATGTAACTCTGTGCTAAGGAAGGTTGGTGTTATTTTTTCAACTACACCTATCAGCAAAAGTGTATTTGTATAGTGTGAGTTTCTTATTATTCTTATTAAGTATAGGGCTGAATTGGGGTTTTATTTTATTAGAGTAGGAACAAAACAGAGCATTGTCTCTGTGTTTTCCCTCTCATACCATGCAAGGACGCACGTGAGAAAGCACAGAATATTAATCTGCAACTGTGACCCTTGCTCCCAAGTTAACAAAAGGCTTTGCACAGTGAAGCATGTTGTTACTGCAGCATCCAAGGCACCTGCAGCAGCATGCATCACTGCTTTACCCTGAGACGTCGCTTCAGGAACAGATTATACTTCCTCCCACTCTGCTGGAACAACCAACAAGGAGTTAGCAGGCCCACTGTTTCTCTCCAGGAACCAACTGCTTCAAGCACATACACCCCAGCTACAGTAAAAGCTTTCCTTTGAAGCCTCCAACCGTCAGACAAAACCAAGTGCCCACAAATAACATGACTCTCATGTCTTTTTTATTAAAGGCAAAAGCTGGGCTGGAATCTGTTTGGACAGCAAAAATATGTTTGAAGATAATGACTCCTATATATATATATACTACTACTACTTGCCATCATTTGGATACTTTAGCAGATTTTAAAAAGAGCAGTAAGAAAGTGGTTTTGAGTGTAGAGCAAAGGTACCAAAACATTGGCTCATGCATAATGCATGCATTTTTCTGTTATAGTCCTGTTTGGTCAGACCCACTGGGACACAAAAAGACAAACGGCAACCATGAAATTCCAGAGCTGACAAAATTACAAGTAATAATATCCACGTAATTCATGACTTTATCTTTAAATAGGCTGAAATGAAATAAAAATAATTGAAAATCCATATATTGTTCCACAGTGTTGCAAAACTTTATGCATCTTCATTAGACACCCTGGTAACTGCTGAAATCAGACACTTGAAGCAGCCATGGAGAATTCCCCTGCTCCTATCCTAGCCCTTGGGGAGCTACAGAACACTGTTGCAAATCGATGCAGCACAAAAAAAAGCTACAGAATAACAAAATTATTTCCTAAAAATGCTGCCACATGCTCTTTGCCTTTTCTCTTCAGTAATTCTGTTAAGGTTTTTGCTGTTTATCTTCTTGAGAAATATTTACAGCAGATCAATTGGACTACTTTGTATGGCTGAAATCTGGACAGCTACCTCAGAAATGCTTTTGCTTCCAAATGCAGTACATCACCTTGCATGATTAAAAGGTTCACAAAAATCATGGAATCCAAGAGCAGAAAAGAAAAAGCATTTTTATGTTCTACTCTGTACTTACAGGTTTAGGTCTTTCTTTGGAAATGTAATTGTGACTACATGCAAACTGCAAGTTCAGACACTAAGTTTAATCAAGTTAAAACAGTGCACAGAACCACACTAACACCTGTATAGAATCAACAGTACTGTAATGATTCAGCATTACACCAAGTGAACCCCCAAGTGCATTCTAACAACTTCTAATGTTAGCAACTGCCCCAACCACTCATTAAAAAAGACTTCATGAACACAGACATTGTTCTAGTGCACTAAGTTCATATACACAAAGAAGAAATAAAAAAATAAGCACGGCTTACTTAAAAAAAAAAAAAAAAAGCTCCTGCCAAAGGAGTACCTCAAACTGTATGGGTTGCATAGTTATAATTACATTATTCAATACAATTGAAGAAGCATTTTATCTTTATTGCCATCAAACTTTGCTTGTTTTCTACGATGTATCAGAATCCTCAGTAATTAAAGATGTCACTCTCAATTTAAGAAGATGCAGTAGTCATTGTCAGATCTGCTTTTAGAAGGGGAATACTCATCACTTCTTTCTCCTTCTGTACATAGGATTATTCATTGTGGATAGTGATAGGCCTGCTTATTAAACCTATAAATTATTCCCTTTCATTTTGCTGCATTTGGATTTCATAAGAAGAACAAGATCAGTCCTGCACATTCATGAAGGTCTGTGCATACATAAACCTACAAGTTTAACATACATAAAAAGTTTGTAATTTGCATTGGTTCTGACAGTGAATCATTAAACACTGTGGATTTGTACATTTTATTTGTTAACAGCTCTTTCCAGAATTGCATGAATGCAGTCAGTGACCCTCGACAACCTGCAGTTATTAAATGAAGTTACACCTCATCACAGAAAATATTCTGAAATGTGTCCCTCCTGCAATACAAGTAACCAAATTAAAACTTTCCAACACAGTACAGATAGCTGAAGCTTTTCAGTAATTAAGTTACACCCAATGAGGAACTACAGAAGAGATGGAGCCCTGAGGCATATGGTGAAAACTCAAGAAGCAACAACCACAAGTCACAACAGGAGAAATTCCTACTGGATGTAAGGCTGTGGTTGAGTGGGAATGGGTACAACAGATTGCCCAGAGTGACTGCATAATCTCCATCCTCAGAGATCACACAGCCTGACTAAGCTAGGCCAGGACTGACTGTGCAACCTGATCTAGGTTTGAAACCAGGCCTGCCTTGAGTAGGAGGTTAGCCACCCAGAGGTCCCTTCCAGTCCAAGTTCACTGCAGGATCCTATGAAACCATGTTACTGCAAACACTCCGCACTTACCAGGGCTTTCAAAATATTGAATAAATCCATCAGCTACAAAGCAAGTTACAAAACCCACCTGTTCAAAACACAAATAATGCCCTCCTGTTATCCTGTAATAGCTTTCCAGCCTGGTTATCTCTCTAAGAACTGTGACCACTCAGCATACAGACAGACGTGCTAATTGAATGCTGTAATGGTCTGTCATGAAGAGATACGTTTTCTTTTCATGTGGCCTAAGTGCAAACCTCCAGGATTCATATGGTATTGTATCAATAGTTATAGTTATCCTGTATTTGATGATTTCTGTCTGGACAGAGACAGAAAGAGGCTGTGGTATTCGACCATGTCCAACCAAATAACCCTCCAAGTACCCAGGCTTGCAATCCTCACCTCAGACACAACCCAAAGCCCTGCAGCAGGAAACCCTGACTTCACAGGACAGCTGACAGCAGAGACCAAGATGTCAGTAAGGAAACCAAGGACAGCTCAAGACGAAGTAAGGCTGTAAGAGCCACGGCCTGTTCCACCCACACTGGTTTGGGCACGGTGTGCAAACGCTGGCTGGCACCCACACGACATTCACACCCACCTGGGGTGGCCATTCAGTGCTGCTGAGTGCCTGCTGAGGAGTCCTTGGCTGCCCTGCTCCCTGAGACACCTCTCCAGGGCCAAGGCAAACAGCTGGAGAGGGTACAGCAGCTGCTGGAAGTGGCAGCAACCCCTGACACTGGCACAGAGAGTGCTCCAGACAGCGGGCTGAGGCTGAGCACTGTGCTCAGTGTCTCTGTGGCCTCACTGCTCCCCCCTGGCACGCTGACCGTGGGCAGTGTGGGCAGCCACCCCCTGATGGGTCAGTGGTTTCACAGTACCCAAAGTCAAATATGCTTTGCAGATCGCACCTGAATTATTTAATCCCGTCTGTTTTTACAGGATTCTGAGGGATTTTTATTTCTGGTTATCCATCCAACAGGAAATGTATCCTTAGTGGTCACTTAGCACAGCTCTCACCTTGTAGGCATGGAGCTTCCTCTAAATGCACTCTGCTAATAAATATCCCAGCCCTCTCTATGTCCATGCTGCAAACAGGGAAATTTGTCCTAGAGCAATACTTCTCAGATTGTTAATCAGTCAGAAAACTGCAAGTTCCTGAAGGAAGTTACATTAATACCATCTCTACATCCATGCTTCAAAGACAGGGAAACTTGTCCCAGAGCAGTACTTTTCAGATTGCTATTCAGTCAGAAAAACTGCAAGTTCTTGAAGTGCCTATGTTCAGAAAAACCCTTCCCAAATTCAATGCTTTGGACCTCAAGGTTTCCCAAGTGTCCAACCCCACAGAGCAGGGGCTGCAGGTTCAGACCTGAGCACTCTTCCCCTTCTGCTTTTGTATCCTGTACCTCTTTTGTGGGATGGTGCTTTAGAGCAGCATTTTCAGTAACAAAGCAGTAACCAATACCAAGCAGAGGTGGAGGAACCCATTCACTTCATTAGTTACAGCACAGGGAAGCACTTCTGGCTGTGACTAACTACAAAGACAAGAGGTTACATTAGTACCATGGAATGGTTTTTATGATCCCCCACCAGCATACCAAGGAATTATATTATCATAGTCCTATGCTACCAGGCAAAAAAAACTACCTGAAACTACAACATTAAATTGATTTGTAACATTTAGCTGGTTTAAAAGTTATAGTCTACCAACAAAATATTTTATTAACTGCATATCTTTCACAATCACACAGCAACTTAAGTGTAAAACAGACAATGTAAAAACCCCAAAGAACTACATTAAAATGCAGATAGGTAATTTATGAATTAGCAACCCACGGCAGAAAAACTTTCAGAATACAAAAATGGACAAAAATATGAGGTCTGAAAGCTAAATCAAAATACAAGAAAAGTGTCCGTAACTGAAAGTGTAGGAAACATTCAATGACTTAAAAAGAAAGTTTTCACCTTCACTTAGATGCCCAGTTTGCATGGAATATCTATATACTCTTTCTTTTCACAGAATTAAAACATGCTACAGGAAAAACACATGGATTTAAGTTTTGCTATGCTAACTATGAACATAAATATTTATACATCTACATGACCCTAAACATAACTTTATAAATACATATCTAAATTATATAAATGTATTTCCAAAAGTAAAATGTTCCTGGAAATACATTTACAGAACATAGACAAACATACAGGCGAAATATTTCTCCTGAAAATCAAAATGGCATATTTCTGGTTTATGCACTCAGCTCCCATTTTACCAGAGCCCCTTTCCATGAAGTTATCGTCATCATTCTTCCTTGGAGGAATCCATGCAGCTGAAGAGCTTACTCACTCTAAAGATGTGTATTATCAGCACTCTTAACACCACCCATTCCAATTTCCAGTTATGCTTCATGCAGGCTTAAGGGCTTCATACAAAACTATAACCTTTCCCATTCAAGGAAACACAAAATCCCATGTATCTCTTGTAGCTAGAACTTGCAAGCTGCTTTTTTCACCTTCACTCATGTTTCAATTCTGAACCACATTAAAATCTGAAAGCTTGAAAACATGCATTTCAAAGCAGTTTAAGACACCAAGATATTTGCACTGAAATATAAATGGACATAAAAAGCTTCTCTGGATAAAGGAATACATTAAACAAGAACAGAACAAATAAAAATAAAAACTAAGCTAGGAGAGCGTACGTGTTAATGGAAGACACCAGAGCCCAAAGTAAGCAAGCAGACAGTTTTAATACACCTCAGCATGTACTTCTTCAGTTATTTTAAATGACTTTTTGTACTTCTTCTCCATAGAATAATAATGAGTATTTTAAGTTTTCTGATACATTTGAGAATTTTTATAGTTATCTCATCTGTGAATTTCAGTAAGTGGCTATTCTGAGCCTTTACTTATTATTTACTACAATGAAAAAGAAAAAGAGGCAACATATTTCAAATGATGTGTTTCTTGCTCTTTAAAACATTTTAAAGTATCATGCTGACTCACAAAGCCCTCAGGCCACCATGATAAAAAGGAATCCCACATTTGTTAATAACACCAGAGTCAGAATACATCCTCTATCCCATCAAACCAAAACAATGATAAAAAAGCAAACTTTCCAGTTTTCTCCACCAATCTCAACTTTTCGATTTTGTCTATTATCCTTCTGATTTCCTTCAATTTATCTTTTAAGGAATCTCTAGGAATAAATGCAAAACCACGTTCATTTTTATCAACAAGAAAGAACTGATTTTAGAAGGATGGCATCCTTGAAACTGGAAAATTTTCTGGTGAGGGACGTTTTGGCATACTGTAATAGAAGACGCCACACAAATTCATGCAAGGAAGCATGAATACTTCTTACTGCTTACCACTTGATGTTCAGGGATGAGTAAAGTAGTCTCAGTGCTGTTTAGGCCCTGCCAGTGGCATCACGGGAAAAACAATTTTGTTAGCAATGATGCAAAGGACGCTTTAAAATTAAAGGCTAATTCAGAAAAAACTGTGTAGCTCCTGGTTTAAGCTGCCGAAAAGCTCTTCTGAGTGATAGATGGATTTTCAGTTGAAATAGAGTTCAAACCAACCTCTGCTTTCTCAGAGGAGCTTGGTCTCTAGCCTACACCACCAACTTTTACATGGTCCTTTCTGATTTTTAAGCATTAATAATTACAATTTTTGATAAGAGCTATACAGTATTCCTCATCATTTCCATTAGAAAACATACAGTCTAAACAACTTGGTACAGATTACCGTTGATAAACTGGTGAAGAACAACTGTTAATAGTACCCTTATTTATTTTGATAGCAAAGCCAGAAAATGTACACACAGCATAGATGACTGTGCATTCAGAACAAATGTGCTGCCCCTTACCTGGCTATTTTTAACTACACATTGAAATTATATATACAGCGTACACTGAAAGAAAACAAGTGCAGTAAGGCAAATCCTTAACCTCACAGTGGAGACAAGGTAAATTGGTACCAGTAACAGTCACACCTCATCAGGGTAGTGAGGGCTCCCCAGCTGCCAGTTCTGATCCACACCCAGTGAGGCCCTACCCTGATTTGATTTGTACAAGAGCTGGGTGCTCACTGCTTTCCTGTATGTTGGACACAGCTGTGAGAGGAACGCCAAGAGCAGAGGGCTCTGCAGTGCACAGCCATCCTGCACACACGGCCAGCAGCTCTCTGAGTCCTGCCCCACCACTGTGGGGTTTGACATCAGGTGCTGCTACTGGAATGAATAATGGTTTACAACACCTCAGCAGTTTCTCAGCATCTAATTCTGGTAGTAACTTATCACACTTCTGTTGTCTTGCTTTTGTGTGCTTTGAACACAAACCACAGGCAGATTTAAACAGCACAACCAAACAGTGCAAAGCCCATTATGAAAACGCAATAGTTCTCTGTGGAATTAAATTAACTTTCAATAGAAGCAGAATACTAACAGCATTTTATTACTTTAGTATCATTTACTGGGTTTAGAGCTGTAAAATTTCAGGAAGTTTATTACCCCAAATCCAATTTTCATAAAGTACTGTTTATTACTTTTTAAATATTATTTTTCACTTTTATTACAACTTTTCTTGAGAGAAATCACTGAGGCCCATTCCTGTTGTGGTTACCCATCAAGTAATACATACACACAACTTTACATTCTTTTCTAATGACGCCATCTCTGGGTATTTGCTTATCTAAGTAAGCCAAAAATGTCCTTTTCAGAATGCAGTAAAATAAACAGAAAGATTGATCTGTTTTTTGGCAAGGAATCCCCCTGAGAAACAGTGCAAATATAAATAGCTGCACTGTGCTCTTACTGTAAGACAGTCTGAACTGGGTTTAGAGGTCTAATCTCCTGTCACTGATGCTCCTGGCAGAACTTGCACTTTGAGTAGGGAACTAAGGGGGTGAGATACTTCAGTGGAAAGTTTTTCTCCAATCCTACACTGTAAATACTTGCCATGGGAAGTACTGCACAAGCTGAACACCAATGGAAGTTCAGCCTTGCTTTTCCATGCTGCCCTATGGCTCTGACCTCTCCACTGCACACATTCCCCCATCCACACTGGTACCCTTCCACCTGCTTTTATCCAGCCTCTCCATCCCGTGCTCCTCCCACCCACTGTTCATCACCTCCTCCATGGTTAGATGCAAATATAGCTTTAGCCACCCACTGGTCCTCACTGCCCACCCTGCTTCATCCAGAGACAAAATTTTATTGCCTATAGTGAAACACAAAGCTGTGAGGCTGCCAGAGGCCTTTGAACACTCCTGTGCATTCTGTTAAATGCTTTCCTGTTAGTCATGGGATCTAACCTTGCTCAGTATAACTGTCAGAAATTAATTAGCTCAAGTCATTAGGATTAACTATTTTTAAACTGGCGCTCACGCCTTCTCTTGCACGTTTCAAGTACTCTGACAGAAACACACTGCTTTTTCATGGTTTGCCAAAGTCTGTGTACAGCACAAGAGGGCTCCAGCGTTGGCAACAGATGACATGTAAAACAAGAATCAACTCAAATAATCCAACTCTGTTGAGATGAAAACTGGCAAGGTTGGCAGTGGTGGCAGCAGTGTTGGGCTGGTCCCTCTTACTCTGGAATCCACTCTCTTAAGTCTTTAATGCACTCTGGCTCTCCCCAAAATAGCCCTCATTGTGAGACTTGGAAGAAGTCCTTTTGTACTTCTTTATAGATTTTAAAACCAATTTGGTCCATCTTTGCAACGTTAACAATGCTATTTTATGTTTCCCTACTTGAAGATCCACCAGTCTGAACTGAAAAATGAACAAACATGAAAAGTAATGCACAATATGATGGTGTTTCTTCAGGAAAAAACCCCAACCAATTAATTTGGAACACCGGCAGTACCTGCTGCTCTGAAAAAAAGACAATAACCTATGAGTCAAGCCATAATTGTGGTAAAATGCATTGCTTTAATAAATTTGCCAATTTACTTCTGCTAACCTGGCTTAAACAAAGACAGCTTGTTCACTGATTTTCTTATGATCAAGTTACATTATGGAAAATCCTATCAGCGGGAATTTTTGGAAGCATTTCACTGGTGTGAAATTAACAGAAAAGTAAAAGTTTAACGTGTAACTGTGCAAAATCCACCCCCTATCTCCTTACAGGTAGAAGAGGGCACAGTTCCTGCAGAATTACTCAGACAGCAGTGCAACCACCTCCCTTTTATGAGGCTGAGACCACAAGCACACCAAGCAAACATTTCAAATTCCTTTGTGCTTCTCAACTGCAGTAACAAATAGTCCTCTGTATAGATGGACCTCTACAAACATTGATAAACTATAAACTGGTGATTCAATATTGCACAAAACTGTACTGATTTTACATTTATCTCATCTGAATGGCTTGAACTTTTACTATTACAAAATGTAATAAAAATTCAATTTTTCACCCTTTCCTCCAATCTTGAAATAATTGAGTGATCTTCTTTCCTCTTAGGCACAGGAACTCTATTTTGTCAGTGTGTTTTATCTTCATTTCCTCAGTAACCTGAACAACTAGTTACAATCCCTGAGCAGACACACCATTGTATATTTTTCTAGTGTGCTCCCTTGCATAAATAGAAAGCATGGAGGAAAAAAAAAAAATCCTCAGGTCTTATTTCATTCATTTTCCAATTTGCTTGAAAGGACTTTCAGAGGCATTTATGTATTTCTTGGAACAAGAACTCCACAAAGACTGATTCAGGTAGATTCTACACAGGAATTCACTTAAGACAGTTGCCCATCCCTAACAGAAGTGGCTGTCTGTGTATTACTGATTTAACAAGGACATAATTTGAAGCAGTCCCCATTGCAACACTTATTTGAAAATACCCCCATTATATTCTTTTTTCTCCCCCTTCTCCAGTCTGCAGAAAACATCTCCTTGCCTCCCTGCATGACAAAGCATTTAGAAATTATTTATGCCGTAAGTCTTGGAATATGAAAAGCTGATGTAGTCCGAGTGGTCTTATTTCTTTTGTTCCTGTGGGATATTAAAGAATAAGAAAAACAAGGAGACTCAAGAAGAAGCAGTTAAAAAAAAAAAAACCCAGAAAAAAATCCAGGGTGAAACAGGCAATAATGCAAAATCATGAAGAACCACTGATGCACCACTGATTGGTACTCCAATGCTTTTTAAGTCCTGGACTTCATCCAACTTTTGCATATATGTTGCCAGGCTTCAATACAAGACTGTTCTTCACTTTTTGTTTTACTTGCATCATTCCCTATATCCAAATCAAATATTCATTTGCAGATTACCAAAAAACAAAAAAAAAAAACCCACTGAATTATGGATGGGTAATATTTCTGCTCTCCATATTAAATTTATTTCTCCCTCCTCTGTTGCTAAATCAACAATAAGGCCTTCGCTTTTTCTCTGTGCTGCTGAACAGAAGCATACTATTGCTGGATGTTATGATTTTTCTCTTCCAAAAGAAAAGACAGCCTGAGCATAATGAAGTAGTGACCTGAGTGTAAGTTAACTCTTTCCCAGATTTTTTTTAATTAATTCCATTTCTGTTTTAAAATTACTTGACTTCAATTGGTTTAGGAATGCCAGATGTTCATTGTTAAGTGACACAAGAATTACCAACCTATCACAGGGTGGTAAAATCATTTGCTAGAGAAATGTGCTACCTATCAAAACAAGAATAAAGTGTATTGCCCTGAGCTCAGAAGGGCCTTGGTGAAAGAAGGAGAAACCATGCTGGGATAGAAGATCCTGCTGAATTCCTACAGGAATGCATTAAGGATGTTAAAGACAGCCTAGCAAAGAACTGAGGGAAAAGAAATGATTCCAGTTTATACAGAAGACAACTGAAGCTGTGACAACACATGAAGACAAAAGATTAACATTATATGAAAAAGAAATCCCATAAATATTAGGGGCTATCTTACTATTGCAATTAGTTAATAGAAAAACTTTTAAATATGGACTTAACCTGAATTCTAGGACATTATTCATCAAGACCAAAGCCTGTCATGGCTGGTAAGAGTGTGAAACTGGGCAAGAAGATCAAGAGTAACTCTGTAACTCTATGTCTGGCTAATGCACAGAAAGCAATAATCAGACAAATGACAATGTGTTAGGGTTCATTGGGTAGGACAGGGCAAAGCACAGAAAAGTACTAACCTAAATGTAAGCAAACATCAGGTAACCACCTGATCTGCAGAAACAAACTAAGGTTAAACAAGCTGTCTCAGAGGGAGCAATTAAAACAACAAAACAAACCCCCCAAGTTATCAACTACTTACTGATATTGCTAATATGACAATATTTTGTGATGTTTAATATATAAAGAAAAATAATTATGGTAAGGAAACATGTAAGTAGAAAACAAGAGAAAAGGATGCATGAAGTTACCAAGGAGAGATTTTTGAGAGGATAACCAGATATATTTTTCCAAGACATGAATGTGCTGAAGATCAATGCCTCCTCCTTTCCCACCCCATCATGAATGTTTCAAACAAGGGTTTGTTCCCTTTCCCTACAAATCCCATTCCCCTACACAGATGACACATGCTGCACTCTTTCTCTCATGCTGCCTGCCTTTTCATAAGTCCTAGTCATGATGTGACTTCTTCCAAGCTTTGGTGAAATGGGTCATTTCCATCCACTCAGAGAGACACTAGTGAGTAGCTCAGAATCAGCTTACCATAGTATGCTGGCCATTGGTCAGTGAAGCATGTGATATGGCTGTTCACTGAAAAATTTCCTAGAGAAAAAGATGATTACCACTCCTACAAGAGATTCAGGAGGGACTAGGGTGAACATATGAACAAGTTTTAAATTGAAACTGGTAAATTTATGAAAACACTGGGATGATATGTTGTAAGAAGACAAAGATCTGTGTAATCTAGGAAGCCCTTCTGAGTTCTGTCTTTGTGTGATCATCTCCAGATGTGATCCTCAGAAGATGCTGAGGATACATTTCCCTTTTAGGAAGCTCAGCAGAACAGCTGCAGTTTTTCAACACTCAATTCAAGGCATCTGATCAGTGCTCATGGCCAGTATGAGACCCTACTTGGACAGAACAGCTGCTTCTTTTCCCATCTAAAACTTCCTGTCCTCCTCTAAGCATGTAACAACAATAAATAAATCAGACAATAGGAATGAAAATAAAATACCAATGTAAAGATCATGTATTTTCAATATTCATTTTGAACCAGTTTCTCAACTGAATACTGCCCACACCTCTTCAAGACATCGTGTACTGTACATTTTAAGCAACGAGGTACTGTGAAAAAAGTTATAGCTGATGATGCTTTTCATGTTGCACATAATGAGGTGCTCTAGTAACTCAAATCTTCATTTGCTTTCTTCATTAATCTTACTGCACTGTCACAAGGTTCCCAGAGCAGTGGAACTCTAGTGTGCCTTGATTTCCCTAGCAAGCCAGCAGTATGAAAGGCAGCCCAAAACAAAGTGGTTGGTTTGTGCAGGAACAATATGTTTTTCCAATTGTCAAAACGTTTAAGGATGGTGTCACTCTCATTTCAAGAGTGATACAGAAAACACCATTAAGCTCATACTGTTTTCTACCACTACTGTGTTGTAGCTCTAAGTCTCTTCTGAGACTCAGTGAGCATCATGGTCATATTCATGGCTTTGCTCTTTCAAAACAATACAGGAAGAAAATTTTTTACATGGATAAAAAAAGGAGGTGTAAGACAATCTAAAAGAAATACTAGTTTTGAAAATTAATTGTCTTTGTCACAACAACCATTCTTCTTCCTTCCTACCAAGTAGAACATTAATTAGCACCACTTACCTCAGAGCTGCTTGGGATTTCTGATCCTGCAGTTGAAATAGTTTCAGGCCCGTTGCATTCCTCCCCTAAGGAGCATTGAAAAAGAGATTCATGTAAATACATCCCTTTTTTAAAAATATTGTTGTATCTGAAAATGATGTAGACCTTGAAGGTATGGAACTATGAACAAGCAAAGGATGGAAAATAATACTCATAACACATACAATCTTCAAGAATGGTTCTTTGGAGGGGAAAAAATGCTGCAAAACACAATATACTCAGTCTGTACTACCTTGGTGTAACCTTGCATTCACAGAAACATATTTTTAAATGCAACAGAAAAAAAACCAAAAACTGCTGTCATCACTTATCTTTCTTGTCTCAAATATCTGCTAGGACTAAGAGGGTTTCACACTGAGATCTTTGTTGCCTTGGTTATGGATGTTCAATTACCTGAGGAAGCATTTGCCAGAAATCAAATTAGGGTATGTTTTTTGCTAAAGAGTCAGTGATGCATAACATCAAGATTACAAATGCCCATGTAATGGAGATATGACAACGGGATCAAGAATGGTAATATGAACTTAATTACTTATCTTCTTGTTCAAAAAACAAACAAATAAACCCTAACAAAACCCAGCTCCAAAACAACAATAATGATAAACCAAACCAAACAATAAAACCTGCCTTCATTTCAAGGACAGTAGTGAACTCCAACATGACATTCCCACAAGTACAGTCATTTCTCCAGGCACTGTTACTAAAATGCTAATGCTAAACAGAAAATCCTATTTAGTACCTTCATAATCTTAAACTGGATCGAGACACTGGCTGGGTTTGTACCTCTGAAGTTACAGTGTCACCAGTTTCCTCTGGAGAACAACTCTGAGCCCATAAGTGAGGCTCCTGCTCCAAGAAGGATTTTGTAAACAAGCATCTCTGTGCTGATTATGCAGATCAGTCTCTGCAATCAGGCATCTGCATCACTCTACCATCAATGGAAAAGGATAAGCAGTTTTGAAAATAGCTGACCAAAATCTAGACCATGCACCTAAAAATAGTGTCTCTTTCAGAAAACAGGATTCATCTTACTTCTTTCTCCATTAAGGAAGCATTGCTGAGTATAGCTCAGGCTGGACAGACTTACACTGGATCACTGTCAAGACAACCACATTTGGACTATTTCTGCCAATAAAACAAGTCTACTTTTCTTTTTGTAATCTGCAAATATTTGATGTCAAAATTGTGCCCAGGCAGGATATAAAGTCGCTCTTCAAAAATTAAGTACAGCTTGAGAGCATACTTCACTCCCTACTATTTTTTTTCTCTTTCTGACTTCACTTACAGAAAATGATCTTTGTAATTTATAACTATACATATGATATGACGAGAAGCCAGGCAATGGTATGTAAAATACAACAAATAAGTTTCTGAATTCCAAGTCATTTAACACTGTTGCACGCTGTTCTGCTAAAACAAACTGCACCTGGAAAATCTGTATTAGTAGATACAATCTGAACACCAGGATAAAGAACAGGAGGATCCCTAACCCTGCTCTCCACCTGTGCTGCCAAAGCCCTGGGAGGCAGGTGGCTACTGCAGATTTGGCCAAAGGAACCAGCCCAGGGCCCAGGAGCAGAAAGCACAAACATTTTGTCACACAACTCTCCCATTCCAGACCAGGAAGAGTGTGGCACCTTGTCTCTGCATCAGGAATATTCAATTTTCTATACTGCTGAGGGAACTTGAACTGATTCAATGGCCTATAACAGCCTTTGTGTGGATTTTTTTCTGGGTTTTATCCTCTCTGTAATTGTGAAAGTCTAACTTCAGAACAAATACAATTCAGAGTTCCACATTTTAAATGCTTTCCCAGTACCATAGCTGATTACTTTTGCAACTTGTGGAAGGAAATCCTCTTGCTATCTCTGTTCCACTGGAATAAACCCGAATAACCCCAGAGCAGCACACGAGAAGGTAAAAAGAGAACGTAAAACATACATTAACTGAAAAGTACAACATACTCAGTAGGTTCAACTCCTTGTAAAACATGTAATCAGATTCCTGAGCACAAGCAGCACAAGCAATGCACACCCAAATCATGTAGGAAAGCGTAAAGAGGCCCCATCCCAGAACTGCACCAAGCACCAGGAACGTAAATGCCCAATTAGTTCTTAACCAGGAGAGCTGCCAACAAAGAGCCAACAATTGACTTGCAAATCATATTGCAAAAGGCCTGGCTCATAAGTGATACCAATGACTCACATTAACTGAAATCTGATTTCCAAGAGGCTCCCAGCAGAAAAAAACACCAAAAAAAAAAAAAAAAAAAAAAA
>VWYO01021568.1:49622-76027 GCA_013400275.1 Rhadina sibilatrix | reverse complement strand
GTTACATTCTCCATTCTCAGGGAAACTCCAGTTTCCCTGGTAGATACCTGTCTTTCCAAACCAAGACACCCCCTCTGCTCTCAGCCTCCTTGGAAGGGCAACCTCAGCTCCTGGGAGCCATCCCCACCCCAGCTGTGCTCCGCGGGAGGCTGAAAGTTTGCTGTCCGGCAGAGAGACCTTTCTATCTGCTGTGTCTTTTACGATAAAAATCAAGCGGATTCTCCAGCTTTCGTTCTTGGCAGGGCGCTGATACGAGAGCCTTCATTTTCAAGGTTTATTAGGGGATCATAAAGATCTAATCAATCATAGCTGGATCATGCGCGTGGAAAAGTGGCTTTGTTCTTCTCAAGCGGAATCCGAAGGAGTAAAAAAGCTCGATGCAGGAGGGATCAGGATTCACCCGGGATCAGCCCCACCTCCCTGCCCGCCTGCAGACCCCGGGGAGGAACCGGAGCCGCCCGCTCGCCCGCGCCGCTCCCACGGGGCCCGCAGCCACCGCGGGGCAGCCAGCGCTGCCGTCCCCCGGGGGGGCAAGGGCAGCACCGAGCCCCTCGCCTACCGTCCGCCGACAGCGCCATCTCGATGAGGGTCTCATTCGCCTTCTTCCCCAGGCGGTTCATGGTGGCCGCCGTTCCGCTGCCGGGGAGCGGCTGAGGCGCGGTGACTCAGGGCGGGCCGCCCCATGCATGCGCACTGCCCGCCGGGGCGGGGCCGCGCCCGGGGAGGGGGCAGCGGAGCCGCGGCTGTGCCGGTCTGGATGGGACAACCCCAAAGACTGGGCGGTGTGCCCGGGAGCAGCGTCCGTGATGTGCCGTGATACCGGATCAGCTGTCCCGGCTGTGTCCCTTGCCAAGCTGCTGGTGCGCCCAGGAGAGCAGAACGCACCGGGACGCTGCGCAAGCACTGCTTGCTCAGCGGTATCTCAAACAGCCCTCTGGTATCAACACTGTTCTTATCACAAACCCAAAGCTCAGACCCATAAAGGCTGCTGTGAAGAAATTGAACTCTTAGCTCGTGAGGCCCCGTTCGCAGCTGCTGTCCCTGCTCCTGAAGCTGCTACCATTGCCATGTCTCTAGCAGCCCTAGCTTCTTACCACTTCCTTCAATCATCTGAGATGGTTTCCAACACTCCTTGTTCAGTATATTTTTTGCTAATTAATTTAATATATTTAAATATATTTAATATATTTTTTGTTAATTAATATAGGCTCAGGCCCTCTTGCAAATTAACTTTTTGTATTTTCATCTTCTACTACCTGAGTGATCATTTTACACACCAGACTGACAGGGAGTTTTGTTACTTAGGCAACTGTAACACAACAGCGCTTTCATGACCAGTAAGAATTCATAGAATTCTTAATAAAAAGTTAATCAAGTCAGTCCTTTGAGTTGCTAGGCTCGTTATCAGATCTATATACAGTACCAAGCCTTTATTTGTGCAATATAACTGCTTCAAGAAGTATATTTTTAGTCAGGAGCAAGACCTAAAAATGTGTCTCGTTGCTTTCCAAAGCCTAAAATTAGTTGGGATTTTAATGTCCCAAAGCAGGATGGTGGGAACAAAGAGGATAGGCTTGGAGCACCAAAAGGTGCCCTGGAACAGCTTGTGACTGCATACAGTGCACCAGGCCACAAGGCTCAGTTTAAGAGCTATAATTCTAAGCCTTTAATTTCCTCTTAGCACTACATATCTTGGATAAATGCTTTTATGCCCACAGAAGATGCAATTAGAGTTGCTATTCAACAAGAGCCAGACACAGCAAGAACCACCATGGTCATTGCTCAGTTTTCCTCCTAATTGCACACTCACTGTTCCCAGCTCCACCCAGCAGCAAACCCAGCCATTCCTAAAGCTGTGCAAGTACCTCAGCCAGAATGCCAAGGAAGATTTTAATGACCCCTGTAATTGCACAGGCTGATAGCATGTTGAGGCACTGATTTTGTGCAAATTACACCATGGCCTGTGGTAGGGATGGGACAGAAGAATGCTCTTCCAGAATGAGGTATCTGTGGAGGCACGACACCCAGCGTTGAATTTTCTTGCATATTCAGAGTTGAACCATTGTCTGACTCGGTGGTTTCACAGTTTGCCCGAGTGATGTAGGACCCCACTTCCTTCCAAGGGCACACACCTTTTTTCCCTCTCACCTTCCAGTTTCACTCTGAATAAGGAATGATGAGAAGGTGACACATGACTTATGTCAAGCTACTAAAACAAATTATCATGTTGCTAGTTTGGGGGTTTTGGGGGCTGTCAGTTCCACAAATCACTGCCAACAAGAGGTAAGGCCAAAATAAAGGAAGAGATGGCAGACCACACAATGGCAGGACACTTTTATTCCTAAAATATTAGTACAGTAGCTGGGTACACCATAATATTTCTGCTTTTGGAGTTCAAACAACTATGTCAAATGCAGTGCACACATAAACCAAAAAATAATAAAATACCTAGAAGGCTGTGGGTAAAGGTAAATCACCAAAATTGCTGGCAGTGAATATACTCAGTATATTCCGTGGCAAATAGTAACCCTTTGTTTGTGCTAAAGGAGAGCAGGTAGTTTGTATCTCTTACCCAATGGAAAGTTCTCCTTTCCATTGATTGGCCTTTTCCAAACCATGCAACTGATTTTTAGGCCTTCATGCTTAAATAAATAAATAAATAAATAAATAAATAAATAAATATATAAACACAGAAAATTGGTGGGATTGGAGGACAAGATTTCAAAGATATCTCAGTGCCTATTGTTGTCTGAGGTAGATGCCTCAAGGCTGTTCAAAAGAAATCCTAACATACAACCTGAGATCCTGAGATGCCAAATTTAAAAATTCTACTTAGAGGATTATCTAAAACTTGGCACTGAAGCATCTTTGAAAATATAACCCGAGTCTTTCGTGAGAGGTAGTGGAATTGATTCCTACATTCTCCACCAAGAAACAATCATGGATTAACACTGGCCAAAGGCCAGGCACCCACAAAAGTTACTTGCTTGCCATCCCATGCCACAGCTGGGCAGGTGAGAAAAAAAAAAAATTAAATGAAGGCTTCATGAGTTGAGATAAGGATCAGGAGAAAACACTCCAAGTGCAAAACAGCCTCAACATAGAGGTAGAAAGTGCATTTATTACTAACAAAACAGAGGAGGATAATCAGAAGTAAAATAACTCCTTAAAACACCGTTTTTCCCCCCAGCCCCTCCCTCCTTCCCACCAACAGTGCAGGGAGACAGGGCACAGGGGGTTTTTGGGTCAGTTCATCACTGAGATTTTCTTCTGCTGCCCTAGGAGAGGAGTCCTTTCCCTCTGAGGCTGTGGGGTCCCTCCCACAGGGGACAGTTCTCCTTGAACTTCTCCAATGGGGTTCCACTCTCACAAGCAGCAATCCTACTGCACCTGCTGCAGTGTGAATCCCACCCACAGGCACAGAGCCCTCCCAAAACTGCTGCACTGTGGGTCTCCTTCCATGGGGTGCAGCCCTCCAAGGACAGGCTGCTCCAGCCTGGGAGCAGGGCCCCTCTCTCCACTGGGTCTGCCACTGGATCACAGCCTCCTCCAGGCACCACCTGCTCCAGCCTGGACACCTCCCCTATGGGCAGTGGATCTATGAATCCCCCATGGATCCTCATGGGCTGTGAGTGGATCTCTGAATCCCCCATGGATCCCCGTGGGCTGTGGGTGGATCTCTGCATCCCCTGTGGATCCCCATAGGCAGTGAGTGGATCTCTGCATCCCCCATGGATCCCCGTGGGCTGCAGGGGCACAGCTGCTTCACCGTGGTCTCACTACAGCCTGCAGAGGAATCTCACCTCCAGCACCTGGAGCACCTCCTCCCCCTCCTTCTGCACTTGTGTCTCTATGTTGTTTCCCTCACAAGTTCTCACCTCCTCCTCTTCTCTGGCTAGAAAAAACTGCGCGTGCCCCACTTTGTTTTGATTTCCTTCTTAAATATGCCACCACAGAGATATTACCAGCCTCTCTAATTGTCCCAGCCTTGGCCAGCAGCAGGTCCATCTCCAGAGCCAACAGCCATTGGCTCTGCTGGTCATGGTGGAAGCTTCCAGCAGCTTTTCACAGAAAGCCACCTCTGTGCCCACCCCGCTACCAAACGCCAGGCTGTGCAAACCAACACACCTGGGCCAAAACACCTGGTAAAGGTTCAACAGGTCTGAAATGTGGGAGATGAGCGGAGGGGATCGGCCTCTCCTGATGCTGGGCTGCCGTGGGTGTGAGGAGGGAGCAGCCGACCAGGCAGGGATGGAGGAGTGCCGTCCGCTCGCCGGTGGAGCTTGCCACTGCAAAGGATGGCACTGTCGAAAGGGGAAGCCCAAGGGAATTGGCAGCTTGTCAGTGTTTCAGTCTGTGCTCCACAAACTCTTCCTGCACATTACTCAGTGGCTGTTTGAGATCTGACTCTTGCTTCCCGTTACACACAGTTCCTCAGGGAAACCCAGCTGCTTGCACACCGTGGTCAGGGGCTCAGAAATACAGCAAGGCTTGTTGATGGCCGTGTGAATTTGGGTATCGAGAGACAGCCGATCCTCTGTGCCTGCTGCCGCGCAGCCCCAAATCCATCAGGAAACGGAAAGGGAGTGTCAGAAAGAGCTGCGGTGAGAGGCGGCAGAGTGCCAACGCTTCTCAAAGGAAGTAAAAAGTTTTACCAAGCATGCAGAAAGTCATCATTAGTCACTGCAATTTTTTTTCTACGTCACCACTTTTCAGTCAGCTGACATCGCAGAACGCAGTGCAGACAGCCACAGACACCTATGCAGTCTAAACAAACAGACGACTTTACAGATACGTGTTTTTCTTGGCCAGACTTACTCCACATTGACAATAGCAGAAGTAAACCCAGGCACTCGGTTTGCGGTGTCCCCAGGGGAAGGAAAGCGCCGGGGCGCGGTCCCGGCTCTCCCGGCCGTGCTGGCCGCGGGAGGAGCGCAGGCTGAGCCGCGGGCAGCGCTCCGTGCCCTCGGCAGGGGCTGCTGGGCATCCAGGGAGCCTGGACGGCAGCCCGGATGCCCTTTCGGGAGCAGACAGACCTTTTAGTCCCGTAATCTCGCAGTTACACTCCCGCAGCTGAATTGCCCGGTTCGCAGTTGCAATCGAAGCCGCCTAAAAGCGGTAATNCAAACAAACAAACAAAAAAGCTGCCCAAGACCTAAAACCCCAAACAATTAACAAAACAAAAACCTCCAAGCCTACAAGAAAAAAAAAATCACTTCGATGTGTTTTGGGGAGTTGAGAGAATTAGTCTCTTTCTTGCTGGTAGAGAGATTCCTTAGGATGGCTGAATATGTATAAAATCTGCTCACTAACAAAGTGTGAGGCTTGATACTTGGCTCTCGTCATATCACCATGATTTCCACTAATTTTGCTAAACTGCTCCTAAACAACATGAGTGAAGTTCAGTGTTTAATTGTGGGTTGTGTGCTGATGGAGGTACACTCACAGAAAAGATTACCGAATAGGGTGGGGTTGGGAAAGGCCACTCCATCAGTTCTGGCTCTTCAATTGCAATGTTAAGATAAGAAATTGCATAATCTTACTGAATTCCTGTGCCATTCTGGTGATTACAGCAATGTTTTAGCTTATCCTTTTATAGTCAATTTGGTTTCTCAGGGTTTAGTACCCTCTGGTGGTGATAGTCTTTTCTCCTGTGACAATAGGGATGCTGGCACCTAATGCTTCGTTTTGGTTTTTATGTGTTGTCTCTTGATTATCCCAACATGATAACTAGTTAAGTTAAAGTCAAATTACATTATTTTCTAACACAGAGGATTGTAGAGTGAGTCACTGAGTCCGATGTGTGAAATCACTGCAACTGAAATGATGCAGGGGGCTCAGTAGCTCTAGCAAAAATATTAACAAAATCAGCTCAATTCAGTTCAGTATGCACTAATACCTTAGACGGTAAAGCAGAACTAAATGATAAAAATTCCACAAAAGTACAAGAAAATGAAAAACCTACAGTTACACATGAGATACACACAAAGATTCTGTCATCACAAGTAATTTTTTGTTAATCACAATTTCTTGTACGCAGCTTTTAACGACTTGTACATCTCTCATAAACGCCCATTTTAAACCGTCCTTGATTACATATTTCATTACAAAGTGTATTAAATGATATTAAGAGATAAGCTTTTTTTGTAAAACATTCTAGAATAAGGTAAACCCCTCAGTGTGCATATTAGTAAGTTATTTCTTGCAATATTCAAGCACAAGTTATGTAGCTGGGAGTCTGGTGATAATAATAGAAATAATGGTACAAGTGATTGTCTATTCATAAGGACATTATGGAGTGACCCTGTTTTTCTCTGCTGTTTATAACATTCTCCATGAGGAGATGATAGTTATAGCAACAGCTATAATATGAGCTTTAAGAAAATATTTCAATTTGCTGTTATAAATGATTGTTAAATTCTGCATATTTGATAGACCTACATTTGATTTTCAGAGCTTCCATTCATTGCAGTGCACATATGCAGCACTCCTATAAACAACATAAAAGAAAGAAGCATCCTTTCCATGTTGGCTTCTTGGATATAAAATTATCAAGCTTCATATCTCTTTTCAGCTTGTCTTCTTGAGTAGACTGCAGTTTAGCTCCAATGCTTTGGCTGAAGGTTTTCCTCCTTTAAAACCTCATGCAGCTTCCAATTTTGACTTTTTTTGTGCCATTCTCCTTGTCCCATGCAAAAGCAGAGAGATGAAGCTGCAAAGGCCTCTATCTTACAGAGTGGTCTAGGCACAGGTTTTTAATCAGAAATTAGTGAAGTTAGATGGCCCAGGAAAAGAAGTGCAATTTTCTATGGAGATTAGAGACAAGGAGAAAAATGGCATTTCTAAGAGCAAGCCAGGTGAAGATGTAGGGCTCTCTGTCTCAGGGAAGCCTGTTGGATGGTCACAGGGAAAAAGGAAGGTGACTAAGATGTTTCTGCAATAACCAGCCCTACCCAAACACACAGGTTTTCCCAGCTCCTTGGGGCTGTGCACTGCCTGATACCATCTCCCAACACAGCTTTGAGGATCTGTTGTCTGGCCTGTACCCCAGTGGGTGTCGAAACACTGAGATATGCTGGAAGGTAGCATAGGAGGTAAATTAAATGGTGGATGATGTCAGCCTTGGCCCAGTACTACTCAAATACACTCTTGTTTCTAGTTCTAATAAAACTGAGGAGTGGAAGCTCTTGTTTGCTGCAGCCCTTCGGTTTCCTTCTCATTTTTGCAATTTGTCCACGCAACTGTGTGAAGTACAGTGAGTGTGTGGTTTCCAGCCTTTCCCCAGTCCCTAGCCATAGCTGATCCCTATCCTAGATCCCATCTAAATAATGCAGCACTTATTTCCTCGCCCAGGGGAGCCCTTAGGCAGAGTTGTCAGGGCTGCCCTAGCTGGCCTGTCCATCCTGTACAGAGCTCAGCCTGGGCATACAGATAAGTTCTGTGAGCTCTGCAAACATGGTAAGCATCTAGGAGCAGCAGGAGTCATTAGACACACAGGCACCCTCAGCCACATCCAACAGAATTTTAACTATTCAGCAAAAAGTAAGGTGACAAATTAAAAAAAAAAATCTAAAAATCAGAACTTTAAGATCAGAAGCATGAATAGTAGGATGGAATCAATATAATCTAGTAATTTGTGTACAGATTCTAAACAGAAAAAAAACAGAGTCTGTGAGGAACAGAGTAAAAAGGAACAGAAGCAATAAATAAGAAAAATGTAATCTTAAATTAAAATGTTAATTGGCTGGGAAATATATTTAAAATTCCAGAGGAATACCTAAAAGCCCTCAAACTGCAAGATGATTCATCTCCTTGCAAAGTGGCCTACCAGTGCCATCAATAAAATTTCTTTTTTTGCTGTTTACCTCTGATTTCAGGTAGGAAACCCAAAGTGTAACACGAAGAGGCCAGCACATAATTCTGTAATATCTGTAGAGCCAATTTGCCATTTGAACATTTTTTCAGTGGCTGCCTCTCAGAATCTTAATTCTCCTTTCCTGTCAATCAGCTGAATACATTACAGGAGCTATGTATCTCTAATATGAGTCAAATCTCTTTTCTTGAGATCATTGCTACTGTCCGTAATACTTTTAATACATCATACATAGTTCTTTTCATTAATTGTAAATTGTATTGTTTAGCAGAATACAAACCAGTTGGGTCTTCTAAATATTCCCTCTTGGATATCCATTCAATTGCATAATATATGAGGAAGAGTCTCATTTGTCATTTTTTGTTTCTCTCATTTTAAAAGTTCTACTGTTTCACACCAGTTCAAATGTGAAAAGAGGCAAAAAGATACCATAGTAGTTACTAATTGGATCATTTCCTAAATTCTGAAATCCTCGAGTGTTACTGTGTTCATTGAAGATTTTTCCTGATTGCTGAATTTGTTACTTTTCCTATACTTTTGGATTTGGTTTCCTTTGGGTTATATCTTCAGGTAAGTCAGTCTGCTAAAATAGTTGGTATTGGTGTACTGTCAAATGCTTGAGATTACTGGGCTTATCCTTATCTTCAAACATAAAAGATGGACAGGCGCTTGTTGATAGCCCAATGTATTGTAAAGGAGAGAAACTGATACTTGTGTAATTTGGTAAGCAAACTGTGGTACTGCAAGTACATTAGTAGGTCTATTTTTCAAGAACTGGTTTGGTTTTTTGTTGTTGTTGTTGTTGTGTGTGGGGGGGGTTTTGTTTGTTTGTTTTGTTTTGTTGTTTTTTTTTTTTTCCTAGCTAGGCCTTTAAGTTTAATCTTCACTTTCTTGGATCAAATCTCAGCTTTCTCACTGTTCTCTAGCACAGTCGCACACAGCTTCTCAGAGACATAGTCTGGGCTTCACAATTTTAAACTGTGCATGGATCAAGAAATGAGCTAGTATAAAAGAGACAGCACTTTTTGGCTGGGCTTTTAAAACCAGTCAGTTGCACAAGGAGTCAGTGATCATATTTTCCTTCATGCTCTTCTGTGGATTACTGAAGAAGCTACAGTATCAAGATTTCTAGTGTAGTGGGCTGATTCTGGCTCTGAATTTGCTCATCCCCTGCCCCATCTGTTCCAAAGGGTGCATTAAAGGAGTCAATGTGACATTACATAGGAGGGGTAACACTGGCTTTCCTGAACCATCCCTACGTCAATTAAGGCAAATGATGCTACTTCATTTTTCAGTCCTGCCTGTTTTGATAAGTCTTGAATTATATGAATATTCAATGCCATTTATATTTTGATTTCTGAGCGATCTTTGGAAATAGAAGCAAAGCCTTGTGTCTCTTAGTGTCTCTAAGTACAATAGTTCTTAGCTCATTTTTTGCTTCATGTTCCCCTAAAACTTGTCTGACTCAAGTTAATGGAGTAGGCTTATTTAATCTCTTCACTAAAACTTTTGAGGAAAAGTTTCATAAAAGTTGACCTTTCAGTAATAAGTCTGTGGCTTCTGATGTGATTTAATTTTCCTGAGTCTGACACATTGAGAACTAAAATGGAATGACATTTTTTAGAACTGTCAGTAATTGCTGCTGTTATCAATCATTAGCCAGCGAGGCACCATCTGCTTCAGCTAACTTTGCCTTGGCCTACCTAATTTTGCCTTTTTTCCTTCATTTCCTTTGTACTTTCACAAAGTAACGAAGTTCTTAAGCTTCATCCCTCTGTTTCTATTTGTAAAATTGATATCCTCCCCACACATTTCCTGCCATGCTCAAATGAAAGCTGAAACAGGCAGAGCATTTCTCTTTTACCTTGTATTTATGAATATCCATGTTATTTAAAATAATATTTCTGTGTTTTAGTATCTCTATACTACAGCCCTTAATAATGCCAGTGGTCTGTTTCCATCATTGTTTTTCTATCTGCATGCCCCAGAATTTACATTTAAAATATTTTTTCTTCTTCTGCTATAATGTTTTTTGCAGACATCTCATAATCTTTATTTTGAATTAATTTTCAAGATCCTGCTTTGCTGCTAGATTGGGGTTCATATTCTCTAATACAGTGCAACTGCTTATGTTGTCAGGGTTAACAGCAGTTGCAGCTTTAATCAATCTTTCTTAACACTGATCCATTTAGCGGTCTTATCAGGTAGTGGAGAATTGATTATTAGTATTGTTTAATTGTGGTACATCTTAGTAAACCATACAAGAGAGCTTCCTTCTCCAAAGAACAGCAACTTTAATACAGTCCTTTCCTGAAGCATGGTCAGTCTCCTATGCTGCTTCATGGGCACTTTTTTGAGAAACCCATTTCAATGTCTCCTGTATTCTTCCACTAATTTTTTTCTTGGTAGTGTCATTCGTTGTTTTTAGAGCTTGGGATTTTGTAATTCTTTCGATTGCTTTTCTCTCACAATGAACTCCTGACACACAGTTCTGTTACTCACTGTGATAATGTGGCGCGTCAAGTGCAGTGACCACGTCTGCATGCTGTGTGAGCAGCTGGATTTGAAACTTTACCTGTGTGGATTCCTAACACTGGCTGGTGTTAAAACAGATCAAAAAACAGGCCCAGACAGGGATAGGATAAGCATTGTCATCAACTACTCTTCCAGAACAGTTCCTCTTGTCAACACTCATAATTAATTTGATTGAAACAGTCCAGTGATAATCTATCAATTCAAGTTTTAGCGATAAAAAATATTAACAACAGGAATATTACTCTGTGTTTTTTACACTCTACACCTCAGCAGTTGCTTATCTGGCAGGCTGTGTCAGGAAATAGGGTCTGAGGGGAGTTGTATGAAAAACGTGCAGAGACTGTCTTCAATTTTATTACGTATTGTGAACTTGGCTAAGTGAGCTTGGCTTTGTGCAACAAATTATTTCCAGTGATACGTGTCAAGATGTTATCAATTTACCAGTGAAATAAGTTGGTGCAGCAGGGTGTGGATGTATCTGAGCCAAATCCAAACAAATGGCTTGGCTAGGGCCCTGTTTTGCTGTTTCAAAATGCAAAATAACCAGCAGGAACCATGAAGAGGAAGGGGAGGGATCACAATTGCTCCATAATAGTGATGTATTTAACTCCTGTCAGAGTAACCTGACCTTAACTTAGACTTTCTTTCCTACCTACATTTGTACATTCTTATCCTTAAACCTGAACTGTCTCATGTACAATTTAATGTCACCCAGATATAAAAACCTAACCTATCTCCTGCTAATTCTTTTCTAATTTTTCACTCTTGTGAATTCAAAAGGCACTGTTTTGAGGTGGTCTAGGCAGTCTTGGTCTTTAGCAGCTGTGCTTCTAGACTGCCTTCCAGCTGTCCTGCTGTGTTGTTGGCATGACCAGACATAAGACTTTTCTTCTAATGGCAAGAGGCTTAAATAAAAAAAAAATCTTCCAGTACAGAGCCTGAATGAGACTTAGATACCAGAGCTGGCAGGGTAGTGATTCTTATATGTGATGGGCACACTCAATAGCTAGGACTTGTTAGACATATATGCCTAAATTGCACATTTAGATGTTGAAAGTGTAGTTAGAACAAGGAAAAATGACAGAAAAGATGGACCACAGAACAAGATATTAATCCAAAAGTTTCCTTTAACTGAGACTTTTTTTTTCTTAGTTGTTCTTAATGTTTCAGAATGAAAATGTTTTCCTCTCTGTAAGTAAAAATACAGATAAAAACAAGTTCTGATCCAATAAAAACAAGTTCTCTCTCTACTTTCCTTCATGCTTTACAGCTTTTGTTTTGTTCATTTCCTGTTACAGTCTCACACTTCTACATAGACTGAAATTACTTATAATCTGAATAAGGACTCATGTAGATTTGCTACCATATCATATACAATGTTTTATGTCAGTGAATCTCAAACTTTTTTTTTTTTTTTTTTTTTACCAAGAATTCCTCTGCCATACAAGTCAACTTCCCAGAACCTTTTTTACCTCTGTTCTGTCTTCTCATCCCACTGGTGCTGCTTAGCTCTTCTTACCCACCTCCAGATCCCTTCTCCCTCAATTGGATGCTGATATTACCCTTCCTTCCATTCCTCCCTGAACAGGCCTTCCCTCCTACCCTTATGTTTGTCAATCACTCTCTTCCCAGCCAGCTCAGAATACATTTTCCTCTTCTTGGAATTTCAGTGCTTTTCCCTTAAGAAGGAGATGAGGGTGTGGTGGTAATAGTAAAGAATTTTTCCTGCTTCTGGCCTTCTGCTTTTCCTGCAGTCACATATTGTCCCCTTTCCATCCTAGCAAAACTAGATTTCCTGCTTCTGAAACAGAGATTGGTGGTTCAGGGGATAGGTGCTGTCACAGCAGTCTCCTGGTGTCCAGCATTTACTCCTGGGGAGGAGGAAGTACTTTATCTCACCTTTGAATGCACGCCTGTCTCTTTGTCTGCCAGTGTTTGAAATTTAACATTTGAATATAAAAAGTTTCACATCAGACTGCTGTGGGTTGTTGCTGATCCTGTCATCTTTTGGTCCCAGCATGTTCCCTTTGGATATCATTCAGAGGGAAAAATATTTATCCATTTGAATCTAATAGTGGTGCAAATTCTATGGATCTAATCCTAAAATGTTCAGTTTGCCCATTTTCAGAAAAAAAAATTTGCACTGAAGGTAATGGCTCAAGATTTTTTGCTGCTGTTATAATGCCATTGAAAAAGAAAAAAAAACTTGTCAGAAGCATTTATTTTTAAATAGCAATGCATTTCTTTCTTAGATGAGGAAAATCAACTGGAAAACAAATAAAATTGAGAAGATCTTTAGGCATTACAGGCATTATACAGTGAATAGAAATGCTTTTTTGTAAGGGTTTGATATGACAAGTTAGAAATCATTTTGATTTTTTTAAATTAGCTTCTGACATTTACAAAAGTTTTGTCTTGGGTTTAAAAAGCACAAAGGAGAATACTGTCCCCAGAAGAAGATGCTATCCTGTGTAATTTCTTTCTTCTTTGCTTGCAATCAATCATTCTTTCAGTGATGCTCATCTTTGGTGATGCTCCTTGGCTGCAGGATACTTCTTGCCATATGATACCCACGGCTGTAGCTCACCATAAAATGATCATCGAATTTGCTAGGTGCAGTCATCCGTGGATAGGGTCTGGAACATGATATTTTGATTTGATTTCATGTGAGTTCTTCCTTTCTTCCACTGTTAAATGCTTTCCAAGAAGTATTTGTGCCTTGTTTCTGGCTCTCCCAGCACACAGCAGCAGAGAAGAGATGGAGTTTCACGGCAGTCCTTCATGGAGCTGCCTTGAAATGCTCCTCCTGGACACCAACTAGTTAGAAAGATGCACAAAGCTCCCTTTTGGGGAACACCCAGCAATATTTTTTGTGCATGTTTTATCCACCATTTTGACGTTCACTGTCACTGACTTTTTTGGATTCAGATGGTTTTTTGGAAGAAGAGACCTATCATCCAAACTGAGATGACATCCAAACTCTTTATTTTCAAGAGCTACTGTTAATTATTTGAAGTTGATTCTTTTAGTAAGAAGTTTGCTGTTCTAGAAATTTTTTTTGTTCTATAAAAATTATTGCTTATATTGTGACCAAAACAAGAGAGAATTGGCAGAAGGTTAATTATGTAAGGCAATGACAAGCATATTAACCTGGCAACAGAGAAATGCCAGCTCAGCAGAAATGATGAGTTAGAGCTATTGCTTGAGAATATCTCCCACCCTATGGAATCTCTTGCTATTAAACATGTTTTGTTGTACAAAACTCTGTTGTTAACAGAGTCAAGATTAAGGAAAGTGACTCTAATCCACTGGTTTGGGCATTCATCTGGTACATTCCAAAACCAACTGTGTTTTTCAACCCCACAGACATAAAGGTTTCTGTTAGAATGGCAGGAGTGAATTAGGATGAGTACAATGCACCACCAAAAATTACATTAGCATATGTAACACAGGGAGGGATAAATATAATTACAATAGCTGTACACAGCAAAGTGTGGATGAGTCAAAAAACAGTGAGACAAACACTCTTCCTGCTGAACAACCTTTGTGTGCTTGGAGAAAGATATTTCAGTCTTCCTTTGGTTTGTATAATCTGAGTATTTGCCTGGCATAATTTTTTTGTCAAAGCCCACTATGTAGCACAGATGTGGGATTAATGATCAATTCACCTTAAGCCACGGGTGAAATCTAGGATTCAACAATTCAGATTTTTATATGCCCTGAAATATTTACAGACTGAATAAAAACTCTTTGCTTCCTCCACATGGTAATTAGGTTCTAATGGTATATTAGGTTCTAAATGATTTCAAGTTGGAATAGTAGAAATGATCAACGAGGTTGCCACAACTATATGTTTGTCAGGGAACTAGGTACTAGAAAATTAACACATGAGAAGAGGGAATTGTTTGAACCATAGTAGAAAAGTATCTTAATGCAGTTCTCAGTCTAGAATATGTATAGCTGCTGCTCTGCATCAGAGAGAGTTTCATCTGAATTAACTCTGACTTTTTGAGGTTTTATTTAGACTGTTATTTATATTTAAGTCCTAAAAAAAAATCTTCAGCCTTTAGTTTAAGCTTCAGATAAGTTGATTGCGAGCACCTCTGAGTACACATTGTCCCTCCATTACCTGTTTCTTGGTGTAACAGGAATATTCAGCAACGTTTTCTTTGGAAAAGGAAAGCCATTTTGTCTGCAGCAATACACCTTACGAATACTGACTACATCTAAATGGAAGACTTAGGGGTTATGGCAATTAGCAAATGCTGCTGCTGAGGTAATCCTGTAAAACTTGATGCACTTTTGCATTTCTAAAATTTCTGTTTATTGGCATGTTAAAGGGAGCTGATGTGTGTACGTAGCTCTGTAAATGCTTTAGTGCCTGGGTCAGTTTATTAAACTTTCCTGTCTTTCCTGTCTCCATTGTCCTAGCCTGTCTCTGTTTTTCTCAGTAAAAAAATAGATTCAGTCTTATCAGTGCTTAACCTTGTGTTTTGTTACTTGTGTTTTGTATTTTAGTCCCAAGACTACCTCTTAGATTGTATAACTACCTGGCTCTAATTCACCCTGTCTTTATATTTGCCAGAATACTTCTATTGTTTCTACATCCTGCTTATACAAGAATGTCCCCTGTTTTCTTTGAGCTGGAAGAAGGTTATTCATGAGCTTAAAGGTGATACAAATCTTCCTTTTCATCTTTCCTTCTCTCCTCACCTCGCAGCCACTGTGATATATTAGTGGAGTGATTCTGTGAATATCAAGTGTAGGAGTTGTGGGGTTCAGCCCTAGTGCTTCCTTTGCAGAGTAATCCAGCTGTACATAGTAATCTTGCTGAAATTAATTGCTTACTGGAGCGAGTGCTGTGTGCAGTGCAGGGCTCTAAGTTGTGTCACAGCACTACAGTTACTATTCATTCTATAAGTGAATCTGCTGTATTCTTTTCACAATGGAAACTAAATGCATCATGCTAAAATCAAATCAATGCCATTCGGATCAGTCACCAGGGGTCTCTTGATCTCTTTCTATCAAGGCTTTTGTTATTCAGACATTCCCTACAAGCTGTCAAATGGTTCTACTCAATAACAACCAATAAAGTAATCGCCCCTTAAAAATTTCCCCAGGGAATCTTTTTAAATTGAACAGGGAGTAATAAATCTTGTAGTGTCAATAATGCTGAAAATGTTAATTTGGTTGATTCTACTATGTGCCTCCTCACGTCATATTCCAAATCCTATTCTGGGAAGATGACTTCAACTTGAATTCACTCTCTTGCTCTCTGCTTGCAGTGCCAGTTTCAAATTTGTGGCAAGGACTATCTGAGACAGGCTGTATAACAAAAGAGTGTTCTGGTGATCTGACTGCTCCCTCAACCTTTTAAGTCTAACTACTGATAGTGATATTCTTAAACTAAAATCAGATGGCAAGGATGAATGTGCTGGTAAGATGTTCTCAGATGGCTGACCAGTAGAGTCCCTACATGCAGCAGAAATGTGTCCATCTGCTGAGCATAGCATGAGTCTGATTTGCTGCACAAAGCTGGTTTAACACCAGTATCAATAATGTAATTTTCTTTCTTATATAAACTGGGTAGAAAAAGATTTTGTGATGCAAATTTAGTCTATTAAGGACATTTCTGCAAATAAATTATACTAGATATTTTTTAATTCTTGTTAGCACAGATATTTTTTCACAGATGTAATTTTAGGGCATTAGACAATTTTTTTTCTCCTGCTGTTGTGAAAGAAGAACTGCAAGTACTGACATTAAACATTTTGGGAAATTTGTTCTGTTCTTTTTATAATAAGGGGAAGCAGTTCTGCCAAAATTAAAACCTTCTAGTGACTTAAATATTTGTTTTACTGTTATTATTTCTTAGGTGCTTGATATCATCCTAAATAAACTAATTAAAGGACTATTTCTGAAGTTCCAATTGCATTGGAACTATAGGCATAGTTATACCCTATAATCATGCTTTTATTTGTTAATTTCTTAAAAAAAATCTATCTGCAGTGCACACAAACTGACAGGTTGGTGTGTGACTACTAAAATTAGTTTTCAATATAAATTTGTGGATGACATAACAAATGCTAAAAACATCTGATTATGAGATGTCATTTTTGGGTTTGATTGTGCACTGGAGCAGCCTAGAAATGGTGCACTTTTTTTATGAAGAGGGTGATAAAACACTGGCCCAGGTTATCCAGAGGAATTGTGGATGCTCCATCCCTGGAAGTGCTCAAGGCAAGGCTGAATGAGGCTTGGAGCAACCTGGTCTAGTGGAAGATATCCCTGCTTTTTCCAAAGAAAAAGAAAAATCTTTTTCCAAAACTCCATGGATGGAAATCATCTTTGCAATTTGGACCATATTGATGGATACACCTTTTTCCTTTATGTCTCATGATTGGTAGACATTTTTGTGCTGGGTGTTAGTAGAGTAAGCTTTCCCAAGCTACATGGTCCACTTACGATGTGTGCTGGAATACCAGGCTCTATCTCCACAAATGACAAACATTCCCCATGGTAACTGAAAGGGGATATAATTAAATGCAGATTGGGCTAAAGAAGTATGATTACACCAATTAGCCTGATTTTTGTATATAATGTGGTAAGGAGAAACATCCTTGACCAAAGACTGATGTCTTCCTGTATAATTAAATTCGGCACAAAAAGTCGTGCTTACAGGACCAAGGATGTCCAATCCTTCAGGTTCAGAAGGTGAGGAACCCACCAGTCCCATGCATCTGTTGGAGACAAAAGACCCCATGTGGATGATCCTGCGAGTGTAGGACAGACATAGGAAACCGTGCAGGGATGGCATGGTTTAACTCCATCTGGCAACAAAGTACCACAGAGCTCTCACTCACACCTCCCCCCCAAACCCGTTTGGATGGGCAGGATTAGGAAAAAGGCAACTAAAAACCAGTGGGTTCCCTTTAATAAGTGAAACAAAGTGATATATAATGTGTAATGTAATAATAATAATAGTTAAAATAGTGATTAAAGCGAGATGAGAATAGAGAGAGAGAGAAAACCCAAGAAAGACAAGTGATGCACAATAGCATTACTCATCACCTGCTGATCGATGCCAAACCCATCCCCAAACGACAACCAGCCCCACTCCCAGGTTACTGCCCAGTTTATCTAGCGGGCATGGTGTGAAATATCCCCTTGGCTAGTTCGAGGGATATTTCACACCATGAAATGGGTCAGCTGTCCTGGCCATGCTCCCTCCTGACTGCTTGTGAAGAGATGAGATGCTGAGAAGTCCTTGATTTACCTTAAGCCTTATTTAGCAACAATCACAACATCAGTGATTTATTAGCATTACCCTCATACTGAATCCAAAACGCAGCCTTCTACAGGCACTAGGAAGAAAATTAAGCGCATCCCAGCCGAAACCAGCGCAATATATAAAGCGAAAACACTGAAAGCACCTCGGCGAGTTTTCTGCGGTTTGACGGTGAGCCGCGGCGAGGGCCGAGCCGGCAGGGGGCGCTGTCAGCCCGCGCTCCGTGGCGGGGAAAGGGCTCGCGCTGAGGCGGCGGGAGCGCTCCCCGTCCGGGGGGACACCGTGGGGCGGCGTTCCTGAGGGACGCTGTGAGGGCAGTGTTCCTGAGGGACACTGTGGGGCGACGTTCCTGTGGGACACCGTGGGGGCGGTGTTCCAATGGGACACGGTCATCCCTGAGACACCGTGAGGGCGGCGTTCCTGAGGGACACTGTGAGGGCAGTGTTCCTGAGGGACACCGTGGGGCGGCGTTCCTGAGGGACGCTGTGAGGGCAGTGTTCCTGAGGGACACCGTGGGGCGGCGTTCCTGAGGGACGCTGTGAGGGCAGTGTTCCTGAGGGACACCGTGGGGCGGCGTTCCTGTGGGACACCGTCCCTGGGATACCAGGGACGTATCACAGAGGGCAGGGTTCCCTGGGACGCCGTGGCGGGGGGTGTTCCTATGGGGCACGTCCGTCTCGGGCTCCCACCGCCACGGAGTCCTTCAGCTTGGAAAGTCCTCTGAAAGCATCCAGTCCAGCCATTAGCCCAATAAATACCTCCAGGCTTGGTGACTCTACTGCTTCCCTGGGCAGCCTGTGCCAGTGCTTCACAGTGGTTTCTGAGAATTATTTTTCTTAGTTAACTACCCTTTGCAGGGTAAAACTAAGCACTCCCTTTTGGTTTAAAATATTTTAAAGGATGATGAGTACTTCTAATTAATTCTAATTCTAATTCTAATTCTAATTCTAATTCTAATTCTAATAGAAACCCTCTAAGTTTGTCACATTTCTCAAATGAGAAGGGAGATGGTTCTACCCAAAGAGTGAACACTGACCATCATTTATGGAGCAGGTGCTGTTTCCAGGAGAGCTGAGAGCAGTGCCTGCCAGTGGCCTTGGTTATTTATACTTGCACCAGGGAGTGCCAGTGCCTCGGCTATGAGGTGAGATTGCCTTGTGCTTAGTGCTAGAATAAACAGCCCTTCTGAGAGGGACTTGGGGGTGCTGGTGGATGAGAGGCTGGACATGACCACCCATCTGCCCTTGCAGCCCCAAAAGCCAGCCATGTCCTGGGCTGCATCCAAAGCAGCGTGGGCAGCAGGATGAGGGAGGGGATTCTCCTCATCTGCCTAGCTCTTGTGACACCCACCTGGAGTTCTGCATCCAGCTCTGGGATGAGGGTCACAGGGCTTAAAACTTAAAGCTTCTTTTGTTTCAGCAAATATAAAAATAAATAAAACATACACAAGCTTCCTTTTCAGGTACTTTATGGCTAGGAATGCAGGCCTACATCATTGGTTCCAGCTACTTGCAGTCACTGCAGGTTTGTTTGGTCATCTCTTTGCCAAGGTTATAGTGATTGCCACATGCTGGCAGAAATCTTCTTTTACAGGCGTGGCAAAAGCAGAAAGAGGGAAAAAATCCTAGAGAACTATGCTTGGCAAGAAGGTTCCATATATAGGTTTAGGTTTCTGCTCCGTTTTTTCCTGTTACCTATAAATGAAATCAGCTTTAGTTGGAATTGCTTTTCATTACAGGCTTTGTAGTGCAATGCTCTGTCTTTTGCATAAGGGGTATTCACAGAAATGTCATCAGTAATAAAATATCAGCAAAACCTCGTGGGAAAGAATTTCTTATTTTTCTGGTAGCATGATGGTACAGAAGAGTTCCTGTTTGTCTCCTTGCCATGAAGTCATCACTCTGAGACCATCATCAAATTCTGTTACCCCAACCGTCAGCCTTTCATCTGAGACAGAAGAACTGATGTGCACTTTCACCAAGTGATTTTCTGCCAATTAATTCATGTAATGCCTGTATCTCCTAATGTAGACCATGGCAAAGAACCACGGTTAGTTGTCCTGCCGCTGTATAAGCTTGATGCACATTAGAGGGAATAAAACAATAAAGGACAAATACTTTTAGTTGAGGGAACCATATGTGTGTATGGACTCTTGTCTGTACTTGATTATTTTTTCATCCTTCGTTTTAATCCTGTCTGAGCATTTCTCAGATGTCAGAATACATTTACCCTTGTAAACAGAGTTTTCTCTTGGTTTTGGTTCTGTAGGAGAGTTGTCTCTAAGTTTTGTTGGTTCATTTTTGAGAAATCCTGCTGTGTATTTCAAAGAAGTATGTCCAGCCTTCCTCAGGCTGTTTCCTCAGCAGCCTGAAATACTGCAACAGAAAAGATTACAGACTCTCATCAGGGACAGCAAGCACAGGCAAGCACTTAATTGTAAGAAAGGGCACAAACATCATCAAATTCCAATACTGCAACAGCTCGTTGATTTAAAATACACTATTGACGACCATTTTTACCCCCACACTTGCTGTCAGGAGTATTCTTCAACAACATTTATTTAGAAGTGCAAATTCCCATACTATGGGGGGTTTTCCCCCTTAAGTAACCTAGTGCTTTGAGTGATCCTGTTAAATGTTTGCACACATAGTATCCTAAATTTCTATCTTCCAAATTCAGGTCACTAATGACTATATCCCTAAATATAACTATACCAGGGTGCTGGTATTAGTTTATCACAGTGTATGTGTGATAAATGTGTGTGTAGGTTATGTGTGTGTAGGTTATGTGTGTGTAGGTTAGATGAGTGCAGTTCTTCTAGACAAGGTATCACATACTGTCTGGAAAGAAAATGAGAATTCACAGAACCAGATTGGTTTCTGTGAGTCGATGTATTTCTGTCATTGTCTCAAGAAGATCCTTAGAGATCTGCTAGATCCTTAAATGTGGTCTAGGGTATTGGTTTTTTCCTTAGAATAATATGTTCTTAGAGACTTGGCACAGATGGAGATGCCCGAGCCTCTTACAGACTTTAGAGGTAGAAGATCATTAATATAATTAGGCTCCTATTATGCAAAGCATTGGGCAAAAATTAAGATAAAGGAAAATCTGTGCTCAAATAAATAATCATCTCCAAAACTCAGCAGATTGCTGAATGTTAGAAAATGTCTGGGTAATTTTTAAAAAATACTTATTTGTTGGAAAGTCCTTTTGACACATTAAGGCACTGAAGGTATTTCTGGATGCAAGGAAAAAGCAAAATGGAAAGGCAAGTCCCCAACAGGCAGCTCCATGTTGAGGCTGAGGAAGCTGCAAACTGCACCTTTTATAACCCAGGAGAGCAAGGGAAGGAAATACAGGTTTGGGTGCGTGGTTTCCCTTGCAGCCCCCTTAGCTGGCAGCAGGGGAATGGGGCTTTTGTGCTAAGATTTTGGCAGACTACCTAGAATGGGTCTATAGAAGGAAACTAAAATTTTCTTTCTGTTTCCCAGCTAGCAAGCGGTGCAAATACATCTCTCTTTTCTGGTAATCCCTTCTGGTGGAAATAACTACTTAAAATATTTGCCTAAAAATATTTCTTAATATAAACATTTCCACCATAAGCAGTTGTATTTTCTAATTTGGTTTTGGTGCTCTTTGAGAAGTCTACTACAAAGTGCACACAGCTATGGAAGCCATCTTGCTCAAATTGGAAGATTGACAAGAAGCGCCCTTAACCAACTTCAAGATGGAATAATTTTGGATTCAGACATAAAAAATAGATACTCAAGATGGTATACATTGTCTCTTTATTTGCTTGAATATTGGTCGAAAAAAAAAAAAATATTTGTCATTTGCAATAATTCTGTACCTTAAAAGATAAAAAGCTTCATTCATGTTGGATATGTGCATGAGAATTGGGGCATTATGGTGTTGAGTCACTTACATTTTTAGAACAGTTGAGCTTCTCAGTTGAGCTTGTCAGTTGAGCTTGTCAGTACCTACCTCACTTTCAAAATGGGAATTTAGGTTCCTAAGTAATCAGTGTACTTATTAAAATTTTGTTATAAATGGCATTTTCAAGCACCCTGGCTTTGGAGTCCAAGCATACAAGAAGTATGTTACATCCATACTTCTGAAATTCCTAGAAAGAGTAAAGATGTCACATAAGTGGACCAGCTGCCTATATTTTCCTCTAGGAAGTTCTAATGAATTGGTTTTTATTAGATTAGATTTGATTTTGGCCTTGAAAAAATTTGCTGCATAATCTGCTAAGCATTTCTCAAAAGCATTTTGTATAAACAAACCTCAGGTGTCTTTCAGGGTGTTTTCTGATGTAGATTTATGGTTGTTGTGAAATCTAATCTAGAAATATTCTGGAAAAGTATGTCCTTCTGAAACAGTGTGCTGTATAAATAAGACACAAGCTTTTCAGTCTTCTCAAAGTCAGAAAAAGAAGACAGTAAGTCATGTTTTTAGATGTGAGATGTGTTAGTCACTACCACTCCTCATTACACGGACCTGGGAAGCATATTGTGTCTGACAACCTGCAATTAGAGAGTACAATTTGTTTCTTGACTCAGACAGTGGAGATTTATGTGGGGAAAAAAAAAAAAAGAAAAAAGAAAAAGGTTTTTTTACACTTTGTTCTGTAGAATAACCTCACCCTTGCCCTTCTTCAGGCAACACAGGACTGAGCCATTGAGGGTAGATTCTCAAGGGGATTTCTGGTGCTGCAGTACTAACCTACATAATTCCTAACTTTGCATACCCAGAGGGCTAGATGAGTTCACAACACAGAAAAAAGACTATATTTCCGAAACCCAATCCTTGCATCTTATATTTACCTAAAAATGGGTTTGTAATTCAGCATGCAGAAACAGGAAAACCTCTAGGAGGTGGGGAAAAGCTACCAGAGGGGGCAGCCCTGAGGTCAGTGCCTTTGGGGAGCTCACTGTCTCTCATGGCCCTCCTCAGCTTCTTGTTACTTTTGAGAAACAAATGTTAATTTCCTCTAGGACTTAGATTAATTTTTAAATTCCAAGGATCCATCTCAACTTGATGGCAAATGGTTTTTAAATTTTCTATGCAAAGGAGAAGTTTGTAAGGGAAGATTGAGAACAACTTGCCTTCTTGTTTCAGTGGAATACTATCCTGCTGAAAGGTTTGAGAAGTCCAAGTTTTTTGATGTGGTTAAACTTTTTGATCTGTATTTTCCAGCTCCTAAATAAATATTCTGATGACTTTATTGAGATTTCGTATACTCTCTTTCATTGGGTTAAAATAGGCTCCGAATATATTGTTAGCTGCTATCTGTGAGAAATGAAGGGGAATGTCAGTGTTACGTGTAACAGGAGTTTTTAAGTAGGAAGTGTCCACAGACCTGTACTAAAATATGGACACAGGAATATAGAAAGGAACTCCAACCTCAGGGTGGCCAGAAAAGTCTTTATCCAGCATTCCTTAATGAAGTCTAAATGAAACCCTATAGATAGTACATATTTTTCAGGTTGGGGTTTGAAGTGATAGAAGAAGAAACAAAACATCAAGACAAAAAGTCTCTTCCAAACAAGAGGAGACTAGCAAATATCGTCATTTTCAGAAGCATCTTGCTAACTGCTACTTGAAGCCTTGCTATTTCTAAAATAATTGAAACTTGATATTTTGTTTAGACAGGGAAATGTACCTAAATAATTTCTTCCTTCTCACTGTGGTTGTTTTTACTCCCTGGTAATTCATATTGCTAATTTGGTGTTATTTAAGTCTGAACTATATCTGAGTTACCCCAGTTAAGGATTTGGCTTAGAAACTTCAATTTAATTTGCACATCTTAATCCATTATGTGCATCTTAATTTCCATATCATTAACGTAAGGGGGGGAACCCCCTCTCCATGCCTGAGAACATTTCTTCCTTGAATATATACTTAGTACCAGATTTATGTGTTGGTGAGTTCTCAATTTTTGTAGATAAAATGGAAAATATGGATCAGGTTGGTATCCTACCCTCCTATTTTTAGGATCTGAGATCTAGAATAAAATTCAAGTGCTGACCTTTTAAATAATGCCCTGTCTAATTTTGCATTAAATTCATTGAAGAGAAAGGACTATCCTTTGGATATTGCTGGATATTGCTACAGTGGATATATTTTCTGTGCTGTCTGCGGTGATTCCTGTGAAATGCTATTAACAGTGAGAGATTACACTGTACAGTTTATGATGGTAACCTTGCTGATAGAAGCAGATACTTTCTGTTACATTAATGTTCCATTTAAGTAGTAGACTGTCAGACACAAACTTTATTTAATCTCATTCCCCATACGTGCAATATATGTGTCTCTGAGTTTGGCTTTGTAGATTCATTTAGCACCTAATGCACTTTTAATAAAAATGATTTTTAGCATCTCTTTGTAAAGCTTGTGATGCAATGACTTTTCATAGTGCTTCATAGAAGAGACATACATAATTTTCAGCAGAATTGTGCAAGTCTAATATTCAGTTTACTGGAGGGAGAGGGGAGAAGAAGGAAAAATGAAAGTGAATTAGGTCAGAAACCTCACATGCAATCCAGTACAGCCTCATGACACTTCATCCTCTTTTTTCTGCTGAAAAGTATAAGTTAAACTGATGAGCTGTTTCTGCTGGAGAGCTCAGATGCAGAACTAGTAAAATATTTGTCCACCAATGTATCTCATCAAAAGCTATTTGATAAAATACCTAATCAAGGCCAGTGATTATTCATAATTCCAGAAGAATGGAATTAAGTGTGGAAAGAAGTTAGTTCTCCTACACAATAACTAATGCTGAACAGGATCCGGAAACCATTTGTGTTTCTGCCTTGTGTCGGGCCAACCTGTATGAAGACCTATTGCTTGCATTGCAAGTCCATGCTTCATTTCTGATTCAGGAAATGTAAGGGGGTGGTGGTCATAGGGAAATCTATCTGAGCAAAGCCATCAAGAAGAATTGAAGCTGTATGAGGGGCTTGCATGTGACTTTAAAAATCTTAACCAAAGTAGAAAGACAGCTGTAAAGCAGAAAACTAATGAATGTCTTGCTCTGCAAATGCAGACAGTAGTTATGGCAGTTTGGGAATATTAGACCAGACTGTGAGCCAAAATAAATTTAACTGGAAGAAATGGTGTTAATAGTTCTCTAGCACTGTTTTAAAAAACTTGTCAAAGCTGGGGATCTAATTAATGCATTAGATCACATTTGTTGGTAGCAGATGGAGAACAAACTGTTTCTCAATTGGTTTAACTCATGTAAGTGAACTGGCATAAAGCAGTACAGGAGTGAAATATTGTTTAGAAATATATGAGTTGAAATGGTTCAGTATTATCCAATTACCAGAACTAAAATTGGAAAACCTGACAAATATTAATGGGATAGACTATTTAAATTATTATAAATCATTATATTTCAGGAGATATTAATCCTGAACTTAAGCCAGTATTTTCTTATTGACCCTGCTATTGCAGTTTTATTCAGAATTGCTTGTACCTCTTATATCCTCTTCTGTGTCAGGTAACTCATATTGACTACCACCAAGAAGAGGTCATAAAATTACATGAACCTTTGCTTTGGTTGAGTAAATAATATATTTTTCCTTTCTGGCAGCAAATGCTTCCAGACCGAAATGGAGTGAAATGGCAAAAAAGACAAGTGGGAAAAAAAATTCAGCCAAAAATCTGTAGCAGTTCTTCCTTTTCAGAGAGAGAAATTTATCATGAAAAATTCTCCTGTCTGTTTCTGTAAACCTTGAGACAGCAGGTAGGTATTATTAAGATGAAATATTTAATAGCTTTTTTCTCTATTAAGATACTTCATAAACATCTACAGTAGGGGACAGCACCTAATGAGTATTGCTCCCGAAGGACTTTTGAACCAAGAATTTACCTAATGTATTCACTAGTGAACCCACACTTCAGATCCTTGCTTTGGTGGACCACACTTCTATTTAATAAGAAACCTAAAAAACTGTAGTGCTTGTGACATTTTTATTATATAGTTTCCTTATTTCAGGGTGGGGGTTTTTTGGTGAACTTAAATATTCTATGAACTTACATTTTTCCTTCTACATGTCAGGATCTGGATGCTGGCCCTTTGACTGCTGTTGGCTTTTGGAGAGTACCTATAACTGATTATACTTCAGTACCTTTCTTTTCCCTTTTCATCCAGAGTTCAGACTTACTTAACCTTGTCTAGATACCAAGCTAAAGTAACAGTGAATTCTTAACTTGAGTTTCATGGGCTTCACTTTCTAGATCAACTAATTAGATAGTCCTGTAATTAAATCTCAAAAGTGATTCCAGCTAGTGAAGTGCCTTGTGAACTGGAAAGACTGGACAAAATGCAGTAAGATGTGTCATTTTCCTTTAGAAGGAAGATAGTTTCATCCTACCATTTCCTGTATATGTCATAGCCTGTAATTGGAAATAAATTATGTTCACCTTTCTTTCCTGTCTTACAGAGTTGAGACCCACATGCCCCATTCTCTTGCCAAGTTATGGTTGTCCATAGTCACCGAGTGTCCTGGTTTTGGGCAAATTTGGGAGGAAACCTCCAAACGGGTTCCTCTGGAAAGCAAACCCAAACGGCCCCTCCCCCCAGCCAGTCTGGGGAAAAGAACCTCCTCCAAGAAAAGTGGAAAAAGCTATTTATTTAACAAACAAGATGCCCACAAGCACAAAGAATGAATAATATGAAACAATAAAACAATAAAAAGAGAG
>VWYO01021568.1:33471-49491 GCA_013400275.1 Rhadina sibilatrix | reverse complement strand
GGGAGCCAACCATTCCTACCTGGATAAAAACTGAGACGTAGGAACACAAGGTATCTGGTTCCACTGGATTCCTGCAGGAAAACTGGACCCTTTTCTCTCAGGATAATCTCTGCTCCAACAGCACCACGTCTGCCATTCCAGGAGGACTTATTGTGGGCTGTTTCCAACATTCTGACCAACAGGGTGTCAGGTTGTATCTCTGACTCTGTCAGGGTTTTCTAGGATTGTTGTTTGTTTGTTTGCTTGGTTGTTTTTTTTTTTCCTACTACATTTGTATTGTTAATATTCCTAGTAAAGAACTCTTATTCCTATTCCCAAATCCTTGCCTGAAAGCCCTTAATTGCAAAATTATAATTTGGAGGGGGTGAGGGGTTTACATTCTCCATTCCAAGGGAAACTCCAGCTTTCCCTGGCAGATACCTGTCTTTCAAACCAAGACAACATGGGGACTGCTTGTCCCCACAACATGGGGACAGCCCATTCTGTTGATTTTGGATTGTTGTGTAGCAATGAACTCAGGATTCACTGGGCCAGGAAGAGAATAGAGTAGAACATGGCTTCATGGGTAGGGCACTATGTGATAGATGGATAGCTTCAGTTCTGCTCCAAGGATTTATATTGTATTCAATGCTATTTCATCATGTCCCCTTTCAACTGTGTTTTAAAAGGAAAAGAATAGTTCCTGCTTAGCTATTTCAAAGATGGGTCACAGACCCCTTCTTTCACGAAAGGGCTAAAAGCTGTGTATCTGCAACAGAAAAAAGCATTTTCCTGCAAAATGTGAAGCACAGAGTAGGTCATAGTCACATTTCAAATGCATCCTTGTGCTTACTGTTTCCTAAAACAGCTGCTTCCTTGCCCTCCTTCCCCCACAACAGAAAACGAATTCTTGAAATACTTCTCTCAGGAGCAAAGGGAGGCCTAAGGAAAGATTAGAGAAAGATTAAGACTCTATCTTTTTCTTTATCCCTCTTTCTCCCTGATAATCATGTGGAAAGTGTACCCTTGTTACTGTGGTCTAAACATGCTAGAGGAAGGCATGGGCAAGGCTCGAGGCTCCAGAGTGCCTTATCCTCCTGGCACCTGCTTGGTGGGGATGTTTAGTCTCTCTTGCCCCTCTCCAACCTGCCTGGCTCTGGCCCCGCTGTACCACCACCTCTGGCAGATCTCTGCTTACCCAGTGGGGTAAGGTAGCAGTGACCCTTGACTGTGAGGAAAAGGCCATTTCCCTGTGAATGTCTTTGTGAATGGGAAAACAAGGCCTAAGGTAGGTGATGGGAGGCCACGCAAATCCTCTTTAGAGTAAGTTTGGCAAGAGCTGAGTTCTCTTGATCTCTTGACAATAGGAGTCCCAGATGAGTCCCCTTCTGCTGGAGCTTGGGCAATTAAGAATTTTTCTGCAGGATAGAAACAGTCTAGATGTTTATGCTAGAGGGGAATCAGTGAAATGGAAAATGAGATGGATAACTAGAACAGTCCTCAGAAGGGAGGAGTGTACATGTGTGAGGGAGTGAACACAGAAATCAAGAAGCTGGAGACAGGAAGAAGGCCTGAATTATCTTTAGACCAACAATAATACCAGTGTCTATCTTTAGTGCCACATATTAATGTCTCTTTGTATGCCCTTTTAATTCTCCCTTGTGGAGCAGTGGTGCCTTGAGCAGGTATCTGGAGACTTTTCAGAGAGGTGGATGCTGGAAAGTGCAAGTTTGACTATGGAATGCCTGCCCGCCTTGCAAGTGCTTACTCTCCTTGTTAGCCTTGGCTTTGATACCATGGAAGAGGAGAAAAAAGCTAAAGGTGGAAGAGAAAAAAGCAGCACAATTTAGAAGCAGACATTTCATTGTTGGTTTCTTATCTAGTGCTGGTTATTTTCTTCAGGTTTTTGTTTTCCCTCAAACTGCCCAGTTCTCATCCTCCAGCCTTACAAAACCTAGTCATGGTATTTGTGATGGAAAGCAATCTTTTTTTTCATTTTTTTTTTTTTTTTTTTTTTGGCAAGCCAGCCCTCTCTAAATTAGATATTCTTCCAGCTTGCAGTGAAGACAAGACTAATGTGTCATCTTCAGCCTGGTAGCTGACCTTCATCTTATAAGTAAGAAAAGGATGTTAGTTTAATTTATTTTTTTTGTATGGTGGTGGGGGGCTGTGGCTGGACTGCAAAGCAGTCTGAGCAATCTGAGACAATGAGTTGAATGATTCAGCTGACATGCATGTGTAACTCCAGGCCCATCAGGATATTCAAATGAAAACTGGGTGACTTGAAGTGTGATAAATAAGAAAAGGTTTTCTCATTGAGCAAATTCTAACTTCACTGTGCTTTGATTTAGACTCTAAGTAGCTACAGTAGGAAAAAGTGCATTGTAACAGACAAACTGCAGATTTTTTTCTAATTTACTTTGTATTCTAAAATTATCACATTAAACAATGCAAGGGGATGTGATGACCCTGCAAAATTTTTATGATACTGCCAAAATATTTTCTTATAAATTAAGGTCCTCTGACAGAAGCATAAATACATACATTCAAATTCAAACGTTGATATAGATACAAGAGCAGTAGTAATGAAAGCTCTCAGAGCTACACTGATCTTGAAAGGTGATAGAAATGTGGGAAGACATTTGGGTGATGACAAAGGAAGCCCATCTGTCTTTCTGCATAGGGCTGGAGATATAATCTGCTAGATTTCATCTGAAGTGATATAATCTAGTTGTATCATTAGAGAAGGGTCTAGAAATATGCTACACCTTGTTCTTGCTTATTCTTCAGTATTGCTTCTTTGTAAGCAAAACTTCCTTTTCCACTGTCCTTCCTCTTTCCCGTCCTCCAATATGAGAGGAAGAGGATGTAAGACATTAACTTCTTAGAATCAGTGCATGATAAAAGCAACATACAATATATAGAAATTTACTAGTCTTGATATATTGATTTGTTAAGCTTTAAATAACATTTGAGTTTCTTGTATTCCAGTTTCCACACAGACATAATGTCTTTTAACCTTTGCTTGATAAAAATTGCTTCATGGGTGTAAGCAAAAGAAGGTGAAATAAAATAATGTAAAATAGATGGTCCTGTTACTACTCATCTCTCTTGAATGAGACTATATCAGCACAGAAATTTGCTGTCCCTAGTTTCTGAATTTTCTTTTGTCAGGGTTTTACTTTTTGGGGCAGCTTTTCCTGTATTTCAAGTAGTCAATGAAGTGTCATGCAGTCAATCCTTTTCAGTTCTAGTTTTGCATTTTTATTCACTTGTTTTTCCTTCTATCTATTTCTATTTAGGTTTTTGTCTGAAAAGCGAATGCTTGACCTCTTTTCTCACCTTAATTACAAATCAGTTTTGATACTAAAATTTTAAAGAAGGATATTTCATGAATATTTGGCCTGCAACTTGGATAACAATGGCAAGATCAAAATCCAGTTTTAATAAATTTCCAATATATTTTCAGACTGACCTTGATCCTGCCATCTGATATTGCAGTTGTCTCCAATGAGCAGAAAGCACATCATGTCATAGCTTAAATAATATATTGCCCATTCCTCTGCTTCATGTCTTTTCTGTACATGGACAAGGTCTCTGAACACTAAGTGCTAGTTTAGGCTTTCAGAGGCATTCTAGGACCTCTAGTACCTCAGGTAATGAAATCTTATCTGACTCATGGAACTGGCAGGAGAAAAGATCCCTTAGGGTCTGGGTTTTCTTGCAGTGAATAGAGCAGAGTCTTCTGCTTTTGAAAAAGTTTTTTCTTTTTTTCCTTCAGTATTTTAACTGCCAAACAAAAATGCCCCATAGCTTTCCTTTCTGAGATTATTCTGTGAATTCTTGCAATTTACAATCAGGACTTTTTCCTCAAATTGGTCCCTACTTTTTTCCCATTCCAACTGCATACCTTTATGATGTCAAGTTTTACTTTTTCTTTTGAGAAAATATAAATCCAACCATATAGTAATAGTGATTTCCCTGTTCACACTTCTCTTACTCTTCTTCCTGAATCTGACGAAATAGTAACATTTTGAGGTATCTTTTTGGTCCGCCCCAGTACCAATTTCATCCTGATAACTCCCTGGGCCTCTCTTAGGACCTGTGGTACAATTCAAGCCAGGCAGACACTTGTTTTGCACAGCCGTATTTTTTGCTTTTGAAACTGAGCCCAGCCCAGGTCTTAATTAGCAATGACATATTCCCTGAACTCTGGGTTGGTAAGAGAAGATAAACAACTCTAGGTTGGTAAGCAGAAGATAAACAGCAGTTGCAGCATTCTTGGCTAGGAATCATGCCCTCAATACCTATGCTTGATATGCAGGCATAGTCCCTAAGCTGCTTATGCTCATGTCCATCTGCTGAGATGGCAGAGTGCCTTGTCACAAGTTGTTTGGACTCCTGCCTTGAGCACAGAGGTGCCAGGCAATGATCAGCAGCCTGCATGACAATGCAAGCATCATTTCTTCTGAAAGAACAGCTCCTTTAAGCAATTAGTGTATTGCAGGCTTCTACCATGGGCCTCTTAGAGCATGACCACACCTGTTGGCAATTGTGTGCCAAGCAGAGAGCCCACGAACCGTGCCAGAGAGCAGTCCAGCCAGCGCTGTGTCATTTTGAGCTGCCAGGGAGACAGGTTGCACTGCCGCAGGGGTACGAAACCCATCAGTACTTCTCGGGGTGTCAAAAAAAGATCTCAGCAGGCCAGAACTGCCTGGAGGCACATCCAAAACAGTCACTATAGTGGCCCCCAAGTAGCAACTAAAACAAAGTAACAGTCACAGAGCCTGTGTGACAGCTTTCCTCCTAGAATTGGTAATTAAATCAAGATAAAACAGGATAGCTTGATGCTACCCTCTTCAAAGAAAAATAGAAGACTCTGACCTTATTCTTTCCACTAAATAACTGAATAAACACCTGTGATATGGAAAAGAAGGTAAAATTCATTTTTTGTAGGCCTAATTAAGTAACCCTACAGACTGGTGGGGCTCAATGTAGCAGTACTTAACCACTTTGGTAGCAGAAGAAACAAAAGGCAAGGAGGAAATTCTGAATAATGCTCCATGCAACTGCAATAGAGGGGAAAGCCCTGAAGTGCAAGTCCTTTTTCAATATCTGTTTTGTATCAGGAGTTCTGAACTAACCCTCAGTTTAGGGTACAGTAGCTTGAGATGTTTTTAGATCACTACAAGCCACTTCTTTTGGAGATGAGTCCAGCAGCAGCTTCTAACCCATTCTGCCAGCCTCGTTCTATCCAGAAGTCAAATCTCCAAAAAATGAGCTGGGATTTTTTTTTTTTTAACAAAAAGATTCCCCTTTTTGGAGAGGTGAAGTTTTAACAGCTTTTATATGTATTGTTCCAGTTAACTCATTTCAAAAATGAAAAACTGTTATATACATATATATAAGATTTTTAATTTAAAATTTCTCTTTAACTGAATAAGAATGTTTTTCTTTATTTTTAAACTGCATTGCAAAACATTTTATATGGAGCAGATTTTGGCCATTGCTCGAAATTTTTAGAATTTTTGTAGTCTGTAAAGTTCGTTAAATATTCACCAAGGAGAATCCTGAAGCATTTTATTTTTATTTTTCTTGTACAGCAGAGAACTGAAATCAGCTGTATCTGTACTTCCCAGCATTAGCCTTGGGGTAATTTAAAATCTCTGAGTTGCTGGAGTGGACAAAAGGACTTGTGAAAGCCTCTGTGTGTTGCCAAGGGAGTACAATGGGCTGAAGGGCTGTTACCAGTCTGCTCTGGCTTGCACACAGCTGTCACAGTCTGTGTCAGGTCTCACTGTGATCAGTGGGACTTCTGCCATTAACTTCATTAGGACCAAGATTTGCTCTAAGCCCCAGCTGATATTTTGTGTACACCATTGGGGTTATGCTGTTTTCTGCCAGATGATCATTTTGAGTGCCAGATGAAGGGATTTTGGCAAAGCTTGGTGAACAAAGGCTGTTGATTCCTTATTATGGGAAAGTTTTGATTCTGAGTCATGTAATAGCCTTTGGATTTGCACCGTACAGCTGAGTTCAGAAACTAGCCTCTTGTGTGCAGAGACATGATGAATGCCAGAGCCTGGGTCTTTGACACCTGCAGGTAACATCATAAAAAGCAAAGAAGGCCTGTGAAAATGTAGATAACATAATTTAAACATAGATTGGACTTTGTGTGAACCTTTACCCTCTAATTGGAAAGAAATACAAAATGACATAACACGAGAATATCAAATATCAAGTAAATAACCCATTGCATTTATTCCATGTGCTGTCCAAAAGACTCTGGATTGATATTTCAACATCATGTCATAGATTCATTGACTGCAGAACTAGCTTATTCTTCAGGAAGCATCTTAGTCTGGAATTGTTCTGGCTGGAAAGTAGGTTTTACTCTACTCATTATACAGTTTTACATTTGTTGATCTAAAATTATTTGTAAATAGTCACAGCTCTAGTATAAAATGCTGTCTGGCAGCTTTATTTTGTCCTTTGGTCTATAAGCATAAGTATTACTGATAATAATATAGTTTCTTTGAGTAGACTCAAGGATAAAGTTTGGTTAATGATATTTTCTTCTTACACAAGGTATATATATGTTATTGCAGATTTTTTTTGGCTGGCCATGTTTTATGGTAGCAGCTGACACAGAAACTAAGTGCTGATCCCTTCCTTTGCCAGCCTCTCAGGAATGATGCTGGTACATGAGGAGCTGTTGCTCATATGACTAGCACCAGTATTCTTTTTTCTTGGGTAGCAGAAAACAGATGGAGATTATTGTACTCTGAAAAAACTGACTCTGATCCAGAAGATTAAAAACTTGGAGAAGGAGAAAACACTTCTGGTTTTTCATTCTACACTGTTCTATGTCAAAACCTAACACAGCTTTCCTTGAAGGTAACAAGCCCAATTGCATTGCTTATGATGGGAAGAATATCAGGCTTTGGCCTTTCTGCTGAGATCAACCAAAAGTATAATTTAAGGGTGACCGTGGCAATGTGATGTAGTTATGATCTACAAAAATTTCAAAAAAGCATAAAAAACAGTAGTCATTGTCAGGACTATGCAGTGAAGCATCTTATCTTTGAGAGTAGCCAGTAGTGGGGGGCTAGGGGAAAGTATGAAGACAGGGCAGATGGTGATACTTCATAGGATTTTCTCCAGTATTAAATGAGAAGCTCAAACCTCTATGATACAGAAAACATAGAGTCAAAAGAGTAACTATTTTCAGTCTCTCATCTTCTAGTTTGAGTTCAAAATAGCAAAACACATGGACAGCTCCACATTCCATTACCACTAGCAGCTAGTTCAAAGCCTGAGCCAGGGTAAAATTATGGGGTACTCTGATGTCACACTCTACATTGTGTGAAAAGACTATGCTGAAGAGCTTGAAGATTTAGGAGGAAACTGGATGCAGATTAAAAGGCCTTTCAAAACAACAAATGGAAATGTTCCCTGGGTGCCTGCAATAATTTTCAAATACTCATGACAATTCCTTGTAAGTTCATATTTGTGTTTCATAATGAAATGCTGCAGTCCAGCATTTTACCCTAAAGAAAACTTATACTTCCTCATTTTTTTAAGCATCCCTTGCTAATTAATAAGCTCCACTAATAGAAGAGTTAGTTCTTTTACAATTAAAGCTAATGTCAAGGCCTCTCTTGTTTGCTAGCTTCTCTGCAATTTACTTTTCACTGTTAGGACTTAGAATGAGACAGACATAATAAACCTCCTTGTGATCCACAGAGCCTTTGTGCTGAAATGAAAGCTGATAGCAAAGAATATGAGAAACTGGTGCCTTCTCAATATAGGTATGAAAAACAGAGAGGAGAGCTTGCTCGGTTTCCCTACTGAGCAGAGCAAGTTGTTGACTTAAGCAAACATGAAGAGGTTTGAAAGAAGCCAACAATATCTCTTTTTTTTTGGCCACAGGACACAGGTGGAGTTTAGATGCCCAGGGCTCGGAAACGTTTCCCAGTACCCATAAAACCCCAGCAATGTCCACTTTCAGAAGTAGGATTTTGAGCATACATACTAACAAGTTTGCAAAAGCAAAGAGAGAGGTGTGTGCCTGGAACACCTGCCTTGCCCTTCTGTGGTCCAAAAGCAAGGTGCAGGGGTTCCCCCATTTTTCTAAATCCCCAAGCATGTATAAGTGTTCTTCAGGTCAAGACTTCCATACAATTGACTACTTTCTGTCAGATGGAGAACTCTATGCTTTACTTCTAGTTGAAGTTAACTCACAACATGGTTTCTGTTTTCTTTAGCCAGTGACCGGGCAATTTAAAATACATAAACCCTCACAGGAAGAAGTGGGATACTCGCATTTTTTTCTAGCCAGAGAAGAGGAGGAGGTGAGAACTTGTGAGGGAAATGACATGGAGACACCAAGATCAGTGAAGAAGGAGGGGGAGGTGGTGCTCCAGGCACCAAAGCCAAGATTGATTCCTCTGCAGGCTGTGGTGATGACCATGGTGAAACAGCTGTGCCCCTGCAGCCCATGGGGATTCATAGGGGGATGCAGAGATCCACTCACAGCCCATGGGGATCCACAGGGGATTCAGAGATCCAGTCACAGCCCATGGGGGAGGTGTCCAGGCTGGAGCAGGTGGTGCCTGGAGGAGGCTGTGATCCAGTGGCAGACCCAGTGGAGAGAGGGGCCCTGCTCCCAGGCTGGAGCAGCCTGTCCTTGGAGGGCTGCACCCCATGGAAGGAGACCCACAGTGCAGCAGTTTTGGGAGGGCTCTGTGCCTGTGGGTGGGATTCACATTGCAGCAGGTGCAGTAGGATTGCTGCTTGTGAGAGTGGAACCATATTGGAGAAGTTCATGGAGAACTGTCCCCTGTGGGAGGGACCCCACAGCCTCAGAGGGAAAGGACTCCTCTCCTAGGGCAGCAGAAGAAAATCTCAGTGATGAACTGACCCAAAACCCCCTGTGCCCTGTCTCCCTGCACTGTTGGTGGGAAGGAGGGAGGGGCTGGGGGAAAAAAAAGATGATTTGAGGGCTTATTTTACTTCTGATTATCCTCCTATGATCCTGTTCATAGTAAAGTCACTTTGCAACCTTGAGTTGAGCCTGCTTTGTCCTTGAAGTGTTTTCTCCCAGTCCTTATATCACTCATTAACCCTTTGTTAATTTTTTTTCCTCTCCTCTGCCCAGCTGTGGCAGGAGAGAGTGAATGAATGACTCTCTTGGCTGCCTGGTGTTGGACCAGTGTCAACTCACAACACATGAGTACTCTGGTTGTTAGGAGTGGACAACATAGTCTTGCAGATCTGTTTCTTTTTTTTTCTGGGACCAAGAAAAACATAAAGCAATGCAGACAATTTCTTGGGGTGATGACAGGCAACAGTAGCTTTTAATTTAATTGTGGCAAAAATCCTTGTCTTTAGCTTGTAATCACTGAAGTTTTAGCTTTCTTTTCTTGCACCTTGATATATGACTTCTCCCTACTCATAAAGTAACTCATGAAGTTTGAGTTCTCTCTAACTTTCTGGTAGATTTATTTTCATTATAAAGTTTCTGGATTATTTATCTATTTTGCACTTTTAACCTTTGTGTTGATGATTGTTGCACTCCTTCTGAAGTTGTCTTTGGCAGTCTTCTTAAGATGTGGCAGTCTTAAAAAATCTGAAAACTAAATGAGTTTCTACTTCAGGAATTTTATATTCTTCTCTCTCCTGGGTGTTGTTTAATTACCTTATTCATCTCAGTACAAGTCATAACAGAAGAGCTCTGATTTTTTAGGAGTAAACAGCAACTAAGAGATAAGTGTCTTTTGCATGCACAAAACAATTCATGTGTTAAACTGTTGATAGCTGTTTTATCATTTGAGAGCAGAAATACCTGGAAGTACAGCTGTAATGAAGATCAAGTGAGGGCAGTTTTCCTGTGCTGGGGAAATCACAGCATACACATTATGCATATTACAGTATATATTAAGATTGATCCTTTAAGGGAAGATTGATCCTTATCAGGGAAGATAATGACACCTCAAAGTTGGGTTAGATACAGCATTATAAGAGGTGGAGATCTTACACTGGAGCCTGCATGGTTTCCTTTGAACCCATTTACCATTCTCATTAAAATAACTGTAATGAGAAAAAAGCTCTGTTCTGTTTATAACATTTCCTGTCAGCCTGTAGCACGCAGCCTGTTAGAAAGGAAGCAGCAAAGCACAATACTTGCATCTGTTTTCACTGCTGCTTGTTTGCTGAAAGGAAGATGGGAGGAGCAATAGGGTGCTGCAGTCAGTGTGTGTTTTAGATCTGCGTGCAGCACAGTTCATCCCTCCCTAGTGTGCAGCTTTAGCACTCAGAGAAAGAAATGGCAGGGCATGGGTTGATAACTGACAGAAGAATCATAGAATCATTAAGGCTGGGAAGATCTCTAAGGTCATTGTGTCCAACATGAAGTTGCACGTTGTCTTTCCTCTCATTACTTAGTTCTAAGAGTGTCATGCTGGTGGGAACAGTAAGTAATAGAGAGCACTGGAAAATAAAGTCTCTCTTTACAGGAAAAGGCTATGGATTCTGCAGAGGGAATTTAAAGGTTCAAATTGTTTCCACTGGGAGACAAGTCACTTTTACAATGTGATCTCCACAGCTTGCTTTCATATTCAAGTATGTCCAGCTTCAACTTCAGCATAACCAAATGCAATGCTATGCATTGAAGAATGGAGACAATGTAGGTCATCTTGTCAGACTTGAGGGACTGTGCTCAAGACAGCATTGACTCTGGAAAAGATTTTCGGGTCATTCTGGGTAATCAACCCACCTTGAATCCACTCTGCAAAGCTCTGGCTGTGGGAACATGTGTTGAGAAGGAACTTTTCAGAATGAACTGGGAAATTATATTATTTGTATGTGTGACATTAGTGAAATTACAACTGCTCACATTTTAAAATGAGTTCATAAACTTAAAAAAGCCATTGTAAGACCTTTTTCAAAGTTTTTTTGTTGTTTTTTTGGGTTTTTTTGTTTTTTGGTTTGGTTTTTTTTTCTTTTTTTTTTTTTTGTTTTGTTTTGTTTTGTTTTTTGGTTTTTGGTTTTTTGGTTTTTGTTTTTTGGTTTTTTTTAGATGCAGGACTCAACTCAAAGGAATACTAAGCTTGCAATGATACAAAGCTGGAAGGAGCCTNAGGAGATTGAGGGGAGACCTCACCACAGTGTACAGCTTCCTCCTGAGAGGAACAGGAGAGGTAGGCACTGATCTCTGCTCTGTGACAGGACCTGAGGGAACGGCCTGAAGTTGTATCAGGGGAGGTTTAGGTTGGATATCAGGAGAAGGCTCTTCACCCAGAGGGTGGTTGGGCACTGGAACAGGCTCCCCAGGGCAGTGGTCACAGCACCAAGCCTGGCAGAGCTCGAGAAGCATTTGGACAATACTCTCAAGCACATGGTGTGACTCTTGGGAATGGTGCTGTGCAAGGCCAGGAGTTGGACCTGATGATCCTGGCGAGTCCCTTCCAGCTCAGCTTGTTCTGTGATTCTGTGATATACCCTTCTTTCTATGTGCCTTGAGTGTCAGAGGATATGCATTTCAGTGCCAATACAGTGGTTGTTGCTTTGCTTTGGAAAAGATCTGCAGGAGATGATCACCTGTCTGATTTCATCTAAATATAATGCAAATATTTATTTAAAATAGAAAATATTTTCCTTGCACGTTTATAAGTTTATTCTGTCAAAAAGGATTCATGTGTGTGCATATAAGGGAAGGACAAATTTTGCTGGTACCATGACAACAGTCTCTTTATTTCATAGAGTAAAATCTTGTAGCTTTCTTCATTTTAATTGAGTAGTTTAGTCTCTCTTTTTGTTTTTCCCCTCCCATAAGAACAGCAAATTCTTTACCTGCTTCCTTACCCTCTGTCTTAGTGAACATCTCAGTTTTCTTCATGTACATCATGTAAACCTGAACACTTTGGAACACTTATTTAAGAGACGGACTTAACTGAAAAGTATTTTAAAACTAAGCTTTGAATTTCATCTGCCTAATATATACAAATCTTGTTTTGTTGAATTTCTCTATAAGAAAATTAATATATTAAATGATACATACAAAAGCAGAAGAGAGATGAAAGCTAAACTTAGCTCTAGGTTGCTGGAAGTCAATGGTCAAGTGCAAAGAGAACAACTTTATAGTGTATGATGTTCCTGTCATGTAAAATATTCTGCTTTTTGAATAGTTTATCTAGAAATAAAGTTATTACTCATAGAAAAAGCTCAAGTTTCAGCTGTAAACTACCTCGGGTGGGCATAAAATCTGGCAATATTACCAATAATTTCAAAGGTTTGTTAGAATAAAAATCCTTATAGAAAACAAGCAGAGGTTATTTGCTACTCCAGCTTTCTAAAAGTTTTCCTAGAATTCATCCTTGTCAAAGAGTACATACCTGAATTTCACAACATTAAGGAAATCCAGTAATGACTGAAAGTGAAAGTTTTATAGTAACAATATATCCTTCTCTTCAATTATGGGCATATATATATAATGCCATTATAATATTTTCTATTTATGCACCACTTCTGTTCTTCAACTGGAGAACTACTCTCCCTAATTTATAATTATTCTTACACTTGTTTTTTTTATAGGTTTACAGGTCTGAATTTGAGTCAGAAAGGCAAGAAGAGACTGTTCCTTTTGATATGACTTCAGCTGCTCTATACACAGTACATACATGCTTATATAGTTCCTTGGATTGGGTTCCTGAATATATTACTGGCTTTAATTTCCAGTATAATTAACTGTATTTGAAGCACTTGGTGAGTTGATACTACAGAGATAGGATGGGATGGTGGAAAATGATGATGTAGTTTTTCTAGGAGAGACACAGAATGCGACTGTGTAAGTGAAAGGCTAATCTGACTCCATAAAGTTTAAAATTTCTGAAAATGTCCCCTTATGCTTTCCAGTAGATTTGAAGCAGGAGGGAATATATGTAATATAGAAATCAGCCTGAAAAGTAAATATGGGGAGAAAGCCATTAAGAATGAATGATGCGCAGAAAACAGCTGCTGAGAAATCAGACAGCCTCATAAAAAATTCCAGAGTTTAAAATTAATCCTGCCTGTCAATAAAAAAAGAAAAAAACCCCAAACATTTCCCCTCCATATTATAAACTACAGGCATATCTAAACTAAGTGCCTTTCTTTAAGTGAGAATCCTATAATTTGCTCAGGATTATAATCCAATCCATCTGTACCTTATGGCAAAAGCAGGCATACATGTTTCAGAGCCACTGCAGTCCTGGGCAGAGAAAGGGGTACACCACTGAGACACAGGGAAGCTCTCCACTTGGAGAGTGTTTCATAGCTGGAGTTAAATACCTTGCTGCAGAAAAGTCATTATTTATGATAGAAATCACCCATATGTAAAGGGCTGATGCACCACTGCATAAAAAGTTATTTAAGACAAAATTTTTGTTTGTTTTTCTGTTGCTGGGTACTGCAAAAGAGACTTCTATGATTAACACATTTTTGGTGTTGGGAAGAATAGCCACTTGCTTATTGTGGCTACATCTATGCCAGCATGTGATGCAGACTGCAGGCAGCAGCAGCTCTGTGGAATGGAGGAGCTGATGTCCATGCTGTCTGGATTTCAGGAGGTTTTATTTCCCATAGTCTAATTCTGGTTCCTGTTCAAGGAATGCCTGTAGGTGCTTTGGTGTTGTGGTGTCCTCCTGGAGTACACCTCTGGATTTATTTCTACTTGAACCAATTCATGCAGTCCAAAACCACACTGCTGTGAGAATGAAAGTGCAGTAGATGGGAATGTTTAAGTGATTGACATAAAATCTGCTCCCCCGATGTACAGTAAAATGCTAATGCAGAAGGGCCCTCTTTATTGCCTTTTTCTCACCAGAGTAGAGTGTGTGTACAGCTAGGGCAGAAAAAACTGCTGTCTCTGGATTTAGTACTGCAGGCTTCTATTTTGGTGCTTAAGGTCTCTTTTGTACAAGGTTATTATCTGAGGGAACATAAGCTGATTTAGAATAGCAAAATATTTAAAAGCAGGTATCATTTTTCATCAGACTAATTGGTAGAGTTTGTATTCCATATTTATATATTTATATATATATATATTACAATTCCAAATATGACCTGATAAAGGACTATTTTTTATTTATAGTCCTTTATCAGGTCATATTTGGAATTGTAAGTATTCAACTGTCCCTGACCAAGATTTTAGTGAATACTGTACACTGGTAGTTTTCATTGTCTTCAAGAGAAGCTGTTGGTGTCAATTGTTGCTAAGCAGTCCTGCAAAAGCACTTCAGATTGTACCCAAGGCATGAGGGAAGCAATTTAAAGATTCGAGTCTAAAAACCTTGAGACAGAAATGCTGCCTAAAAAAAGAATTTTGATGAGCAAAATACTGTAATGCTGAGCAGCACCTTTCTGTCTTCAGAAAGAAGAGTAGCCCAAAATATTCTGTATTTTTATTGTTAATAAATGTTTGCATCACATATTTACTATAATTTACCAAATCACCATAATTTAAATGAATGATGAATGTATTTAAATGCATCCTTCACCTCTGGAGTAAACGTGGNACTGTGTAAGTGAAAGGCTAATCTGACTCCATAAAGTTTAAAATTTCTGAAAATGTCCCCTTATGCTTTCCAGTAGATTTGAAGCAGGAGGGAATATATGTAATATAGAAATCAGCCTGAAAAGTAAATATGGGGAGAAAGCCATTAAGAATGAATGATACACAAAAAACAGCTGCTGAGAAATCAGCCAGCCTTATAAAAATTTCCAGAGTTTAAAATTAATCCTACCTGTCAATAAAAAAAGAAAAAAACCCCAAACATTTCCCCTCCATATTATAAACTACAGGCATATCTAAACTAAGTGCCTTTCTTTAAGTGAGAATCCTATAATTTGCTCAGGATTATAATCCAATCCATCTGTACCTTATGGCAAAAGCAGGCATACATGTTTCAGAGCCACTGCAGTCCTGGGCAGAGAAAGGGGTACACCACTGAGACACAGGGAAGCTCTCCACTTGGAGAGTGTTTCATAGTTGGAGTTAAATACCTTGCTGCAGAAAAGTCATTATTTATGATAGAAATCACCCATATGTAAAGGGCTGATGCACCACTGCATAAAAAGTTATTTAAGACAAAATTTTTGTTTGTTTTTCTGTTGCTGGGTACTGCAAAAGAGACTTCTATGATTAACACATTTTTGGTGTTGGGAAGAATAGCCACTTGCTTATTGTGGCTACATCTATGCCAGCATGTGATGCAGACTGCAGGCAGCAGCAGCTCTGTGGAATGGAGGAGCTGATGTCCATGCTGTCTGGATTTCAGGAGGTTTTATTTCCCATAGTCTAATTCTGGTTCCTGTTCAAGGAATGCCTGTAGGTGCTTTGGTGTTGTGGTGTCCTCCTGGAGTACACCTCTGGATTTATTTCTACTTGAACCAATTCATGCAGTCCAAAACCACACTGCTGTGAGAATGAAAGTGCAGTAGATGGGAATGTTTAAGTGATTGACATAAAATCTGCTCCCCCGATGTACAGTAAAATGCTAATGCAGAAGGGCCCTCTTTATTGCCTTTTTCTCACCAGAGTAGAGTGTGTGTACAGCTAGGGCAGAAAAAACTGCTGTCTCTGGATTTAGTACTGCAGGCTTCTATTTTGGTGCTTAAGGTCTCTTTTGTACAAGGTTATTATCTGAGGGAACATAAGCTGATTTAGAATAGCAAAATATTTAAAAGCAGGTATCATTTTTCATCAGACTAATTGGTAGAGTTTGTATTCCNTAATAAATGTTTGCATCACATATTTACTATAATTTACCAAATCACCATAATTTAAATGAATGATGAATGTATTTAAATGCATCCTTCACCTCTGGAGTAAACGTGGAGCCTTCTTAATCAGCAAAAGATTTTGTTTACCCCAGGGATATTTTGAATAGATGTTTATGGTATGTCAATGCACTGTACCAACCAATCAATGAAAAAAAATATAGTGCTGCATATATATATATATCAAAAAAAAAAAAAAAAAAAAAAACAAACCCTATTATT
>VWYO01021568.1:0-33465 GCA_013400275.1 Rhadina sibilatrix | reverse complement strand
AAAAAAAAAAAAAGCACATGACTGTATTTGCAAGCAATCCCACTCAAGAAAATAGAAATCACAAGTCTCAGTTTTCCAATGTTGCATTTAGCACAGTCATGGCAGATTTATAAAGCTGAATTGTGGCTCAGAGTAGTCAGAATCTTAGGGAATAAAAGAGGGCATATTAGATAGAAACAATACAAGGAATTAAAAGGAGAGAAAGAAGGAATAAAAAAAAGAAAGACATTTCAGGCAACCACGTGTGACAAAGAGTTAAAATGTTGCCAATCTTAATACTGAAACAGAAGGCTACTCAAAAATTTGACTTGCTCTTTTCCACTATACTTAAATTATCATATGAATTAGAACTAAAAGGGGAAACAAAACTTGCTTAAAATGGTAGTTAAATTGAAGAATTTCCTTGTGTTAATGCTGGAAAACATTGTCTAGAGGTATAAAATGAGCACTCTAGGGTTAAGATGAAATATGATGAATGGGTTTGAAATCTTCTGTGTGGTTTGTTGAGGTGAATGGAAGACTACTCAAGTACAAGATGCAGTTCAGATTATATGTGTGACAAAATTACAAATCAGATAGGAAAACTTTGTCAGCTGAAAATCTATAGTGCTAATTGACCCAAAGACATGATCTCCCTATAAACATTCTCTTGGTGGTGTTTTACTTTTTTTGATTAATAAGTAAACTGTCTATACAGAGAGCAAGTTTTAAATATTTTTTCAGTTAAGTAATTCTAGTTGTAATTATTGTATTTTGAGCTTCATTCAAGTTGCCCTAAATTGACAGGTCTGGATTTGAATTTATTTCTATTTCAGTAATCTCTGAAAACATCAAAATAGTTAAGTCTACAATCCATAGTATTTCAGTGGAACACTTCCAAAGCCCACAGTTCCTAATAAAAATTGTTGTATTGTATTTTTTGGGTAAAAAATTCTAGAATTTTTATTGCCTGCCTCATGAAATAATTTTTAATACAGAGAAATGCAAAGAACATAGGCATTTAGCCTGATCCTATCAATCCCAGATTTTTTAATTTTGGACTTTTATAGTATCTATTTAATTAATAGACAAGATGTCACAAAAAAAAGGCTTTTCCTTTTTTCTCTCTATATTGTTATTTAAATTATAGTATGACATTTTATGTTATTCAGTATAGGGACATGTGAAATATATATCACTTTAATTGAGATCTTATATTGAGATTTATTTCTGGGTTCAGTAAATGGTACTACATTATCAACTTCATGCATGCCATTTCCCAAGAGAAAATATATAATGCCTTTTATTGCTGTGAGACACTCAGAGTGCTCCAAACAAGATGCATTGTACCAATGTGTAGCATTTTTTTTTTATTTAAAGTGTAGGAAAATTTATATTGAAAGAAAATCTAAACTGTTTCTTTGATGCTACTTTTTACCAATATTCACAGATAGTTCAGTACAAGATCTTTACCTAAAGCAGAATAGAATTTAAATAAAGTTACAACAAGGCTTGAAAACAATCAGGAACGAGCCCTCTAATTATTATTTTTTTCTTTTAATTGTATTCTCCATTACAAGACTTTGTGTGGATATATTAACAATGTATCAAGCTGAGGAGAATGCAGAACAAGACTAAGAGAGCTCTGTATATCTTTAATGACCATAGGCTCTGTTAAATTAAACAGAAGCATTCTATGGAGCTAAGGGTAGATAAAAATCTAATTACTTTTGGCAATGTGCTCATATCAGGGAAAGGAAATATGAGCATAAAGATAAGATATAAAATACTGAAGTTGATAGAATGTTGTGATCCTTCTGGGTAGCCCTCGTGTTACCTTTATTTATGGTGGCTCTCTCATCCTTAGTAGAGATAGTATCTCCAAAGTAAAGAAATACTTTACTACATCTGGTCTCCATGGCAGTTCTGCTGCCTTACTGAGTACTAGAAATCCCTATTTCCTTCTCTTGTACCTCTCAGTAAGAAAAAGAGTAACTGAAGTTGCATATTCCAAAGACTATGGCCCAAATTGCTACCAAATAATGACAAAAGAAGCAGCAGAAGCCAATTTTGTCCTTTGAGCACTTGTAAACTTTTGATGCTTACAGCCATGTGGCTGCAATTGTGAAGAAATCATGTGAACAGAATCAGGTGAGATTGAATCAGAGAAAATGAAAGAAAGGATAGTGCTTCCCTAGACCATCTATCTCACGTCCAGATCTTGCAGGATTTATACTAGGGAAAAGATCTTTATGTGGAAAACAACAAAGACTCTCTGTATGTCCCTTTTATTATATTGCTTTCATTAAATATTATAGTGAGTGAGCCCAGTGTTATCAATAATCATGGAAATAGTTTTGCAATTAGACAGAGCACATCAAAAGCTTGCTCAAAGATGTTTTTTCAATAGAAAAACATTCTAAAAAATCTGCTGAGAGTATGGAAGCCTATGCATGAGTTATGTGAATTATAGAGTCAAAGCCAAGAGTTTCTAATGAAATGTTGATGAATCGTGAGTAAAATGGAGAAAGTAGCAGTTTTCATATAGACACATACTGGTAATTTTTGTATCACTTAAGTCCTGTATGTCCTGACATTCTGACTACATCTGTGTTCAGTCAAAGCACCTCATGTTGTACCAGAGAACTATTCCGTGTGGGAGTTTCACCTTCTCAGAGCAGATCTGATCTTATTCCAGTATCTTCTGAAACTTGATCTTGCAATCTTTGGATTTACTTCTAAAAAGTCTCACAATGCCAAGAGTTTTTTCTGCCACTGTGCTATATTCTACTTGTGCTCTAACTTTTGCATTTACCTGTAAGAGTAAGTTTGCATTTACCTGTAAGAGTAAGTTTCCCATCCATATTTTTTTCCCAAACAGCTCACTACCTTCTACTTCCAATGAAATACGTAGGGTTCCCATGCTTCAAGTCAATTTAAGCCATTCCAAATTTCATTCTCCTACTCCTTTATGTTGACTGTTCCTAATTCTTATGTAAGTGCATTTCAAGGTCAGTGTAAGTGTTTCTCAATTCCATGTTACATACCAGATAACTGTAGAACACTTAAATGTATAAAGCTTGTATTTTAGAAGTGTCCTTTTATTGCTTTAGCTTCAATGGATTGCAGTGACTTTCACTCCAGTGCTTTGAATAACTTTGGTAACTAAACTGAAAGCTGTTCTTTAAACTGTGATCTCTCTTAGTGGGGAAAATACGATAAACTCAAGAATCTGGGAGTTGCATGCTAAGTTAACATGTGTGATAGAGAAACTGCCATTAAAAAGTTAAAAAAAAATACATGGGAACTGTGATTGGCATGGAGAATGTACATAAAAAATTAATCTGCTTGACTCAGGAAACATGGAGGGGGAAAAGGGAAGAAGGAAAAGAAGATGACTTCTGGGAGTTTCATAATGCCATCAGCTTGTGTTTGCATTGCTGGCAGCAGCTGAAAAAGGAGCCCTCATTGTGCAGATGTAGGCTTAAGCCTATTTTGCCTCACCTATTCATGCTTTGCCAGTCTAGCTTTCCTGGCAGCATGCATCGTATTTAACTGTCATGCCTGAGCTGATGCAATTCGGATGAGTGCCCCACAAATCATAAAGACTCTATACTTGGTTTATGTGCTTGTTTAGAATATTCCCCATGGAACTAGAAGATACCACAACTCATAATAATGGTACAAGTCAATATTGCAGAGATCAAGAAAAGTATTTGCTTAGCATTTCTAAAAATCATGTTTATTATTACATTGTACGGTGTGTGTAATCCAAATATGGATCCAAATATGGCCTAAGGAGTGGAAACAAGCTAGCAAAGGAGAAATTATTACAAATGTTAAAGTGCTTTCAAAACAGGGTTCAGTGGATGGAAAACCTCCAAAACGCTGTTAGGTTGGGGTTTTTTTTCTCTCTCCCACTTACCCTTGTGTAATGGACTTGAATTGATATTGGGGAAATGAAAGATGAATCAAATGCTTTTTCTCTCTTTTCATTAAAGCAGTCCTTTGTGTGGGTCTTCCTTGACCCATTTCCACTTGCAAGTTGCATCTTCAGGCAATGGATGCATGCCAGTAATATTTCAGTGAATGCCAAGCTGAGCATAAGTGTTATTCTAGAACATGATTAAGGACTTTCTTTGATTTCCCTTGTCTTTAACTTCACTAGAATACTGGAAAAGTACCAAACTGAAGAGCTGATATGGAGCTGACAAAGTAATGAATCACCATTTCCAAGTCCATTAAATTTTAAGAATAACTGCTTGATTCCCTCTTCTAGAGAAAATGCAGCATCAGAATGACATTAAGTCAAGATGGAAATTTGCAGAAGATAATTCTGTTTAAATAAATCTGTTCTGTAGGAGGGGGACATGAGGACATGGGTAATCTTCCTTCTGTGTAACAGCCTGAAAAATGTCATGGTGCTTCATATTAGCTAGCAGATGAGAGAGCTGTGTCATCCTGTTTACCTGTGATAGTGCAAGCAGTAGCACAGCACATTTGAGTACATCTTATAGAATATGACTTGAATATCAACTTGATTTAAGAAGACTGGTAACAAATAGCTGTGTGGATGGCAGCCATTCTGAATGGGAGAAAGATATATAAAGCATTTAACTCAGGCTCCTGTAGTGGAATACCACTAAACAGTAGGTGCTTGGTTTCATTTGGTTATGTCTGTGAACCTTTCACAAACCTGAATTTTATTTATTATATATACAACAATGCTTCTGTAAATCTTGAAAGTTGTGGTTTATGATGTACTACAGGTTCGTGTACTGGTTGGAAATAAAAACACAAATCCATGATTAGTAGTTTTTTCAATCCCTGAGGTAAGTCTCTTCCAGGAGTTACATACCCTGACTCCCAAAAGATCTCATGATCCTTTGATCCTCACAGTTTTGAATATTTGACCCCCAATCAGCAGCACTGTGTTGTTACACTGCATTTGCTGTTCTGTCCTGGCCAACACTGCACAGGGACGTCTTGGGACAGTTGAGGCCAACAGAGCCAAGCTGCCAGGTCAACCTCTGCAGTCACCTGGCTCAAATCTGTGTCCTTACCTCAGCTTGTGTTGTATGTTCAGCCCATCCAGAAGCAGAGAATGCTCAGCTGTTAGCAACTGTGGGGTTTTTATCTTCTTTTCTTCTGTTAGAGCCGGGATTAAATGCTCGAGAGACACAGTTTTCGTGTTGGGACTTGAATGTTTATTGACTCTTATCTATAGTACAGTCTCACAAGTTGTAAAATCTAGCTAACATAGTGAAAAATGGCTGCCTCTCTAACTCTTTCCAAGGTCTTTTAAGCACAAATGAACCAATTATGAGATGACACCTAAATTATTTTTGCTTTTAACCCAATAACCACAACCCAGGACCACCTGTGGCCCACAATGCAGACCTTTTCACCCAATTACAAGCTACCACCCAAACCCATGAAGAAGAAGGTGAAAAAGAAGGACTATCTATGCCCTAAAACCTCCATCTTGCTTTATATATATTACTATCTACTAAACTCTTAAACTCTAAGTTTTCCACCCTGTAATATCACACAATTCTATTCCAACTACGCACCCATAATCCCAGTGCTGTCATTCCATTTTGGACGCCTCCTCCACAGCCTCAGGTCAAATGCAGTGTTTTCCTGGGGGTCAGTGCCTGTCAGCACAGAAAGTCTAAAATTCTCAGTGGACAGGGTTCCAACAAGCAACCTGTGCTTTTAGCACTGTGATATATTGGTAACATGTCTTAAAGATCAAATGGATATGAGCTTTTTAAACTAAGAAAAAAATACTCTGAAGTACCAGATAACATTGGTTCAGTTGATGTTGGGCCATTTGCAAACAGTTTAATTCCAGTCATGGGAAAAATTAAAATGACTGTTGGCTCAAGTACCTGGTGCCTCAGGGAAGCACGAGCAGAAGATCCAACTGCCCAGGACTTGAGTTCTTACTGCTTGTATCCTTGTGATACTGACAGCAGCTGCCAGGGTTTGATATCTTATGTTGGCTCAGTTGGAAAGTGATAGACTTTAATTAACAGACACATAGAAAAACCTGAGTTAGGTTTTTTTTTTCTTTAAAGTCATAGATCAGTAATATCATGATTTCCCTAATAATCCAAGCAATTTTAATTTAATTCTAACAGTCTTTTTAATTTAATTCTAACAGTCTTTCTCATCTTTGTCTGTATAAATTTTACAAGCATATATAATTTGAGGAAGGACAGACCTGACAATACTCCAATATAGCTTCAGAACCAAGGAACCTACATGCAAACATAACTAACAATGTCAACAAGTATGCCAAGATTTTTAGTTCTTTCAGAAATGAATAATGCTTTGATACTACCTGTTATGTAAGGGTTTGAAAAAAATCTCTAATTTATTTCAAAAGCTACATTTACCTTTGGAACAGCAATGCAATATCTCAAACCCTTCTTTGTGTAACCTTCTCTGTAACTGAGACTCTAGGCATACTTTGCACCTTGACAATGCTTTCAGAAGGCTCACTAGAGATCCTTTCTAAGTTTTATGTTGATGTAGGATGCCATAATCATATTTTTAAAGCGAAGTAGCTCAAAGACAATTGTAAAATCAGGCTTCCCACTAGGTGGCAAAGAGAGACAGTGATTTGCTCTGCATTTCTGCGCATGGGAAAATGAGGATGGCAGTCAGCTACAGAGCCAAGTTTACAAAAACACATTGTGTTTTACTGGTCTAGCTTTTTGGAATGAGGTTGAGTTTAAATAAGTGTGATTCTGGGAGACTAGAAGGAGCAGGCTGACTGAGGCAGTCAAGACTCGGAAACAAAAGCTATCTGTGTGTACGGAAAATGTTCTATTTTCAGTTTGTCCATTTTAATAACCCACTCGAAAGGTGTGTGCTTCTCCTATTAGTTTCTTAAAAATTCCAGTATTGGTTGTGGAGGAGCATGATGTTGTGGTCAGCTCAGCTAAACTGCTGAAGTAGTAAGCTTATAAAAAACTAATTTAGTTAATGAAGAAATTCCACTAGCCACTCTATAGAATGTGAGAAGTATGGACTACCTCTACTGCAGTTACTGGAATCATCACAGCAATCCATTGCTGCAGGTAAACCCATATGTGATCTGTGCATTTGCAGCCCACAACTGCACAGTACTTCTTGATCTTGCAAGGTCACACCAGAACAATGTGGACTGGAAGCTTTCATAATGAGAAGAGTCAAAAATTTTGGGAACTTTTTTCCCCCCTTTCTTGTGTTTTTCTTTACCAATTTAAGGGTCAGAAGAGGTTTCCATAGGTTGGATATGAGGTGAGTGTGACATAATATTTATTATAAAACAACTACTGTGCTGAGAAGTTGAAATTTGTTACCAGGAATTGTTGTTGTATTGTCAAAATATATTTTATTCAGATTTTTAAAAAAATTTTACTTTCACTTGGAAGGAAAAGAATGCAAGTTTCATTTGTGGAATGTAAACAAAGCACTACTATTGGTATTGTTAAAATGTTATGATTTTTGGTAAAATTCTGCTTGTGTTTCAGGTATTCTTCCTGCTGGAAAGACAATGAAGTTCAAGAAACTCTATTTCAAGAATATATATATATATATATATTCTCTGTACTTTCTATTATAATACTTCTTTCTTATTTTTAAGAGCTGTAATATCTCAATGAACTATAGGAACTTGAAATTTAAATACACAAATAAGGTATGTGTCTTCTGTTAAGAAGAAAAAAATCATACTTCTCAGGACAGATTTTGAGGTAATGATAAAAAAGTCATTTGCACTTCATAGATTTAATAATACTAGACTCGTGTTTATGAACTTATTACATAGAGAATGGCAATAGAACATGGTGATAACGGATCATGGAGAAAGAGAAAACTAGTCTTAAAAGAAGATAATCTTTCCAGTGGACAGTGACCAGGATATTTGTTTTATATCTTATGGTGAGGCACAGGAATAGATAGGTACTTCTTGCAGGAAGGCTTATCTGTTAATTGTCAATAGAATTTCTGTGCTAGAAAGTTTAAAAAGTTGCATTTGATTAGGATCTTGGAGGAGATAACCAACTGAATGCACTTTTCTTTTTCTAGGAAAAAGTTTATAGTTCAAGTATAAGGAAGATAGTAACAAGAATGGGAGGGGAGTGGAAGAAAGAATGATGGAGATAAAGAATATGGAGAATATGTGAGGGAGACATGAAAGCTGAGATGTTTAAGTCACTAAACCTACATGTACATATACATATATATAATGTTTCAGAGAAATGTGAGGAGTTGATATTTGTATTGGGAGTGTCAGAAAGCCTTGAAGACACTCAGACAAGTCAGGGTGAAAGGATGACTTGATGGGAATGGAAGACCTACAGTTTGTAAAAAATAGGGAAAATAAGTAGGAAAGGCAAGAGGCTCCAGCATTTGAGTACAAGAGGGTGAAGCTCCATTGTGTGTCCATGGAAGAAGAGAAAGAAACTACTTTTAGAACTGTCAAGTTAAAATTTGAAATGTTTATTTGATAGAAACATTGCCTATGTGGGAAGTAACATTCAAGGATAAAATTTCACTGTGCCTGAAGAAGAAACTGCCTGCTGAAAATCTTTCTCATATATTATGTGAAATTAACACAATAGCTTTAATCCTGTTGTGACATTGAACACGTGGTTTATTATAAAGAGGATTGTATTGGAAAGCCAGTCTCAATTTTCTTGCTAGATAAGAGAGAAAATGTTCTCTTGGCTTCCACTGCTATCTGAGCATCCAACAGAACTGATCTAAGAGAAACCCTAGAATAACAAGAATAAAGCTTGTGTGAAAACTCAGTGTTCTGTATAAAATAAAAGGTTTTGGTAGGGTGTTTTTTGTTTTTTGGGGGGTTGTTTGTTTGTTTGTTTGTTTGGGTTTTTGTTTTTTGGGGGGTTTTTTGGTTTTTTTTTTTTTTTTTTTGTTTGTTTTTTTTTTTTTTTGAATAACTGCACAAAAAATGACTATTATCCAACTGGTATCAATAGTATTGAATTCAATAGATTTTTTTTCTGCTGTAAGGGTAGCTTGAAGGGTACCAGCTCTTTCACCTGCTTTCATTTGGTTTGATCATCTCATTAATAATCATTTCCTTAAAATGCCAGTCAAGATCTGGAGAAAAAAAAAACAAGTTTCTCTGTGATGTGTTTCTTCATAGATAATTTTAAAATGCACAGTCTATTCTCTAAACTTCTCTAATGAAGGAAGAATCTGAAAAGTCCAAAAGGTTATTTAGAAGCACGGTTCTGGGATTTCAGATATCCATTGGATGCTAATTTCTCAGGGTACAGCAACTCCTTGGAGAACTAAATATTCATATAGCCAACATAACAGCGTGTTTTATGCTTCTTCATGGAACACATCTGAAGGGTAAAGAAGGTCCAAATTCTTGACTAACTGAATACTTACCAGAAGCCCCCAGAAATTACATTAGAATTTAACTTTACATTTCACTTAGTCTAAGTTAATTGAACTCTGTTTCAAAGTAGGTGGGCAAAGAGAACTTGTCCAGATTTCCATAGGCTGCTCCAGAAAACGAAGCATATGCCAGCATTTGTGAGCTTAAGCAAGAAATCACCTATGGACAACTGATGGCACTGTCTACCTCAGATTTATATTTATCATATGACCAGACCCATAGCTTACAGAGCCTCTTAAAAGCTACTAGAGTGATCTAAAGCTGTTCTCTGAAAATGTTTGGTTGACAGAGTTCACTGCTATAGCTCCAGGTAACATACAGTACTTGAAGACATACTGATAAGTGGTAAAAAACATCAAATAGGACATTCTTGAAAAACAGTAAAGTAATAAAGAATGCCCCAAAAGTATTGTTTTTGGGCAATACCTATGTGTCACTTATACATCTATACTCAGCTTAGGCTAGAGCTGTGGCTGTAAAAACCCCATTGATCTTCACCATACAAATTCTAAATAGTTACAGGGGCTTTATGCATATATATATATACATACATATATATATATATACTTCCATTTTAAAGTAGTGATTACATGCTTTCCCTTATAAAAATATCTATGTAAATTAAACATCTTAAAGATTAACCTTAACCAAATGAGTTTTAGTGTAGCTAGCGTAAGAACTTTCTGGATGGTTAGCACTGATTGTTTTAATACATACTGGAAAAACACAGACATTCCAAGGGTTGAAACAAAGGTAGTACCATAACAGACTTGTGTAAATTAATGGCCAGACATCTCACAGTGTGATCTCTGGAAAATAACGGATGGATTGATGCAGGACTCTATTTATAAAGACTTAAAGGACAGTAATATAATTAAAGCATTACATTTGCTAAGAAAAGTCTTTTTAGATATGCAGAAAAATCCAGGAAAATCAAAAAGCTAAAAGTCAAGAGAGAGAGTGTTGAGAATGTTATGATGTTTTCCTGTTCATATTTTAAATGTTGAGGATATTTAAAAAGGAAGCAGTTTACCAAGAGTTCCATATTTTTCCATCACTAGGAAACAGTAAAATCAAGACTGGATATATTTCTGAAAGAAAATGTCTTGCCCACACCCAAGTGTGAAGCTGGAATTAGTGCATGAACACCAGCTACTGCGAAACAGGAGGTTAGAGTACACAGTTAAAATGGGCTTTTCTAGACTTAAAAGGCTGTAATCTGTGAAAGAGAAGCATTGCAGTACCTAGCTGTGAACTCAGTAAATCAATTCCCTTTGTACTCTTTATATAGTAACCAACAATTCTGGCTGCAGTCTCATATTAAATTATTTTCATGGCAATTCTTTTATGTTGGAGTAAGTTAAATGGTGAAAGTCTATGTTTGAAGAGGATACTCAAAATGTATATACGCTTAAAAAAATATCCCTAAGGGTTTTGACTTTTTATGTTTAATTTGCAGTGGAAATCCATCTTTTTATTGTAGTTGGTAGTAAACCAGTGATTTTCTTGTGAGATGAGCTGAATTTCATTACATTAAAAATTGAAATTTCAAATTCGAACTGCAAAATTATTATTTGTAATGGTGCAAGAAGTACAATGAACACAGGAGGTCTTTCAGATCTTAGGTATTCTGTATGCTAGAGATGACATTTTGAAATTATTTTTGTAAGCCCATTGGGTTTGATGTAGAGTCACTGGAGGAGAACAAAACACAGAGCTCTATAAAGTAATTTCTGACACAGTGCTTTTCTTAGTTGCAACACACTTTAAAGCTAATACTTGGCTTCACTGTGTTGTTGAAGCACCACTGCTGTTCAAATGATGCTAAGATGTTTACTGTCAGAGGAAGAGTTGAAGGCAAAAAGCTGCCAGTGTCTCCAGCGTGTCTCTTTAGCCTTTGCAGTGCTGAGCAGCTCAGTGTCTTCCTCATCCCTAAGCCTCAAAAAAAGGCACCTCAGTACCCACCTCAGGCAGAGAAAACACTTGATGGGATCCATTGGAAAAGATCTCCTGGAAGCATGCCTGGAAGGCACAGGGGTAAGAGGGTTCCTGCTGCATGTGGGAGACACAGTTTGATTCCCCTTTGACAAATTGTAGCCCTTATCCAAGCAAGGGAGTGCCCTCCTTCTTGTTAACACAGCAAGTTCAGGCTTTCAGCCTCAGATGGCTTTTCATAACTCTTGCTGACTGGGAGTCTCCCTTTCTTTACTTATGGAGCAATACAAGTAAGGATTACTCCATAAGTAAAGAAAGTAAAGAAGTAAGTAAAGAAAGTAAAGAAAGTAAAGAAAGTAAAGAAAGTAAAGAAAGTAAAGAAGTAAAGAATCCATTTCCTGGATTTAAGAAAAAGAAAGAAAGCTCACATGAATTTATGTCCTTACGTCCTAAAGCTGCTTTATGTCCAGCATTCATTAACAGCATGATCAGGGCTTCTGGGCACCCCTGCAGAGCTGCTCAGGTACTCTGTGCATTACCACGGAGCTCAAACCCCTCATTTTGAAGTCCTCACTGTTTCTGTGCATGGTCTAAGGAGGACTAAATACTTTATTCTTTGCTGTGGCTTCCAGTTGCTGTAATGGCAATCCTAGCAGATGAACCCTGCTGTGAACCTGGCCCTTTAACTGGTGTGTGCTTTCATCTGATCATCTGTTACAGGGCGTAGAAATTCACAGTGGACCATTTGGGAATAAATATCATAAGATACACATTATAATCCAGCAGACCATAGCAATTGCATATAAAACATTATAGCATATCATTAAAACATTTACAACTAATTAGTTTAAAGCAATAGACGACCATAATTATCACCCACTAAATAATTAGTATTAATGACTTAGAGGATTAATTAGTTTGCTTCTGAAGCACTTTGAAGACGGAAAGCAAAGAGTAACTACCACGTATCATGACCTGTGTTCCCTTACAACTGGATATAACATAGTGTTTAAAATGAGTCTTTTTGTTTATACAAAATTGTATTTCATTAGGCCAGTATGTGGCAACATTATTGACTGGATCTGACAGGATTTTGTTGCTATGAAACCCATTCAGACAAGTGGTCCTCTCTCCAATCTAAATGAGTGATTGCAGCTCTTCTATAGGGAGATCTAAGACTTGAATGCAATTAAGATTCATCATGCATAGGGAGTGAAATTCTTCCCCGTACATTGATCTGTAATGTATTTTTATATGCATACTAGCATTAAGAATCTAATTACTACATACTGAGAGCAAAATTTGCCCCTGAAAAAATTAACTGTAACTAGATCAAAGGTGCTGTTCAGGAATCCCCGTAGTTGTTGTGCCTCAAAAAGTCCCACATTAAAGTTCCTGATTTTGTAAAGTACCGAATGCCAAGAACTTCTAATGATCTTAGTGGGATCAGTGGCTGCTTTTCAAACCTCTAAATCCAGCATCCTTTGCATAAACTCTGAATTTATCTAGTAGGAAACAGAAATCTCTGTGTGTAAGAGATCTATTGACTCATCAGTGCTTCTTAACAGGTATGCAAAACTGTGCAGAATTAAAATACCAGTTTAATTGTGAGAGGTTTTTTGTATTCCATACAGAGTTCTGAATGTTAGATATCTGTAAGGGTTTGTATGTTAGTCTCCAATCTAAATCTGTAGTTTTCTGAAAACTGAAAATAATCTGAATTGTCCCTTCCACAAATGAAAAAAAAAAAAATCTAGTAATTAAACCTCATTGTACATGATGGCAAATTTACTACATGAATATGAAAGGATGATTAATGGAGTTATAAATCTCTAAAACCAAGGAATGATAAGGAAAATCCTGTGATAAATCCCTAACTTCACAGCACTGGCAGACATTTATATCTAGATATTGCAACAGTCTTGATCAGTTTATTTTCAAGAGACAAAAGCCAACTGCAGGGTAGTCTTAGACATGAAGAGTCAGCAAGTGACCTTCAGTTCCTTTAAATATTTTTAGAGCAATTATGTTAATACTTGTTCTTAAGCACCAAAAGCCTTTATGGGTTTCATTTATCCTTTCTAGAATTATGTCAAAGTGCACCAAAAGTATATTAACTACAGACAAGTGATGAGCTATTCAGCAGGATCTTAAACCTTAGTGAAGAAGAGATTTAATAAGCTGAATAAGATGTTGATATTATAATGCCTACAATCCTTAAATATTTCTTTCAATTTCCTTCAGTTTGGGGGTGAAGGAGATTAAAAGAATAAGAGACCAGTGTTACTATAGCATGATTCTGAGTTTTATAGCAGTTGCAATTGTATTTATTTTTTCAAGTGAAAGCATACTGCTTATTCAGTGGGAGTTCTGATTTTTCTTATGGACTTTTTATAACTCTGAGGAATTCATTAAAAAATGCTTGTAACCCTTTGAAATTCCACATGTTCTACCATCTATGAGGACTAAACCAAGTTTCAAGAAATGTTGGTTATTTATTCTAGAATTTTATAAAGACCGTAGACTTAGATGATGATGGATAGGGCCAGAAGTTGGAGTCAAGGATTCTGATGTCTCCTTTCCAACTCAGCCTATTCTCTGATTCTATGATAGCATAGTTATCAAAAAATACATACTGACTATCTGTCTAGAGAGTATGTGAGCAGTCAGAGTCTAAGTTCAGTGTACTTAAACCATCTACCACATACTTGTAAAGTAATTAATACTTCTGGGTTGGAAGGGACTTTTAAAGGTGAGCTACTTCCGACCCATCTGCAGTGAGCAGAGGCATCTTCACCTAGGTCAGGTCGCTCAAATTAGCTGATATCTGGGTTGGTTTGCAGTTTTCTCCTCAGTATAAACATTTGCAGTGCCTTTGTTTGAACCAGATGTCAGAAGCATAGCTGGTTTTGAAAAATAGGCAATTTTGCTACATTTTCCAGACCAGCCCTGCTTGGCAAGAGTTTCCTTCACCTTCTACTTAAACAGCCTTGGGTCTGGAAATCTTGGTCTCCCAGGTGAGGAGAAATAGGAAAAAAAATCCCTACCATCAATTTGTTTTGAGATCTGCTGTCGCAATAGGACACGAAATAAGGACATGGACTCGTTTTTCAGAAGGCTGAAGATGACTCCAATCTCTCTTTATTGCTTGAGACTTCTGGTCTTTATACTATTTTACAAAGAACCCACCCAAGGGGTGGAAGAAAGACACACTTCTTGGACCACATTGGTCGAGTCAGAGGGACATCAAGAGAAGACCCTCCTTTGGGAAAGGAATGCAAAAAACAGGATAGTGTTAGAAAAACATATCCTTTATTTACAGAACAGTGCCTGGGAAAATGTTTTAGAGAAATCAAAACATCACAGGCACAAACCATGACTACAATCAGCCTTATTTTCCTCTATTTCTGCAATCTTCATAGTTAGACTTGGGAAATTCCCAGTCTGAGCCGGAGGATGTAGGACTCTCCTCTTCATCTTTCTTCCTATCACCTCTCCCCTATTCTGATTTGAACCTGGAAGCTGCTAGGTTATTTTTAAAGAGCAACAGGTCTCCACTGTAATGGCAAAGACAGCCTAGATGGAAAAGTCACGGCTGAAAGTCCCTACACATCTCTTAGAGGTTTCCCACATGCAACTTTTGGAGCATTTTCCATTTTCTTTCAAGTGATAGACACTGGTCAAATTCTGCCTCTGTTCCGAAGGCAGCAGCATCTACAGAATTAGGCTCTGTCTAATTAACATTTGGTGGCAGTTTCTGTAGTGAGATCCAGAACTGAATAGGGCTGAAAATGAATACATGCCAACTTTTTCAGAAGAGCTGTTTCTGGCCAAGACTTATTTGCTGTAGTGGAAAAGGGAGTTGGACTAGGTTCTGCCTCTGGTGTGACAATCCCCTTGGTAAAATAAATGTCTTCAAGGCTCTCAGTTTGATGTTATCACTAAGCATTTCATTGGCTTTTATAACAGGTCATAAGGAAGGAAGCCACTTCTTGTATTAGCAAGTTTCCTGCTATCTGAAGCATTACAGATGTTTCAGGGAAAGTGATAACAAACCTGGTGGACAAAGATTTTTTTGTAGACTGCCTGCATCTTCTGCTGAGGAGGCAAAGATAGTGGATATCATATCTCTGAGTCACACAACTGCTGAATGTAAATCAGCATTACTACTAGCATGATGTCTTTAATTGTGAAGCTGGAAGATTAATTTACGGTCTGGAAAACAGCCCAATTTTCAGGAGAAGCATTTGTATTAAATGATCAATGCAACACTGAAAATGTGAGTGTGCATAACCCATGAATTGTTTTTTGAGCCAAGAAAAAAGCAAATGCCATAGCCATGGACAGCAACAAATTTTATTCCTTAGGCTCCTGGATGCATTGAGATTATGATTACGTCATTGTACTTGATGTCAAGTTCATTGATACTAATTTTTGTTGACTCAACAAACAAGAAGGGCAGTGTTTTATATATTAAGCTATATTAAGAGCTGGACAGTATTATTTTATTTCTTGCCTTGAGCCTTGCAAGCATACAAGTTTTATTCTTAGTTACATAAATATTATTAGAATGGTTATTTTCCTTTTGTGAATCCCCAACAGAACAAAGCCAAGATAGATCAACAATTATACATATTTTCTTTTGAGAATTAGTTGCAGTAATCCATCTGTCTAGTCCTGTTCGTAGCTACATCTCCTGAATGTAGTTCTTACTGTGATTAAAACACATAAAAATAATACCTGTGTCCACATATGCTAAATATGAGGATGGAAATAAGGAATATAGGTAATAAAAACAAGGAAAACTTTTTTCCCTTTTAGAAAGCAGAACAAATACCAGGATTCACCTGAAAGCCTCTTTCATATCACTGTTTCCTTAGTCAGCCAAGCCTACATTGTATGCTAAGCATGCTGTTTCAGGAGATCTGGAATATAAACAAACAGCAGCTGAAGAGCAGTAGCTGTTCATGAGACCATCCTTCCAGTTGTCTGCAGTATGGTGTGACATCATTCCCTTGGCACATTAGTATAGCAGTATTTTAACATATATTCTTCACTCTCAGGCATTCCATGGATAGGAAAGTTCCTGACCACAGTTTGGAAGATATTTCTTAGCAGCTTCAGAAATGCTTTCATCATATCCTGAATAAGTGGCACCAAACAAAGATCACGCTTGTGTTGCCACCTTCAGGTTGTCATTTGAATGGTTGAAGGATGTTAACACTGAGGACAATATGATCCTAATGTGTGGCTGGACAACATCTGCTTTTTTTTCCCCTGATGCTTTCCCAATGCTGTAAGCTCAAAGGTTTTTTGGTATTGTTCATTATGTCTGTGAAGCTTACAGAAGAAGGGTTCCAAAAAGTTTTAACTTCCAGCTTAGGCAACTATTTGAATTGACTTGTCTCTTCAAGTTGACTCAAATTTTCCACTTTTTGGGCACCAGAAAATGGGCTTTATAAATATTTGCAAGGAGTCAGATATTTGACACTGCCAAATAATTGTTCAAAGCCTTTTATTGTTATTTTTGGAATGGAGGTAAATCATACAAGTGACACTGCATTGCTGCCTGGGGAATTCCAGGTTCAGCTCAGAGGAAAATAACTTTTCAAACATTAACATATGTTTGGATCTTAACATTAGACTGCTTATAAAAAGAAAAAAAGCACAAAAAGAATTGGCAATCTGGATTACCTTCTATTTTGTGCTGATATTTTTCTTGATTTTTTTGCTTTAGACACTAAATGCACATATAATTTTCCCAATAGCATCTGTGTTTTCTCTTTGTTTGGCCCTTGAAGGCTGCTGGATCAGGGAAAGCTCAAGTTTTCTCAGCATTCCAATTGCAGAACATGAGGAAAGCAAATTGGTTTGAATTGCTAGCTGGGGAGGCTTTCTGCACTTCCACCTTAGTGTAGACATGCCTTGAGTTTCCATCCCACTAACACTGCTGCAGTCATGTCAGACATATCAAACAACATCAGAAATGGTTTGGAAAAAAGAATTCAAGAGACTCGTTCCATATTCTGTGATGTTCATACAGGAAAAGAAATAGTCTGTAGCACACTCTTTCAGTTAATATGCAGCACTGGCTTTTTCTGCAAAGAACACAGTATTAGACATGTGCCACTATGTACAGAAACCCATCACTATTTCTCAAGTGCTTTTATTAGTTTTGGAGTAATTAGCTGATATTACAGTGTTATAGATTTCTTTTGCACTCTGGGTGGGGGTTTTTTGTTTGTTTTGGTTTTTCTGGTGTTTTTTGGTTTGTGGTTTGTTTTTTTTGGTGTTGTTTTTTTGTTGATGTTTTTGGGTTTTGGTTGTTTTTTTGGTTTTTTTGTTCTTGTTTGTTTGTTTGTTTGTTTGGTGCAATGTTAACACTTTTTTTCTTTACAAGTTCAGGATTTTGTAGATCCGTGGTCTGCTCTAATTAATCCTTTACTGCATTTTCTCACATCTTTCAGTTTCTCCTCAGTCATGCTTTGTACTGTATTTCCTGCCAGTTCCCCTTTGCAAATCAGTCCTCTGAGCTGTAAAAATTCTTTTGTTAATATTCTTCAGTGTTTTCATGTATTGAGAAAGAACGCTGGAATGTGACAAACTCTAAACCAATTTATTTTTAACTTGTTAAGAATACTCTTATTTGCTTCAGTTTTGCCTTCCATGTCCACAGTCACCCTCTCTGAAATTTCTTTTTGATAACTAGAAATAACTTTGATAACTAGATAACATTTACTACATTGTCAAAAATCTGAAATCATACAGGCCCCGTTTAATTTTTTTCTGAATATTTCCCTAATTTTAGGTATCCTGAATAACAGTTAACATGGGCTTTATTGTATAAACTTTTTGGCAGCCATCTCGCTTGCCATGTATTCCTGGTAAGTGTTTTATTTTTCTCCTTTATCTATGCATGTACTACATGTCTTGTCATTTGCTGACTGTGAATGTTTGTTCTGTTTGACTCCCTACAAAACATTGCTTTATGGGTTTTTTATTTTACCTGGAATGTGTAGGCATTAATAATTTTTACAATATAAAGATATTTTCTGTGTGTCCTCAAATATATTTTTATCTGTATTATATCTGTTAAGTATATTCTTATGTATCTGCGTATAAAACCACTAAAATGATGTTCTAGATTACATTATTGCTGTAACTGCAAAGAGAGTTACCTGACAAAGTTTAAGAGAATGAATCCTTCACCATTCTTAACCCTAAAATAATATTAAATATTTCTATAATAATGTGAGTGATGCCCCCATGAGTTGGGCCTATATGCCTTGCAATAATTCCAGCCAGTGACAACCCTAAAAAATGAAAAAATGAGGAGTCCTCATTCATACTCTTCTAGGAATGAGTCAGATGTCTGGCCTTTCCTCCAACTGCTTTTCCTATGCTTTCAGAGAAAAAAGATAATGCATATACTGCAAGTCAAACAATTATCACCAGATAATTCTGTTTCTTTAAGGTTTCATATTTTTTGTTTGAAATTTTCATTAGAAATGTATCAGATTTTTTCACGATTATGATTTGACTATCTCCAAGTTTTGGATATAGTCACTGTGTATTTTTAATAGTTACAACTATTCAACAGAACAATATTTTTTTACTTGGATATTAATAGAATTGTACTTAGAAACAAAAGAAGCCTTAGAGATATGCCTCTAATGCACAGAAATGGGACCAACCTCAAAGTTTTTTTACTATTTACTGTAATAAAATAAATTATGATAGCCTTTGACAATTATAGTGGATTTCCTAAATTTCTAAGAGAATTCTGATATCATTTGACATAAAAACCCTCTTGTCCCAGTGCAAGATGTAAATGAAGTTTCCACAGGGTCAATTAGGAGTTACTGTGGGCTGCCATGGGAAGATAAGATCTGGTATAGCCAATAAGGAAATTTTATTGTCCCCATGCTGTAAGGGTAGCATAAACTCTGATACACAACAATGGCTGCTAAACTTTTGAGTAAAGTAGTTAGCTAAAGCCCTGTATGCAAAGCAAAGCTGTAAAATCTGTCTGCTGCCTGAAATTCACTTGTTTGAAACCAAATTTACTTTTGCCCTTTCAGATTTTTTTATAGTGTGTGATACACATCAGTGTAGATTTAAACCAAACTGGGCTCTGAGGTGGCATCCTCACTGCAAAGGAAACTGCCCCAAATAATTTCCTAGCATTGTGTTTCCTCACAGAGGTGGCTTAGACCAAGCAACACTGCCTCAAAAAATGCTCACCCACCATCCAAGGCCATTTTCCAGTCTGCAATTCAGGTGTGATTACCCTGATTCAGGTAGTAAAGCTGTGCATGGACATGAGCCAGAGGCAGAAAGANGCCTCAGGTCAAATGCAGTGTTTTCTTGGGGGTCAATGTCTGTCAGCACAGAAATTCTCAGTGCCCACGGCTCCAACAAATATGTTTTTTTAAAAAGTTGAGAAGGTGTGAGGGGCACACCTATCAAGCTTTTTATCTTTACATGCTATAAATACTTACAACTTAAATGCATGTTCTTGAGTGTTTGCATTTGATTATCTGGATTTGCAAATTTACCTCAATAAAATCTATCACTTGGAACTGGCAACCATTTATTTTGCTTTGCATCATCTATAAACTCCATTGACATATTATGACTGTCCTCCACTGTAGCTGGTGCAATTTTACATGCCTTATGTGGGTGTGGAACTTGTCTTGATGTCTGTCTACAGGCATAATATTTCCTACCTGATTATCACCTATGTACAATTATTTAATCCAGGGCATCTCAAGATTTACATCTGTTAGGCACACAAACATGGATACTGTCTAGAGGAAGGTATATTAGCTGTATAACGTGTATGAATCTTTTCCCCAAACCATTCAGAAAAATGCTGGTTGTGTTTTAAAAATAAGTTGATTTTTAAAAATATGTATTTTGTGATTAGTGTATATCATCTAGAATCTTTTTATTTTCATGATGTATCTCTGCCATTCTCTTATTTACTTTTTGAATTTCAGCTACTTGGCCCCACATTTATCTGTTTTTTCCAGTTCTACCAGCTTTTATCCAGCAAATGAGAAAGTGGACCAAGGATAACTTATGAAACGATGTAAAAATCTTGTATTTTTGTTTAAGGAAAATTAATTCCTGTGTCCCATTTGGAATCTTTGCAAAAAAAGAAATCTACAAGAAACCAAAACCCCTGCATGTTTTATTGAAGTACTTTATCTGTCAGGTGTGCAACTATATGTTGTAGGTCCATCCATGGTAGTGTTACATGGAAATCATTCTTTAATCATGTGAATGGGTAGATCCAGACTCTGTACACTTTATCCATGAAGATCTTCACAAGGGTGACATGCTGGGAACCACTATGGGTGAGTCACTGGCTCAACACACGATTTCATGATGTTTTCTCTTGAGTGTTGCAAGCAGGTTGTAGAAACACAGTGGTTTGCAGTTCCATTTTCTATTGCTGCAATTGTCACAACCATCAATAAAAAAGTTTTAACATTGCTTGCCATTGAGTAGCAAAACATGATACTTCAAAAAGCTTTCTAGAGAGCCTGCTTAGAATGTAGAAACAATTCTTTTTAGTCTGACAGTTATGGATTTGTAACAAGACTACCACCTTTTTACAGTTTATGCAAGTAGGTTTTCTAACTTCATATTGAAAAGAGCAAGGGGATGTATTATGTGGGCAAACTAGACTTCATCTTATGGCTGTTGCCTGGGTGAAATATTTTCAGTAAATCTCAGTCTTTACACTGTCCTTGGATCTTCTGCAGTCTCAGCTGCCACTGCTGTATAATGTACATTGATTTCTATTTGGTATTCAGAAAGAGAGAAAGCTGTTTAATCATTTGGTTTCTGACTTGCTAATAAAAAAACTGTCTTCTTTAATAAGTTTATTTTAGATAAAGCTACAGTATGCGCCACAATTTGACATACTTTCTTAAGTTTTTTAAAGTAACAAATGATGTGGAGGATGAGACAATATCACTGTAATTTCTTCTTACCAAGTGAATGCCTTTGTGATTTGCAGAGTTGTTCAACACTCAGAGAACGAAAGCTATTTAATCATTCTCCATATAAATTGTAAATAAAGTTTTACAATTGTCCTACATCGAGGGAAATGAAAGGGAAAAAAAGGAGAGAGACTTCTCATTGTAAGGAAACCATTTCTAGTAGTGCCATGTCTATACCCAAATGTGAACATCTTTTATATCACTAACAGTTTTCCACCCATCACATCTCATTGATATTCTGCTTCATTAAAGTCTCATGATAGAAAACTTATTAATATGCAGAGGCAGTTTTATATCAGATTGGGGAAAAAAAAAAAACCCTCAACCCAAGTCTAATAATATAATTACTGATGTTGTATGATGGGAAATCACTAATGTGATTAGAAGTGCCTGACAGATTACAGAAAGAGATTTGATAAAGTCCACCTGGGTTTGGAGAAGTCAATTGATCCAAGTCTTGGCTACTGTAGGGAAAAGGGAATGCAGGAAGCAGCAGGGTTGGACTGCAATCAGAAGAGCATAAATCAGTTTCTTTTAATGGGTCTGAAGCTGGCTTGCTCTTTGTAGCCAGACTGTTCCGTGCATTAAAGATGTTCCCCAAGTTTAGCCCTTGGTTCCCGTGTGATTTGATGCAGGCAGGCAGCCAGAACAACCACAAACCCACGGCTGAAATGCAAAGAGTAAATTTATTTCACTACCTTGCTAACTGGAGGATCCCGAAGCAACAGCCGGGTGGGGATACACAAGTGGGAATGTTGGCACCACCAAGCTCAGTCCATCCTGACAGGCAGCAGGGCTGCTGTTTGCACCCATTTATCAGGGGCCCATGCTATCCCTGTCAAGGGAGATGTCCCTTGGGATTTTTATGATCTCCGAGCTTTGGTTTCTCTCCCCAGACAAGGAGATCAAGAATGCATGTGAGAGCACCTCCAGGTCTCTCCAAACAACTGTGTTATCTCTACACAGAGATTCTATTTCTCAAAACAGAAGATAAACAGCAGTGGATATAATAGATGAGGTTTGATATATAATTAAAAAGTCATTGTTGTCTTTGAAAATCAAAGAACCTACCCAATTAACTGGCTTTTTGAGAGCAAAATTTAGCCTTTCACTTTCTAATGGTCTGTGTGGGTTTTTTCCTCCCCACCTTGCTATCAGTATCCAGTACTGCATTGATGTGACCTTGTAGCTGTGGACTTTGGATTAGTTATGGAATAGCTCCCAATTTTGTAATAATTTGCATATAGAATACAGAAAGGAGAGTATTATGCAAATAAATCATCTACAGCAGTGTGTTAGTTTAAGAAATACTTGCCTTTGGTAGAACACTTTTCTCTGCAGAGAATGAATGTGCTACTCGACTTACGCCCTGCTTGCATTTATCTACAAAGAAGAGTAGGTTTCATACATCTGATGAAAAAACCCTCCTTTGTTTCAGAACTCTGAAATAACAAAAATATAATGTGTATTATGTTCCTTTAGTTAAACATTTGCTTCACTTAGGTGGTCTGATTGCAATTGTGGAAGGTAAGCAAAAATCACTAGATTTTTTTTTTAACCAAGCCTCATATTTTACTGTCACGTTACTCTTGTTAAATTCCAAATTATCATTGGATCACAGAATGCTTTGGGTTCGAGGGGACCTTTAAGACCCTCTAGTTCCAAATTCCCTGCCACCTTCCACTAGATTAGGTTTCTCCAAGGAGGGACACCTTCCACTAGATTAGGTTTCTCAGGGTGCATCCAACCTGGCCTCGAACATTTCCAGGAATGGAGCATCCACAGCTTTTCCGGATAACCTGTGCCGGTGCCTCACCATAAATAATTTCTTCCTGGTATCTGATATAATCCAACACTCTTTCAGTTTGAAGCCAACCCCCTGTGTTCTATTACTCAGTGCTGTTGTAAAAAGTCCCTCTCCAGCTCTCTTACAGCCCCTTTAGGTACTTGAAGATGCTGTCAGGTCTCTGTGGATAATGAAAATCTCTGCTTGTGTTTTCCTTCTGATTCCACTGTGACTTGATCTCAGATAAGTGGTTCTTTGCACTTACTGGTCAGAGAGTCTTTCAGCTTTAAAGTTATTCTGCTCTCTTCTCAAATGTACAATTTTCATCTTAACCCTCTCAGCTTGGTGGCCAGAGAAGGAAGTGCCCTTTCACAGTTGGAAAACAGTGAACATGAGCAAGCAAGGAGCCAAACCTGAAAGTGAAAACAATAGTTTGCATTCAAATCCTGGAGAACTCAAAGCTTCTTTCCTCCCAAACCAGAAAAAGTTAAAAGAAATCAGAGTCTTTAGGTAAGCGCCTGTTCTGCTGAGAAATTTTGTTGACAAATGATTCCTAAAAGGTGATTTTGCAAATATCATAATGCAGAAATACAACATGATTGTGTAAAGCAATTATTTTGCTAAAAAATAGGATTTATACCACTGTGGGATATAGGTAATGACTGTGGTTCATATCCTCACCTAGAGACAAACTTTATGCACTGCAGATTAGGGAACAAGGAAGAAAAAGGGTGGTTCAGACAAACTTAAAAAATTTCTTAATCCTTTGGACATCTTCAGCCTGTGGGAGCTATGTCAGAAATCCCCTGAGTACAGCATTTTGAAATGCATGACAGATTGAAAAGCCAAGCAAAGGGGTTTTATCCATTCAATAAAACCTGAGGATTAATTCCTTTCATGTTTCCTGCATGAGCATGTATTATAGAATTAATATCATCAGAGGCAGGTACCTGTTTCCTTTCATCCTGCTGCCAGGCAGCCCTTCAAACAGCCTGGCTCCGTCTTCTTGAGGACCTCTTCACAGGTATTCAAAAGCTGCTGTTCAGTCCTCCAGAAGCTGGGTCTTCTCCAGGTTTCCTCTCTAAGTCCTTCTGAATGGCAGCACTGCCCATGCTGCCACTGGCTGCCTCAGCTGGTCGCTCATTTGTAGTTTGTAGTTTGCTGTAGCTTGTTGTAGTTTGCAGTCTGTAGTTTGCTGAGCTCCACAATCTCTTCCTCATCCTTGCAGGAGGTGAGTGAACATTGATGAAGACAGTAAACAGGAGAGGTCACAGTGCAGTTCCTAAGGCACCCCTTTGACACACCTACCCTGCCAGGTAGTCTACTCCACCCAGGTGGAGAATGACTGCGGGTTTTTTTCCTCTTTTCTTCTGTCAGAGCCAGGATTAAATGCTCGAAAGACAATGTTTGTGTTCAGACTCAGTGTTTATTATTTCTTATCTGTAGTACAGTCTCACAAGTTGTGAGTTCTAGCTAACAAGGTGAAAAATAACTGTCTCTAACTCTTTCCAAGGTCTTTTAAGCACAAACTGTCCAATTAAGAAATGACACCTAAATTATTTTTACTTCTAACCCAATAACCAACCACCCATGGCCCACAATGCAAACTTTTCTATCCAATTACAAGCTATCACCCAGACGCATGAAGAAGGTGAAAAAGGACTGGCCTGTGCCCTAAAATCTCCATCTTGCTTTTTATATATATTACTATATCCTAAAACCTTAAACTCTTTGTTTTCCACCATGTGATATCATACACTTCTATTCACACTACTCACCCACAATCCCAGTGCTATCACTCAATTTTGGAAGCCTTCTCCACAGCCTCAGGTCAAATGCAGTGTTTTCTTGGGGGTCAGGGTCTGCCAGCACAGAAAGCCTGAAATCCTCAGTGACCAGGGTTCCAACAAATGACCATTAACTGCTACTCTCTGAACCCCTCCATCCAACCAGATTTTTTACTCATCTAACTGTTCATCTGTACAGACCATAATGTCCTAACTGGGCTACAAGAGTGTAGTGGGGGACAGTGTCAAAACTCTTACAAAAGCCAAGGTATTTGACATCCACATCTCTCCCCTTGTCCACAGATCTAGATATTTTATCGTAGAGGGTAGCCAGGTTGTTCAGGCATTATTTACCTATGATAAAATCCATGCTGATTGTCCCTGATCATCTTCTTCCTCTTGATGTGCCCAGAACCTTGCTTCAAAGGGCTTGCTCCATGATACCCTGCCAGTGTTCAACACCATCCAGTAAGAAATTCTTTATTACAAGCAAAAATTAGTCAGATGCTTAAAAGATCTAGGTGTCATATCATGTGTTTTATAGCATTTTATCGAAAATATATCTATTATTCTTCCCCTTTTTTGATACTTCAATAGTGCAGGTGCTTCATGTATGATATTTTCTAGTCCAATAGCAGGAATGAAAGGTAGGTAATTGAAGCTGCCACTTGTCACTATAAAAGCTTTATAATTTTGATGTCTGGGAATCTCATATATGGGCTCTCATTCCAGACAAGCAGATGCCTTCCTTCCGGAGACAGGGTCAGAGTTTGCATTGCAATCCTGAGGGTGGATATGGGTGCCCTACTTAGTGCCAGCTGGCTTCTGAATGGTATTTACCTAAGATCTCTTTTTTATTGATATTTTCCAGACAGCAAACATAACTGAAAGTTCTATCCCTGTGACTCCAAGATACTGTGGATGAATGTCAGTCTGATTCAGAAATTCTCTGTGCCTCACTGCTTTACAGTTTTTGAAGTACAAGAAAGTTCTGTGGTCTTTGGGGCATGTAATATCATCCTCAACTTTTTAAAAATTAATTTCTGCCATTGGAAGACAAAGTAATAATTTTCTTATTGTCCTTCCCAACAAGTATTAAAACACTCTTCGTGCCATTGAGGTTGTGACCAAGAATCCCTAAAAGCCCAAATAATAAAATTTAATAATTTTTCTTGTGATAAGTCAACAGAGGGTAAATCCAGATGGAAATTTAGCACAGTTCCAGGTATGCTGCAAGCTTCAGTGGCTGGACTAGTTCCCTCATGCAAGTTTCATAGCATGTTTTTTCACTGCAGTTTCCTTTCCCAAATATCATCATTTTTCCCCACATGGGAGATAGTGAGTTCCTTTTTCCTGAGAAATCCTATGGATTTCCTAGTGTTTTCCTTTGTCCAAAGGGCAACTGTGAGCCACCACAAGGCTCCAAAAAGAATGCAGCCTTCAGTGGCAGAGATTTAGTCTTTGGTATTTGCTTTTGCAGTAATATTGATGGTGAATGAGTGGTCTAAAATGTACTTAAGAAGCAAGGCAGTCAGGGTCAGTGCTTTTTTTTACTAAATTATATATAGATATTTGTGCCATTTTTCTATCCATACGCTGTTTAAATGAGGTGAGGAAAGATGCTGGATGTGGATACTTTGGCAGTTTTTCTTTGTGGAGATAAACACTTTATAGAGCTATTACTGACTCAGTTGCTTTTTTTTTTTTTTTTTTTTTATGTAAGTTAAAAATAAAACCCGTGTTTCCCAGATTTACATGTTTTCTGTAGAATATAATCTACTGGCATGCCCTGCCAGGATACTTAAGGTAGAGCACTTTTACCTCTTCCAGTGGCCTAAATTAATGTCTGCCCTATATCCCTTACAAATATAAATTGACTTTACTCCAAGGATGAATTTGGCTGCTCAGTATTGAAACAAGCCAGTTCTTCATCTGAATGTATATGCTTCCTTGAATACTGGCCAATGCCTGATGGCTGAAAGGCAAATGAAACTTTCCCTCATAAAACTATTCAGCAGTATCATAGACTGACAGGGAAAAAAAAAATAATCTATTTTCCTATGCCCATTTGAGTTACTGATGATTTTTTTCAGATTCAAAATAGAAGCATAAAACATCAAAGCAAAATAGAATGTGGGAATACTGATTCTGTGTTAAACCCTTCCTGAGAGAAGACTGGGAGGAACTGGAGGCACCAATCATGGGGGCAATTGTGAGAGGCAGCCCTTGGCCAGGTCCACGTATACCAGTTGGACTAGGAGTAGAGAGACTTGAGAAACCAAAGCACAGCCTTTGAAGACCTCAAGGACTTGTTGAACATAATCTGCATAGAAAAGTAATTTCATTTATGTGTGTCAATCTCAACAGGAAACCACTGTTGTACCCTCTCAAAGCCACCTCCCAATCTGTGCATGCACTGCAATCCAGCTGGGAAGAGGTGAGATGGTGATTGTTGAGCTCTAGATCTAACCCCAGTCTCATAACCACAGCTGTGACCTGATACTGGCCAGTGTGGATGTTATTCTTCCTAACTCTGTGAGCATATAGCAGCTAACCAAAGTTTTACTTTTAAGATCCACTCGCTCAGTTTTCCAACCTTAATCCTGACCGTGATTACAACTCAATGCAATTCTCTGAGGAAGAAGGAAAAGCCAAGCATTATTATACTCCCTAAAAGTTTGTATTTTGAAGAACCCAGACAATAAACTTCACTCTTGAGCATTTATGTTCCTATGATTCATTATGCCCCCAGGAAACAATAACATTAGAAATTGATAACTGCTGGTATCACCCTCTTCATAGCTGTGTGGACTAAGCTGATTCCAGTCATGTGCAGAATTTCTGACATTTTACTTTTTAAAATTCTAATTGTTATCTTGACCTCAATTTTTACCTGAAATATCACCAGACTATCCTTTTTAGGTTAAAATAGAAAATAAGATATTGGAGCCTTTTGACTTCAGTAGTCTAACTCTGCTGAGTTTCCAGGATCCATCTATTACTTAGTTTGACTTTCAGCTTCCACTGTCTGTAACATATCCACTATTCATTATTTTAACTTCAGACAGGGAACCAATACTTGGACAAAAATAGATGGTTTAACACCCAGAGAAAAAAGATTGAAATGTATTAACCCCAGATCTCTTCCTAGTTTATTAACTGTGTACAGGACAAAATGTTCATCTTTTCCTAACTACTTCACACATCTTTCATCCCATGCTTTACTCTTACAAATCTGAAATTCCAATATTAAAATGGCCAGGGAAATACAGGGGGAAAACAACTGGATCTATTAACATCATCCACCTAACATCATCCACTTTCCTTATTTTGTGGCACAAGTAGAAGCTAAACATTATCTCAGCTATCGAAGCTGTAGTTTTCCAAACCCTGGCAAACTCTAACTCCAATAACAAAAGCTGCTAGTATGCCTCTATGCAAAACAAAACACAGCTCAATCAAGTTGCCAGTACCTGGGAGTTTATGTGTAGAATAAAAGTATTACGTTATTGGTTTTCTGGGTTTTAATCATAATGTCTTGCTTCTGACTGGTTATGTGATCACTACTGGATTGCCTACAAGCAAGGACCATCCTAGGATAAAAGAGATTCAATACTTGATTTTCTGGATCATATATGCCTGAGGATGGAACACCTTTGTTCCAGTGAGTGTGACCCCTTGCCATACTCCAGTGGCTTCCCTGAGGATATATTCCCACTGACCAAACCACAGTGTGAGATCAGGACCATGCCTCAGGTATCTTCCTCACGTATAGATTTTTTTTCTGTTCAGAATATGATGCAATCAAAGGCACATCATACATGTAGATAATAATACTTTTCTATAATATGGGACTGAGATGAAAATGATTCAAGAATACTCCTCTTTCCAGACCAGTGACAAAATTAGATTTTCAACAAAACAAAAAACATGTGAGGAGCTCTTGGGTGGGGAGCTACTGAGTACCTGAGTTTCCAGCTGATACCAGTGCTGCCTAGTGTCTAGTCACAGCCTCTGCTAACAACCTGCCCTTCCATTTCAGCAGAAATTCAAATAGGTAAGCTGAAACCACTGCCAGGCAACCACTGGATGCAGCACACTGGATGGAGCTCATCAGCCCACTGTACACAGAAACAAGCTCTAGGAGAGTTATTTTGTTCTGGTGATGTGTTCAGCTGTGCTCAGGGCTGCTGGTGTTAAATGTAAATCAGTCTGAATTGTTTGCCTGTAAGCATCATGCAGTAATGGTCTTGAAGTGCATTGTGGGTATGCATACCCATACATGCTTCAGGAAAACCCAGGGGTGTTCTGAGTGCTGTGAACATGGAGGTGCATGGAGGAATGGATTTCTTCAGGCTCTCTGGTTTCCAAATATGTTTTTGGTGGCAACTGGTTCATGGAAAGGACCAGAAACAATTATGTTGTTGTGTGGAAGAAGCTATGATGAAAAGGTTTGTTACAGCTGTTGGTCTCTGAATGTATGTATGTATGTTGGTGAAATAGAATTAGGAGAGAGAGGGTTTACATTCTCCATTCCAAGGGAAGCTCTGGCTTTCCCTGGCAGATACCTGTCTTATGTATTGTGATAGTGATCTGATAAAGGACAGAGATCCTGCCCTTTATGTCTATCAGAGCTGACTTACATCTGTTATTTGCATCACAGCATGGCCTGTGTAGCTTTTCTGACCCCCTTAGGCATCCAAAGGCAGTCTGTGCCTCAAACAGCCTAAAAATTCAATGATGGGATGAATTCTTTTGGAGAATATTTTTCTCCTATTAGGTTCCTATCTCAAGTGAATGAACTACTTGATTTGCAACATTGCTGTTTAAGAAGCTCCTTTTTGAAGTTGAAGATTTGTGTGTTATCATGCAGAAAAAAAAAATTCTCCAGTTCAAACTGCAGTTTGACTATTTCTGCTGTATAGAGTCTATTAGCAGACCCTTGATGAGACACAGAACAAATTTGGATAAAAATGATGAAATTTGGATGAAATGGCCCTCCATCAGGGCAGACTACAAAGATCCTCCTCTTTGAGGTATTGGCTCTTTTGATGCATAAAATGCATGCAAATTTGCTTGAAAAGTGCAAGTTGATTAGTAAAAGGAAATTCACAGTAATTGTAGTGAAATGAAAAAAGAAAACAAGGCAAAAGCATTGGAAAGAATATATTTAATTGCATGTAATTACTTGATGTGGGTGTCAATCAGGGAAAGAAGGAGAAAGGAACATGCTAAATAATGTTGGTGTGGCAATTACTCTATGATGATTTTCTCAAATGACTGAACTTGGTGTATTTTTTTTTAAATATATAACAAAAAAAAGGAAAAAACCAAAAAACAAACAAACAAACAAACAACAACAAAAACCAGCAAAAACACAAACACTGCTTTTCTATGTCCTAAGAACTTCTTTGCTGTATCAGTCAAAATGCTCTGCTGTTGCCCTGTGTTTTTTCTGTTCTCCTCTGTTTTTTCTGAAGTTTTTCTAAAGTTCCTTCAGCCTTCTGAATGTTTACTTTTTGTAATGGAGTTTTTCACGATTTTCACATTAACAACCTATTGTTGTAACTGTCCTTCCATGTTTACATTCTTCTCATAAGGAGACTGTTGATGGACTGTTGGATTGACCAGTGTGGTTGGAGAGGAAGATTTTCTTCCTCCAATCCCTGGTCACTGTTGGAATTCTATAAATATCGAGGTCTGTAAATAAACTTCCCCTTTTTTTGCCTTGGACATCTCTGTGTGTGAGTGTCATTTCTTTTGTCATGCTGTGACACTCTGCCATGTCCTTCATCTCATGCTTTTGCATGTGTAGACAAAATGAACTTTCTTTCCTGGTAACGCTGTGTCAACATGCTAGGTAGGATACCAGCTTAATAATTTTAACTATCAGGGTGTAAAGAAAACATTGCATGTGTTACATGATAGCATAAGCACTTCAAGATTGAGCTTCTCAGTTGAACAATTTTTTGACATATCAGCTTTGCTGACAAACAAATTTGAACAAATTGCAGTCTGGTGAAATCAAAATAGGGCAGAAGGAGAAATAGAAGTCCAACAGAGGTGAGGCAAAGTTCCTAGCACTAATTAAAATGGTTTTGTCTCTAAACAAATAACCAGACTATGCTAAATAAGTAATAAATCTATTATCACCTCTGATCTGTGAGTTTTAATCTCTATTCTGCATAGGTGATAAAGTTCAGAGATGGAATACCTTATTCCAGTACCACTTTTTATACTGGAGAAATTTATATGAACAATTTCTATTCTGGATTTAGGCCAAAGGACCCTTGATGATCTCAAGGGTCTCTTCCAAATTAAAGAATTCTGTTAGGAGGGGCATAGAAATACACATTGTGAACTAAGGGTTTGCTTTTTTACTTTCTGATACAATTCAATAAATATGTTACAGGTTTTTATGATGGTGTCATAGTAAAGACAGATGGTGGAGAGAAATGGACAGCACTACTGTTTGGAGGTGATGGAATCTCAGTGTGGCTAGGTGGACAGATGCCTATGTGCAGGCATGAACTGGTGTTCAATCAGGGGACTTTGCCACTCCAGGAGAGCAGGGCACCTCCCTTGGAAGGCAGCGTCTCCCAAGGACACCCCAGTGGCTGGTGGGAGAGGATTGATGCCTTTAGTTTCAGCTTTCATCTTTTTCAGATTCTGTGCTGCCTAGGGGTGTAGTTCTGAGCCTCATGTTAAGTGCCAGTCAGATCTCTTCCCAGAGAAGGGAGACAAAAAAAAAATCCTTTTCCTGCTGAAGACCAAGGACAGCTTTCAGGCCCAAAAGCACAAACAAGGGTGGGCTGAAGGGAGGAATAAGAAGGATGGGACCTTCCAGCCTGAAGCTGTAATTGGACAATTAAACCCCAATATACAAATGGACAAAAACTTATAAAAGTGTGAGACCTTGTGACTGGTCAGGCATTTTTGTGACCATTTTGGATCCATCTTGGGTGTAGCCCTGGTCAGGCTCCTGTCCTGCCCAAGGTGGATCCTGGAGACCTTTCAATAAATACCTACTTTATTCTCTAGCTCTGTCCTGTCTCTGTTTTAGGTCAGCCTTCCCAAGGCATCAGGATGCCCATGAAGAGGATGAACTCAGCCCCACAAGAGGAGGCAGCAGGTGAGGGACAGGGCAGGAAGGAGAGGCCGGTGGTAGGACAGGACTCACCAGCACCGTGTCAAAGCAGCCTCCTCCATCCCAGGATGCCTCCTCTCCCTGCCTGCAGGTGACAGCTGGCAGTTGCAGGGCCAGGCCTTGTCCTTCCATGGGAACAGACTGGCAATGTCCTCCTGCTCATAGAGCTTGAGGAGCACTGGGAGCATTCCAGCTTGGACAAGGGGTGCGGAGACAGGTACCAAAGTTCTGCGTGTCTGTCCTGGCCATCCTGGCCAGCAGCACTGCAGCTTGCACTTGCACTCGAGACTCCAGAATATATTTCACTGCCTTAGCTGAAATAGGCCGATTTTAGGAAAAGGAAAAATATTACCTAACCTTTTTTCACCAGTAATATATGATATTTTTTCTTCTTCAGTTGCTGTTGTTTTTTTTTCTAGGGAAAAGCTTTATCTCATCTGAGTACGAACAGGGAGATCCAGGGGTTAAATCTGGTCTTGTGAAGCACCTGCTGTGCATGTGAGTTTTGAAAATGAAACTCTTTTTTTCCTTCCAGCCTTTCCTTTCTTTCTAGGGGATTCAGATCTGGAAGAAAACCGTGAGTAACAAAATTGTCACAGTGTCATGAAATATCATCATCTTTAAAAGGATGAAATATCAGGGTGATACAACTCAAAAAGAGTTGGCTGGTGTGCTGGCTTTGTATGGGAACTGTATGGACAAGTATGTCAATGCCATACATATGTCCATATGGTACCTGCATGGGTTTTTCCTGTAGCATGATGTGTGCAGCTCACACATACTCCAGAGTGCCAGTGTGACCACCTGCTGCTCCAGGTCACCTGTTTGGCTGTAGTGTCTTGGTTTGGAAAGACAGGTGTCTGCCAGGGAAAGCTGGAGCTTCCCTTGGAATGGAGAATGTGAACCCTCTCCCTCTGAATTATTATAATTTTGCAATTAAGGGTCTTTTAGGCAAAGATAAAGGAATAACAGTTCTTTACTAGGAATATTAACAATACAAATGTAGTAGTAAAAACAAACAAAAAAACAAAATAAACAAGCAAAAAAAAAATAAATTCCTAGAAACACTGACAGAGTCAGAACACGACCTGACACCCTGTTGGTCAGGGTGTTGGGAGCAGTCCAGTCAAGTCCTGGGGGGACAGATGTGGTTCTGTTAGAACAGAGATGATCCTGTAGAAGGGTCCAGTAGTGGTGAGATTGGTCAAGGCTTCCACTGGGATCCAGTGGAAACAGGCTGTCCTGGAGTTCTGAATCTCAGCTTTTATCCAGGTAGGAATGCTGGGCTCCTCCCCCTGGGTGGGGCATCTCCCAATGGAATGATGTAATTTTATCAGTCATGCAGTGAGCCTCAATGGCCCATTATCACTCTACAACCTCCTGAAGGGTGG
>VWYO01021567.1:36999-109383 GCA_013400275.1 Rhadina sibilatrix | reverse complement strand
CGCGGGGCCCGCCGGGGAGCGGCCGAGCTCGGTGAGGCGGCGCTGCACGGCGTCCTGTGAGGAGGGAGGAAGGGAAGAGAAGGGAAGGAAAGCTGTGCTGGCAGCGCTTCGGGTGCCTTGCGGGCCGCCGGGCTCTCCTCTCCGAGGGAGTGAGTGAGGCAGGAGGCTGTCGCCCCTCAGGGTGCTGCCCGCGCCTCAGGATGGAGCCTGTCCCGGGCTCCCCTTCTCGGGTCTGGGATTTGGGGGCTCCGGGTGAAGCTTTCTACAGCTCTCTTGAACTCCCCGTTGCTGTGCGCTGTTTGTGTGGAGGGTGGCGGGGCTGCTGCGGGGTGGCACTGTAGTTCCTCCATCCTCGGAGGGAGCCGAAGGTGACAGTCACACAGTCGGGACTGCCTTAGAGAGTCACAGCTTCAGCTGGGTTGGAAAAGCCCTCCAAGCCCAACGAGTCCAGGCTGTGCGCGATTTCCACCGTGTCACCAGCTCAGAGCACTGAGTGCCACGTCCAGGCCTTCCTGGGACATCTCCAGGGATGGGGACTCCCAGCTCCCCCCTGGGCTGTCCCTTCCAATGTCCGGTGGTCTTAAAACTTGGTTATACCAGTCAGTGTTAACGGATGCTAGTTTCTGTTCGTTTGCTGGTACAAAATAAGTGTCTCTGGGGAGGTGTAATCGCTGTCCTTTCTGCTCTGGCCTTCCCTCAGATGTGAATAATTAAGCCTGTTGAAGTCTGCTGTGGCTCTGTAATGAGAAAACAAAAGAAGACTATTGAAGTTTTTTTCTCTGTGCAGTTAAAACTGCACTTTTAACTCATGTGGACCTAAAAAACTTGAAACAAGTAATAAAGACAACTTTTTTGTAGGATTTGAAGATGTCTAAGAAGAAGCTGAAGAAACTAGCTGGAAAGGAAGTCTGTTTGGATGGCCAGGATGACAAAGTAAGAGCAGAAACATTATTACTTTCATTATCTTAGTTCAAACTCCTACATTCAAGAGAACATGAATTGTTTAGCAGCCTTGTGGTAGAATGACTAATCCAGTTTAAAGAACAGCAGGAGGGTAGATTTGGGCAGGTAAATGTGTTTTTCTTCAGAGGCTGTGACTAGTGTAGGTATCAGAAAATAAGAGACTTTTTTATTTTAGTTTATCTTCCTGTTTGAGGAGAGTTTGGTTTAATACTGCTACTGAAACCAGTGCTGTTTTCTTGGACTGTTTTGTGTCTTGGGTCATGTATCCTAATTTTCTGAGTAACCACAAGTTGTACTTCACAGCATTTTGGTGAGTATATTTCCTTTTAGCCACTGAGACATAAATTAATGACCGAAACTCTCAACATATTCTAATACATACTTGTATCTAGTGAATCAGCTTTCACTGAATCACTTGTAAAATGCAGATGCTGCACGAGTTCTCATCTTTCTGGTCATACTTGTGTGTAGCTTCCTATTATTTTTTATTGTTTATGTCCACTTCTGACAAGTTATTCACTCTCAGAAGTGCAATACATAGTTGATAAATCATTAGTTTAATAAACCCACACTTAAATTTGCTAGATTTTTTCCTCCACTGGATTTTGGAAGGAATGCGTATAAAGTAAGAGACCTTTTACCTATCTTCTCAAAAAATTTTTTGCAAATGTTAAAAAACGTGATTATGGCCTTAAAAACTGAATTATTCATTTTAGAAGCTTTTTGACCATAGAGAAAATGCTGTTCAAAGTCAAATGTTTGTAACTACTGTTTCTTCCCCTCAATTCCTTACCATTATTCAATTTGTCTTTTGACATTAACTTACGCTAAGATGCTTTATTGTTTGGGTTTTTTTTTTTCTACTTCTGTAATACAAAATGTAAACACTTGGCTTAAAATTTCATTCTATAGCTTATTGCCATTGCTAATGCCTCACCAGCTTGAAGAATACAGCTTTAACAGCAAAAAAGATAAGGAAATCTCTAGTAGGAGCAAGTGTCCTGCATTATGATCCCAGCATGGGCGGGAGGTGTCTTGTATCCTAAACTGATAATGCTGGGAGGGGAGGAACAGGAAGAAAAATTTGCTTATGGTGATTACATCAAGTGAAAGCTTTTGAGAAAAGGAAGAGGTAGGCTGAAAAGAAATATTAAAAATGTTATGAGAACTCATGGCTGTCAGGGAATAGGCTTTGAAGAGAGAAATGAATAACTGAGCAGCTGGAGATGGGTTTGTTATCACCAGAAGTCGCCCCAGCAGCATCATGAGCTCCACCTACCCCAGGGGAGCTCCTTCACTGTTTTCCAGCTGGTGGGGACAGCAGGAGGGTGCATGTGACCTGGGGGGGACCCTCTGGAATTGTCTGTCATTCTGTTTTTCCTGTTGCATTGCTGGTATTGGCCCTGCAGCTCCAGAACCAACCACAAGTGGAAGTTCTCAGAACTGCCTTAGTTTAGTACTCCCCTGGTTTCTGCAAGCCTTTGATTTTTGCATTAAGTGCTCTCTAGTGTGGAAGTAACCCAGCCAAGGCCTCTTGAGGTAGGAAAAATCCCTGCAGCAGTGACCTAATGGCCTCACTGAGTCAGCATGCCCCAGTTATTGAAGGAGTGAATTATTTGTGAAAGGATGAACTGTCTGGAGTTTCCTTATCCAAAACAATCCATGTGTTACCGTTCTCTGTTGTAACTTCCTACACCCTGCTGTGGTTTTGGGAAAACTGAGTTGGTATAACCCAGAGGTGTCTAAAAACTACATGGGACACATGGATTTACCTGAGTGCCTGTGAATTGATCATGGTAGGAATGTTACTGTTTCAGATCTGTAGTTGACACTGTTGTAGTGGACCCTGTTGATTTACTTTGTAAGCATTAAAGTGCTCCATGATTAAATCATGAAGTGCTGCTAAAACCTTTGCACCCTTATCTTTGCATGCACATCCTTGGCACCCTTTGACAGTGTTTCTCTAAGCAGCTAAACAACCCAATGTTGTGACATTGTCTTATGAAGGTTTTTTTTTAACAGTAGTTTCCTCTGTAAGCTGCTGAATGTTATTTTCTTTCAGAACTCTGAAGACACGAGATCTTACAAGCACAGTGTGAGAGGAGAAACAGAACTTCAGAGGTAAATTCACAATCTGTCATTAAAAAGAAATATTTAAAAATATAACAATCACAGACCATTAAATGTAAGCTGAAAACTTTTGTCAACCAAATAAAATACGGTGTTTTAACCAGTCTTTCTTTGGATATTTTAAACCTAAAATACAGTAAATATAATTACTGACTGTTTTCTCTGCTCTTATAAGAAAGTTTCCTAATAAATTTTCATATAATTCACAATTTCTGTAGAATGTTACTATGTTCCCTCCCATTGTTCCAAGTTCCCCAGTTAGTGCAGGATAAACAGTTCCAAAGCTGTGTGTGTTTTGGCACTGTGTAACCAAGCTGACCTTTTAGGTAACACACCTCCTTTTTATCACTGAACTGCTGTTAAAACTTATCTGTGTGATAAGAAACTCGACTGTGTAGGGTGTCTCTCAAACCAACAGTGAATGCAGAAAAAGCTTTTTCTCCATTTTCTCAAAGCTAAAATGGCTGTAGAGTGGAGAAGGGTAAATCCAAAAAATGCCCTATCAAACTATTTTGAAGGACAACTGTTGCTTCAAATATTCAAAGAATGAGCAAATATTCAAAGAATATGGTGCTCATAAATGCTTTGCTCTATCTCAGTCAAATGCAGGTGCCTTTTTTGTAGCTCTTTTCCATTAACTGAGCTAAATTACATTACTTTCTTCATAATGTTTCTGTAGGTCCAAAGGAGAGAAAGATGGGCAAGAGAAGAAGCGACGCCGAAGTTCTCGTGCTTTTCACGATGCAGATAGAAGATCCCGGGAAAAATCTCCAAAGAGAAGCAAAACCCCAGATGGTTCTTCAATTCAAACTGAAAAGCAGAAGAAAATAGTGATCCAGTTTAAAGCCAAAGAAATCAAACATGGCAAAACCACCCGCGTTCCTGATGTGGTGACTGCCAGCAAGGAAAGAAGTCGCTCTGATGGAATAGAAGGGAAAAGGCTCTGGCACAGCTTTGAACTTCAGAGGGACAAGGCACTAAAGAAAAAGAGAGAGAAAGCTGAACTCTGTAAACTCAAGCTAAAAGCAGAACAAGATATGATAGAAAAGTTTAAGTCCTCTGTGTATGAGGTACCACATAAAAAGGCAGAGGGCTCAAAAAAGCGGAGTGAGAATGTCAAAATTCCCAAAAAGCCACCTGACAGCTCTGCAGGGACTGGGCGTGGTGATAGGCCTGCCAATAAGGAGCCAAGTGCATTATCTAGCTTCTGGGAAGAAGAAGAAGAGGAGGAAGAAGAATATAAGGACTTTGCTGTGAAAAAGAGGTACATGAGTAAACACAGATCATCACACTCCTCATCTGAAACTCCACCACAATGGGACTCTCAGAAGCACAAAAAACACAGCTCTGGTTCTCCCAAAGCTCCTGAGCAGTCAGGAGCTAAAGAAGGAGACTTGGAAGCCACAGCATTGTGTTTTAAGCAGGTAATGAGAACCCCGTTCTTTGTATTACCTAGATTTGTCAGGATGGTTCCTTAATGGCAGACAGGTTTATGTCAGCAGACTGTCTTCTTACAGAATCCAGCCAGGTTGCATAGCTAACCAGGTGGGTTTTTCTGATCCCAATGTAAACCTTGTTTCCATGTTCCTCAGCTAAATGTTAAACAGACCAGAAGAGTAAAGGTCTTCTATGTTGGGACTGTGTCTGCACAGATGCTTCTATGGCTTTACTTTGCTGCTGGGGCTGTGGAATAACTTCAGTTTAGGTATAAATCAACTGATTTTTTTGAGCTGATATGGTTATTTCATTTTTTGAATGAATAAACTGAACCAATGAAAACTTGCTGCCAGACAGTGATTGGCATTACTAGCAGAGTCATGCCAGGAGAGCTTGGGGTGGATGTGGGACTAAACTGGTATGTGTGCTGCAGAACTTCCCTTTCATCTGTGATGGGTTTGTTTCTAAGCTCAGGCTGAGGTGCAGAACCAAATGCAAGCTGGATCTTGAGCTTGGGGTTTTTTTTTGCTGTTGGTCTGGTGTAAATGCCCAGAATCTTTGGAGATTCCAGTTTGTGTTACAGTAGTGTGAGCATTTTGTGTGTATGCTAAGAGGTATTACATGCAAAGCTGGGGAGTCATTGAGGTTGGAGGGCACCTCTGGAGATTATCCAGTCCAGCCCCCTTGCTCAAGTAGGGTCAGCCAGAGCTAGTTGCCCAGAACAGAGGATAGAGACTCCAGAACCTATCTGGGAAGCCTGGTCAAGCACCTTCAATGTAAAAAAAAAAAAGTGGAGGGTTAATGTTCAGCTGGAATTTGCTGTGTAATGCACTGTTATTTATTGAAAAGAAAGCCATGCATCTAAGCCCTATTAAAATGATACTGTAGATGCTAATAACTGTAGTTTATGTCTCTATCACTTGGGAGTACCCAGTATTCTCTAAAAATCCCTGTAAGACATGTGTTGTTCTTCTGTTCCTGCTTGTTTCTAGAATGTTGAGGTCCCATGCACATCTGACTCCTACCAGGGAGGTGAGGTCAGAAAGCCTGTTCCTGTCCCAAAGGTGAGTGAGGGACTTTTTTAACACTGTAGGGCTGTATTCCAAAACTCCTGATATGGGAATACTCCCTTGTACCTCAGTATTCCTTGATATTTTGTGATATTGGTTGGGTGTGTATTTGTGGTGTTTTTAATTCTCCCTGCAGAGCTCTGAAGACTCTCCACCCCTTCAAGACAGTCAGAACACAGATCAAGAGGTTGGTAATGCTTTCATTTAACTTTCATTTAACACTTCTGGGTTGTCTTAAAGACCAAGTGCACTGAGTTTGTGTAACTGGACAATTCCATGACTTTTCCTAGTATTTGGCATTGTTGACTCATGATCTACACTCAAATGTGGAGCATTTATTTAGAAAACTAAGCAAACTTGCTGCAGTGCTGCTAATCAGGAACTTTCTGAGATAAAGAGTATCTTTCTGTTACCATGTGCAACAAAGGGGCCTTCATAGCTGCTAACAGGCTCCAGCTATCTCATTTTTCATCCTCTAACTTTTTAGTTGGAAGAGAGGCATATTTTTTAAGAAGTGCCTGTTGGGAAACTTGCAGTTTGTGTAGCAAAAAATATAGCAAAGTTTTTGAATACCATGTAGAAAGATCATAAATCTTTCTGACACTAGGCCATATTTTGGATGTCTGTAGTGGAGCATATGCAGAAGTTCTCACAGATTTACATTTCCTGGACTGACTTAAAATTTTTCAGACATCATTTTGAGGCAATTTTAACAGCTTTAATGCAAAAGTATCTTTTGGGGGAGTAACTGTGAAGTGATTCCTTTCAATGGATTGCACACATGCACATTTTCTCACTGTAGATGCAGATAGTGGAAGACTTGCACGTTGCTCGTGTGGAGAAGAGGATGGCCCTGTCTGTAGTACAGACCTGTGGAGAACTTACAAGCATGGAGATAGATCTTCCAGAACAGGATTTAAATATTTCTGCTGGTATGTCATGACTGGATCTGCTTTGCTCTCTGGTTGCAGCAAATAATTACAGCTCTTGATGGTCCAAGTAGGGAGTACACAACTGATTATTTCTGCTGTTTTCTCTTTTTTCTCTTCTTTTCCCCTAGGGGCTTTTAGTTCTGGTCTAAACATCCTAGTGGTGATTGACACAAATATAATGATTAGTCACCTTGAGTTTGTGAGATCCCTGAAATCTGAGGATATACCAGGTATGTAAATATGTTCTGATGAGTAAGACATTTTAAGAAAAACAGATGCTGTAAGAGCTTCAGGCTACCTGAAGGAAACTAAGCTCTGGGCTCCTTAAAAAGACAGCATGTTTCATGCAGAGGCAGAAGGCACACATTTGAGAGCCTGGTTCTGTGAACCCAAACAAGCTGCACCCTAGGGAAACCACAGCTGTGGAAGCAGAACCTACTGTGCTTATAGCTCACGTACCTGCTCATGGTAGAGGATCATGGTAGATATTCCCAGGAATATGCTTGAATTCTTAGCAGTAAATAAGTCTTAATGCTTTCTAAGAACATAATTTAAGCATGTAATCCTTTACTAGTGATGACTCTGTTTTCTAGTCCCTTTTTAGTATTTCTTTTCCTAGAAATATAAAAGTGTTGAGCCGTCAGTCAGTGCTTTGTTTCTGTCTTGGTAAAAGTGGCAGAACTGAGCAATTCCTCAGGAATTCAGAAAGCAGACCCTGGCTTTAATATCTGCCTCTGATATGCTGGGAAGCTGTTGGTTATTTAATGTTTGCAGGATTAGGATTGTGCATGTCAGTTCTTGGTAGGCATATCTGGAATCTTTCAGAAGGCTTAGGGTGCTTTGCTGCTTTCAGCTAATAAATACAGTTATTCCAGCCACCTGGAAAATACCTTTCCTTAGGGCCTGAGTGATTTTCAGGAGTGTGTCAGACTGTATTTCTTCTCCCAGGTCAGGAATGCTGTTGTCTTTGGTACACTGAGATACCTCTTTAGAACACTGCATCTCCCAGTGTCTGGTCCTGCACCAGACTCCCCACTATGTTGAGAGGGCTGCTGATTCCTGGCTTATTTATTACAAAGTAGATGGTTATTAATGCATTTTTTTAAAAAAATTCTGTTCTCATAATGTGAATGAGAAAGAAAATGGTTGAAGTATTTGTCATGGGTGGACCAACAGAACAGTCATTAAACTTCTGATTTACTCCATCTTTCATATAAAAGCTTAAAAGTTTAGCCCATACTTACCTACAAATAAACCCATGATCCAATAGCCACACTTCCTGTTCCTGGTTTAGGAATGCTGGCTGGCAATGAACATAAGCCCTTGCTGGTTTTTTTGCTGCTTGTTTTGGCACAGTGACTATGTGGTCACTCAGGTGTGTGCAGCCTGGTATTCCAGCTGCTGTTTCACCTTGCTGCAACATCTTAGAGCAGGTGTGTGCCAAGATAATTGCTGCAAATATATGCTACAACATTGTCAAAGTATTCTGCTGATTAAAATTGTTTGCCTAGTATTGTCACTTTTCTATGTAATCAGTGTGGTGCCAGATTGAGGTTAGATTAGAAAGAGGGAAGTCAGCCTTTTTCAGCTGTTTTTGAATTTTTTGAATTGCTTGAGCAAGCAATATGAAAACTACTGGCAAAAAGGTGTGAACTTGCATAAATATGATGCTTGAATTGAAACTTCTCTGAAGTAGTTGGTGTTGCTCCTGCAAATACCTTTGTTTATTGGTGGTGGGTTTTTTTCCTTCCAGGAGTTGACAGACTTGCATTAATAATTCCCTGGGTCGTCCTGCAAGAGCTGGACAACTTGAAGAAGGGCAGAATGTTGCAGCATGTTCGGGACAAAGCTATCCCTGCAGTGCAGTTCATCTACAAGTGTCTCAAGAGCCAGGATTCCAAACTGTGGGGGCAGTCCATGCAGCTGGCTTCTGAAAAAATGTGTAATATTATGTGCAATCCATTTGTGCTTCATCCTTACACTTCACCTAGTGGCAACCTTAGAATTCTGAGTTTAATGGAGATTTCTTCACTGCTGTTTGCTAATTAAAATGAGCTAATTTCTTACAGCAGCCTTCAGCATGTATCCAAGGCTGTGGCTTGCAAATATCTTCACTATCTGTTGTTTTACCAGTTTCTCACTTTCACCTTAGACTTGCATCCTTGTGTGGGGAGTGTTAAATGTACAAAGAGCATCATGAGTGCCCTGAGATGTGTGTGAGGCTGAACTGTGCCCACATCCCTCAGCTGTGTCTGCACTGCCTTTACAGATGGGCTGAGTGATGAGAACAATGACGACCGTGTCCTGCAGTGCTGCCTGCAGTACCAGAAGCTCTTCCCACAAGCTCTTGTTGTCCTCTGCACGTGAGTTCTGGGTGCCTTTAGCTCTCCTGCCACACTGCTTTCAAATCAGGGCTTAAAGAAAGAGCAGTTTCTGAAGTCAGCTCTTGGAAGGGCAATCACCCTCTTAAAAGCTAGAGTGAAAGGATACAGTGAACCACTACAATTGGGGATGGAATCACCTTCATGAGCTTGAGGCCTGAAATAGAATTCAGCTTACTCAATATTCAATTTTAAAACTTGTTAAAGCATAGGTTTCTCAGATTTTATTCTGGTTTCCCATAAAAATATTACTGAAGTTACAAAATAAAAAAAAATGTGAATTAAGAATTGAGATCCAGTTAGAGACTTTATCCCTGTTCCCAGCCAGGTGAGCAGAAGCAAACAAGAGGTTAATCTTAGGAAGAGGGAAGCTGGGGGACGGATTTGCTGCTGCTCCTGTTTTGCTGCTGTTCCTGTTTGTGAGGATAACAGCTGACCTCTGGGTATTGATTCTGAATTTGATAGGAGCAGGTGAAGCCAGCTTGAAGGACTAATACTCCTTGGCTCTGCTTGCTCTGATCTTGGCTAGAATCAGTTCCTGCACGGTTCAGTGAGTGGGGTTAAAACTCTGGGCACCATTTGGGTTGTTCAAGTTGACCCAGGTGGCTGCTGAAAATGCCCTTTCAGTCACAGTATTCACAGGGTACTGATGGTGATTTTAGGTTTCACTGATCACAAAACAGGAGGTGACTTCAGAACTTTCTTCAATGCCTTAGGAAGGCTGACCTGAAACAGAGACTGGAGAGAGCTAGAGAATAAAGCAGGTATTTACTGAAAGGCCTTTAGGGTACAGCTTGGAGAGGACAAGAGCTTGACCGGGCTACACCCAAGGTAGACTAAGAATGGTCACAAAATGGATGACCAGTCATGAGGTCTGACACTTTTACAAGTTTGGTCCATTTGCATATTGGGGTTTAATTGTCCAATTACAGCTTCATGTTGTGAGGTTTCATCCTTCTTGTTTCTCTCTTCAGTCCACCTTTGTTTGTGCTGTTGGGCCTGAAACTTGTCCTTGTTGTCTTTGCTCTTCTGCAGCAAAAGAATTTGTATTGTCTGCCTACTCTGTGAAGAGAGCCTACTGTCACTTAATGAGGCTCAGAACTAAACCCCTAGGCAGCACAGAATGTGGAAAACATGAAAGCTGAAACTTCAGGCATCACTTTTCATCCAAAAATCCATTTATCATCTACCAATATAAGCAATGGGAATTTTTGAGAAAGTACTGGGTGCAACTTTGTCCTGGGTTTTTAAAGTAGTTCTGCTGGAGCAGAACCTCAGAGTGACATCTGGGATAATGATTTGGCCAGTAGAATAGTTAAAAAGAGTCTCAACAAGGAGAATTAACTGTAGCACAAATAAGATTGTAGTGTCTTAGAATTATTGCCTGGTTTGCTTTCTGAGATCATAACAACTAAGCATCACTGGTGTAGTAATTATAGCTGTTGTTTTCTTAAACCTAGACCCTGAAACACTTTTTATGTTTCTCATTTTTACTTAATTTTCTGGTTTAATATTTTGAACCGCTTCCAATTGCTTGAGAAAGAGAACTTTTTCTATATAATGAAGTTCACAAAATAAGTTTTCCAAATATGGTTTTTTTCAGTGTGCTGCTTTTATTCCTTTTTTTGACAACAGTTAATTCTTTTCTAGGGATGATAAGAATTTGTGTAATAAAGCCATTGTGAGTGAGGTCAAGGCATTCTGCAAAGCTGATCTGGTCACTGCTCTGCAGAATGTGAATGCAAACAGGCCCCAGAACTCTGAGGAGCTGCAGCAGCCAAAGCAGGGTGAGCCTGTGGAATATGCTGGTTTGTGGGTGTGTAAAAATCACTGGGGTAGAGGAAGAACAGTTGCTGCTATACCTTCAGTTTTCCTATGCTTCGAATCCTTAGGAATGTTTTTTTGTTTGGGGAAGGTTTTTTCAAAGGTTTTCCGAGAGTTCGAGACATTAATGGAACCATCTGTCTCAGAGTGCTAGGAAGTTCAAATATTTTTATTTTATTGAATAAAATACTACATTTATTTCCTGTGTTTAGAGTGATTTAAAAGGTGTCCTGAACTTCTTGGGACTGAAGGAGGTTTTTTTTTTCATTTTTCCAAAGATACATGTACAGGTTACAGAGCTCAGAAGTGATCCTCTTGTGCTTGCTGATAACCCTGCTGGCTGTATATGATCTAAGTTATTTAAGGAAAAAAGAAATGTGGAGTACGATAACTAATGAGTAATGCTCTGGGGAAATTAACCTTCTTGGTTAGTAGCTCTTGATTAAACATACACACAGTACAAGTGGGTATAACTAGAAATACTTGAAACTTAATTAGGTGTAGCACATCTGCTTTATAAACTAAAGTGCAGTCTGTCTTTGTTTATGGAGACAAGTTCTTCATGTACCATCAACATGAATTAGATACAAACCCAGTTTCAATAAATACCTTTTGTGTCATTGGTTTGACAGATACAGAACTTGGGAAGACAAGAGGCAGTGCTGGTTTTACTGCACAATTCCCAAATGTGCTTCCAGACCTTGAAAGGAACTTAGGAGAAGCTTTGTCTTGTATTTTGGAGACTGAAATGAAACTTGCATTTGGAAACCTGTGGATGGAGGTGGTTTCTTACATCATCTTGCTTGATACTTTGATTATTGAGAGGTTTGAATGTCCTTGGTATTTCATTGCTGTCAATACCTGTGCCAAGTCATCCAGGTCCCTGATACCACTGACAGGGAACAGCTCAGTGTTCACTTCTAATATTTCATTTTATAGCAAGATTATTCCTGTTTGACCACTAGTGTGCAACATGTGCAGTATTTTATTAGAATTTTAATGGCACAGTTACAAGGGTGCTAGTTTCTCAGTGAGAAGTTTCAGAATTCTTTTTATTAGTGGCATTAAAATTCTATTTCAGCTTTTCTAGTCAAGTAAATCCCTGCACTGTAAATACATCCTGCAAGAAATCATTTGTCTTGTTCTGTATAATATTTGTTGCAGGCATTTCTTCCCCACCAGAACAGATGTGGATAAAACTGTTCACAGTTAAATTGATTCCAGTGCAGATACAGAATGACAAGAGTACTAATGAAAACCTCTAAACACACTTGCAAAAGTATTGTTTGCAGGAGATAAATACCCATGTACAAGGCATTTTCAAATTGTCCATGCTTTACTTTAAATTTCATTTTATAGTTGGCGGGGGGGGTGTTAAAAGCTGAAATTTATTGCAGATAAGCCTTTGTGGCTTTAAAACTCCCCCCAAATCATGGGGTGACTGTTGTTTCCCAAAATGCTCTTTAGCTGCTAAGCTTTTAATCACTTCTCTATTCACTTCATTTCAAACTGGTTTCACTTGATAGTAGTGAATTCTCAGGTTTTTTTGTAATATACGTATTTTATTTCATGTATATATAGTCACAGTGTTGATTTTTACTTTATAACAGCACTGGAAAATCAAAGGCATATTTACTGTTGTTCTTTTTGTCCTTGTTAACTGTTGGCTTTTGTGCACAAGTAACTCATTAGATCAGTTTTGAGATAAATCAAAAGTATGAAGAGTTTTTGAGGAATGAGTAACCACAAATCATGAGACTGATTGATGGTGCATTGTTTCTGAGGAATCACTGAAATTCTCCTTCAGCAGTCACAAATCATCACATTCTTGAAGAACAGAGCAGTTGTGGAATGTATAGGAATATGTCTAAATGAAAACCAGCCTTTGAATTTATAACATACTCTCTTGCAGATCCTGTATCTGAAGCCACCATGGACCTTAGCAAATCTGCTGAAATGTTATAAAAAACACTGGATGGCTGTTTTTGGTTATGTGGTGCCAAGGAGTTTACTTTCAACCATTGAATGTCTTTCTAAACACCTTTATGCAGGTAAGAGTTGCTGAGAACGTTAATTGTAAACTTGTAAAATGCCTCCCTGTTCTGGTTTGAATTATAGAACTGACTGTATTAATGGTCACCAAAGGCTCTGAATTCTTTTTAAAAAGCAAATATCCTTTTCCCCCATGTTGTGTGTGACCAAATGATTCTGCATTTGCTGGAAGAGCAAATGTGGTATGTGAGGGCAGGGAGGTTTGTTTTAAAAAGAAATCAACCAAAAAAACCCCCCCAAAGCTTCCATTTGTTTAAAGATGTCGTTGGGGAGACCTGGTGAACTCCCCCAGAGGGNGTAAAATGCCTCCCTGTTCTTGTTTGAATTATAGAACTGACTGTATTAATGGTCACCAAAGGCTCTGAATTCTTTTTAAAGAGCAAATATCCTTTCCCCCATGTTGTGTGTGACCAAATGATTCTGCATTTGCTGGAAGAGCAAAGGATATATAATGTGGTATGTGAGGGCACGGAGATTTGTTTTAAAAAGAAATCAACCAAAAAAACCCCCACAAAGCTTCCATTTGTTTAAAGATGTCGTTGGGGAGACCTGGTGAACTCCCCCAGAGGGTGGTGAGCACTGCCCAGGCTCCCCAGGGAATGGGCACGACCCCAAGGCTGCCAGAGCTCCAGGAGTGTTTGGACAATGCTGCCAGGGATGCACAGGGTGGGACTGGTGGGGTGTCTGGGCAAGGCCAGGGGTTGGACTCTGTGATCCTGGTGGGTCTATTCCCACTCAGGATATCCTGTGATTCTTGGTTCTACCTCTTTGAGATATTGCTGTTCTGCAGAATTATTTTAGATATGCCAGTTAATCCTCGTGCAAGATCCCAGGATAAATTTGGGAGGCTTGGTTAAGGAGTGAACCATCTCATGCATGTTTCTCTGAGATTGTTGTACCTGATGCTTCTGAACCATTTTCCTAGGCTTTTCATGTGCTTCTGTTAATCTAGGTATTTGAATATTAAATTTGCCTGCCAAGACTGTTAAATCCTAACTTTTTTTTTTTTTTTTCCTCCCTTTTAAACCAATGTCTGAACATCAGATAAACCATTTGACTCCTCAACAGTGCGTATCCTGCTCCAGGAATCCAAAAAACTGCTCCATGCCTTCAGCTGCAGGTCAGACTACAATGGTGTCCTGCCCCAGGCTTACACTGAAGTGACAAAACTCTGTGAGACTCTTGGGGAGGTAAGGGCAGCTTTGGTGTTTGTCCACCTCCAATGATCCTTGAGTTGTTCCATGTTCCAAACGTAGCTTAGATTTTTTAATTACTCCCCTCCTTTCCACTGGTTACTCCAGGAAATGTTGCCAGGGTGTTTTCTGACTAACTTTTATTTTCATGCTGTGAATATCTGCTGATATGTTTTTTCCCTAATATGAATGTGTTAGGATTGGAAAGGTGACTGAAAAACATTATTTTGTTTTAGTTTTCTATTGCATTTGTATCTGATGGCCCTTGGGGATTAAATTTGCTGTTTTTTCTTCTGACATGAGTCCCATACTGCTGTTCTTAAGTGTGTTATTTCAGCTTTCATTGTCTGTGTAGCTGAAGAAGGGACTCCCTTGTATCACCTGGTTTCTGATGGTTACTGGGGATTGTCCTGACACCTTTTGTGTTCTCAGAAGTTGGTCTTCACTCCCAGCTCAGCTCAAAGTTGCTGTGGAGGAAATTCCAACTATCTTGGTTATGGTTACTGCCATACATTCTGTATGTAATAGCATAAAAACTGGAGTCATGAGCATAGATGATTTATTTGGATTTATGAGAAAGAAGATAGGTCACAACAGCTGTAAGGAGTTCTTGGTGTCTTTGGAAAAGCATGAAGGGGAAAGAAAGGTGGTCAGAAATCACCTGTGCTGGGACCTCTGTGCGATGCAGTCAGCCCTGAACCTGAGGTTCTGCTGTCACGAGAATCAGGCTCTGTCTGAAAACCTGTCAGGAAGGAAATTCCTCCCTGTCAGGGTGGTGAGGCTCTGGCCCAGGGTGCCCAGAAAAGCTCCTGAATCCCTGGAAGTGCCCAAGGCCGGGTTGGAATAGGGCTTGGAGCAACCTGGGCTAATGGAAAGTGTCCCTGCCCATGGCAGGGGTGGGACTGGATGGACTTTAAGGTCTCTCCCAGCCCAAACCATTGAGAGAGGCTTTGGATGCAGAGACCAAGGCAACTCAAAGAGTTCAGCCTTGATTTCCTGAGCATTGCTTTAAAAAAATCTGTAGAAATGTGTAGATTCTGGTTTTCTGAAGTTAGGAACCAAGTACATTGATTATTTGTTTGCTGAACTGTTTTATAAGGTGAGGGCAGACAGTGAGCAGGATTTATCAGAAGACATCATGGTTCTTTCAGAAAATGCTGCGTGTGAAAAAATGGAAGCCATGGTGCCCAGTCTGCAAAGCACTGAGGAAAAAGAGCTACATCCCAGCTTTCATGTGGCTCAGGAAAACAGGCACCAGGAAATCTGGTCGGTCCTGGAAGGTGTTTGGAACACCATGAACTTGTACAGGTACAGCTTGCTAAAGGGGCTCAGAACTAACACACTACCTTAGATAACTTTCAAACAAGCACACTTTAGAAACTGCTTTTTCACCCCATAATTAATCTAAATTGACCCCAAAAAAACCCCAAAATCACGCAACCCGTTGCACAAAAGTTGGGAGCATGCAAATTATTGTGTCAGTCTGCTACTCTTTTTCTGTGCAGCAGCTGAAATGAGTTGCCCTGGAAAATGAAGTTGAAAACCCTACAAGTGTGAGACATCCACGAAAATCTTGTATTTATCCATAAATTAGCATCTGAGATCTTAATTTTCTCGTGGTTATTTTTGTTCCAAACCCAGTGGAAGTCCTAGTGGCTTATGCAAAATTCTATATCCTATTGTAAAACTTGAAAATCAATTTAAAATAGAAAACATTTTGTTCTTAAGCAAAATTCCTCACTTTCTGAAATGCAGAATCTAGTGAATTTCTGTTGCAATAGGACATGAAAGGAAGACGTGGACTCCATTCCAGTCAACAGGGCAAGACACTCTGACCTTTATTCTGTGTGGCTCCAATTGTATAGTGCCAGCCAGACCATGGATTGGAGAATGAGATTGCCACCTCTCCAGTCACATTGGTCAAACCAAAAGTCCATCAATTGTTCCCTCCTCAGAAGAGGAATGAAAAACATGCTTGTATTTACCATAAACATTACTTCTATTTATAACACTCGCATGAGAAAGCATTCAGAAAGTATGAAAACATCAGAAGGCTGGAAAATCAAGGCGACAAATTTCCTTTCTCATGTAAACTCAGAACTGCAGGAAATTACCTCCTCTTCCATCTAGATGTTTTACCATTGCTTTTATTTTGGTTATTTTTGAAAAATCTGCTGGAAACTCACTGCAATGCCATATCTTTTGATAAAATCTGAATAGGTACTGTGTTTTCTTTTTGTTGTCTTAGTCTGCAGTCTTTTCCAAGGAGGAGCTCTGAGCCTGCCAGGCACAAAGTAACTCCATTTCTGGTGGTCAGTAAGGACTCAGCTAATCAGCAGCTATAACTCCATTTCTGCATTTCCGTTTATTCTGAGACTCTTTTAGATAGCGTGATTTATATTTAACCTTTTTGTTTTAATGGAGAAAATACAGGCACAAAACAGACACTGGGTTTTTCTGAGTTCTGAGCTTTTTTTATGAACTGCTTTTCTGTCTCTTCTTTATTTTTTCTGAATTTCAGTGTTGAGCTATTCCAGAAGCTGGACCCCAGCGCAGCGACCATGGCTGCCAAGGCCTCGTTTGAGGAGGCTTTTTTGGGCCTGCAGAAGCTGTTGGCAGCAGTGAAGGACATCCGTGAGGGCATTGGCAGGTGAGCACTGCAGCTGGGCACAAAATGTGTGACAGGCAGTCACAAAAGCCTGAAATATTTCAGCAGCAAACCACTCTTCATTCTGTGTGCTTGGTGACATGATCTGCAATAAAAATCCTGCTGTCGAGGCTGCCTTGAACCATTGGTAGCAAAAGATCATGAAAGTGTTGCAGACATGGAGATCTCTTGTAGGGAATTGGCCTCTGTGTCTGGGGTTTGTTTTCCAGTGTTTGACCAGCAAGTCACCTCTGCTGAGGGGTGATAGGAACTATTAATGATTATGATTAATACATCAGTTCTGATGGCAGGAACTTTGAATAATTCCAGGTATTTGTGTTTCAAATGTGAGGCCCACTCAGATGGGGGCAAAGTTCCAATGGAGTGAAGGATATGAAGTTTTGGGGCTTTGCTGTTCCCAGTTTGAGTGTTCTTCATGACAGCCATAACAGTGACAATCAGCTGCATTCTCTCTTTAGGCAGGATAATATTCCCTGTCTTCAGAGAATCCCAGAATCCCAGAACGATGTCAGTTGGGAGAGACCTTAAAGCCCATCCATTGCCACCTCTGCCACAGGCAGGGGCACCTTCTACTATCCCAGATTGCTCCCAGCCCTGTCCAGCCTGGCCTTGGACACTTCCAGGGATCCAGGGGCAGCCACAGCTTCTCTGGGCAGCCCTGTGCCAGGGCCTCACTACTCTCACAAGAAACATTTCCTTCCCAGTATCCCATCTCATCCTGCCCTCTGCTGTTTTATTTACAGCACAATAAATTGGAAGTTTCAGGAAGAATAAGGAATCTCCTGTGTCATCTTGGCTTAGTTCTTTTTTCATGACAGTGAAATATAGATCCATTCAAAGAATTACAGTCTCTCTTTCAAATACAAATAATCAAAATATTATAAAATTAGAAGCAGAAAAATATGGATAAAAATGTGGGCTTGAGCAGCTGAGTGCTGATGGATTCTGTTTATTGCTGGTGGGTTTTTTCACTCTAAGGAAATTGCTCCAATAAAGCAGGTTACTGCTTTATTCTTCATAAAGAAGTTACTGCTTTACTCTTCATTCCAATGCTAAAGTTTTTGCAACAGATCCTGTGGTATCAGTTTATAGATGTGGTGGATGAGATTAAACAGTAACATGGAATATTCAGGATGGTTATTTTTGTGTTGCAGAGGTGTTTCATTGAAAACTGTTGGTTTTCTTTGTGTGGGAGAGCTCTGTAGAAACAGAAACTCCTGAAATACACAAGGCTGATTGCTGGAATGGTCCAGTTGTCCTGGACACTTTGGAAATGCCTGCTCTGATGTGCAGGTTGGCAGTAGATGGCATTGTGGAGCAAGAAATGGGCAGAATTTGCACCAAGCATTTGCTGCATTGGCCTTGAGTGGAGGGATTTGAGGGAGTTTGAGAGTTCAGAGGAGCTTTTCCAAAGGGCCAGGTTAATGTCTCATTGCAGTTTTATGAATATTATAGAGTATTGAAGCAAAAATTCAGAAGTTTTCATAAAATCTGAATGGTTGGGGTTGGAAGGGACCTTAAAGCTCATCTTGTTCCACCCCCTGCCATGGGCAGAGACATCTCACCTTGTTTTGCTCTAAAACTGACCTTGCAGCATATTTATTTTTCTTGATTTTTGAAAAAAAAAATGCCTCTCAGTGATTTAACCTAATGGCATGATTGCAGGAAAGGAGCACTGGAGAAAAAATAGTGAGGAATTTGTGTTTTGAATATTTGGAGGTAACCCAGCTTTTAGTGGTAAAATACAACTGATTTGTGGTACCTTCTGGTCCCTGCTGTGCAGAACAAAGAAGAGAGAAAATATCTTGTGAAAGTTTGGAAGCTTTACCAGTAAATTATACTGAAAGTTCATCTGCATTGAGGGTTTAGATTTTCAGTTTGTCAAAAACAATTGGAAAAGCATGATGATGCTTTTTGAGATAAAGGTAATGATACCCTTAATCATAAAATAAATACTGCAGCTGTGGCACTAGCCCAGCTATTCAAGCTTGATGGCCAGAACATGTTAATGACAAATACAGATATAAAAAAGGGAAAGAAAATAGCTGTTTCATTGAAGATGTGTCAGTAACAGCTTTTGGCATGTTACCCTGCTCTGGTAACTTTGTCACACCGTGTAGGTTTTTTATTTGGTCTTGGCTTCTTCCTCGAACAGCGCTGGTGGCAGAGTGGTGTTTGTATTGCACAATTCTGCATGCCAGCAATGACAGCCTACAGCTCTGAAATTAAGAATAATCAGCACAGTTAGGATATTCTAACTGTATACCATTACTGTTAGTGAGCAAAGGGTATGAAGCCTCTGAAATTTAAAGGTCCAGTAAAATTGTGAAACCATTAAATAATTTTGGATTGAAGATTTGTGACTGTTCTCACTGGTGGTTTATGTTTGTATTTGGGTTGGGTATTATTTGGAACCAGTTAATTGGGCCATCTTATTTAAGGTACTTAAATTAACTCTTTAAAATAAAATAGGGGTTTAGATTAGCTGGTATTTGCCCTCAGCTGAGTAGAACTTGTGATTCCAAGCTTTTATATGCAGCCCTAGGGAATTGGACATTGTCTTCATGTTTCCTGCCAAGTTTCTTTTAGATAAGAAGTCCTTGTTCATAGAAAAGAAAGAAAATTCAGTCTTTGGTGAATTGATACAGTTATTTCAAGTTGGTTTTTTCTTTTCATCTGTTGGCTAAAAAAGAATATTTTTGTTCATATGCCAGCTTAAAAATCACTCACAGCTTATAGCATATACACTCAGATATAGGCTCCCTAAATATTTATACCAATATGCTGTCACCTGTAAAAATACTTGTCTCTTACTGACCACATAAAGGGCCTGAATTCTGCTTCTCTAATATTATATCTAAATGGATTTTCTCTCACACTCCCAATGGTTTGGAAAAATGTGGTTTAGTCAAGGGCTCCATAAGCATTTTTAAATTAAAAGTATAATTTCTTAAGATTTCGGTAGTGCCAGGAGAGTGTTACCATATCAGAACGGATCACTGAACTTAAATAATTTAAAAACAATGCTGCAGTTTTAACAGTTTTAGTACAGAATTCCACAGATACAGAGAAACTGTGTTCTCTTTATTTTTTCAGCTGGTCAGTGGAGGAATTGAGGTTTCTTTTCTTTGGTGTCTCATTAGAGAGTTGCCTTCATTCCCTTAGGCTCCTGTGGCAGTTAATAATTTCTGCCATAAAGTCCCAATAAAGTCTCTAGATGAAGAGCTCTGCCTTTAATATTGCTCTGCACGCAGTCTCTTTCTGGAAGTAAAATGGAGATTAGCTCCCTGTTCAAAAATTATCAGACATTCCAATCACTACTTGTTTGATCTTTATGGTTTTCTGCATTTAGGTGAAACCTGAAACTGAACTTACCTTCTGAACAGCCTTCTCTGCTGCCAGGCCCAAATTGCATTATTCTGTTGTGCCCATTTTAATGGCAGCTGTAAGAAATAAAACTCCAAGAGAGCTGGAAGTGGGCAGTGCTCCCCAAGGGGCAGGGCAGAGGTGGTGCTGTGCAGCTGCTCACACCCTGGTGCCTTTAGAGCAGTCTGAAAAGCAGAAGGGTTTTCAAACAGGGGCTTGTAAAAGCCATGGTGCTTTCAGCCTGTGGAGCTGGGGTGCAGCAGGGGCTGACAGCTGAGACACTTCTGCAGTGACAGAAAGCACGAGCTCGGCTGTTGCAGCAGCTCTCTTGTTAGAGGGTAAAAACGAGCCAAGGCACAGAGTGCTTCTTAAACACAGCATAAAAAGGGTCCTGCTTTATTCCTCTTCATGGCTTAGTCATCTTAACTCCAACCATTCCCTGAGCCTGGCTGCAGCAGCTCCTGCTGGAGGTTTCCCTTGCAGCCTCTGACTGCTGGTCATTGCCTGCTGAACTCTGCCTGCAGGGAGCAGTTTGCAGCCTCTGACTGCAGCTTTTACCCAGCCAGACTGTGACTGCAGGTTCCAGCAACAGGCTTTGACTGCGCACCCACACTGAGCTCACTGCACTGATTCTCTCTCCTCGGGATCCTGCTTTATAATTCTTGATGCTCCTCAAGGTTCCTCTTCTGTGATGATCCTCCCCTTACAGCTAACCCCCTCTTTTATCTCACTGAAGTGAGAGGGGCAGGGCTGCATTGGGTAATTAACACAGCTGTTACTTATCAGGGGTGAGGTCACCTGGATTCCCTTCTCCTACACTTGGCTTTGGTGGATTTCCTAGCTGGCAGCTGTGGAAGCAAACCCTGGCCTGTGTTGGTGGCTGTAACCCCACTGGAGCCTCTCTGTGCAGCACAGTGAGGAATTGGTCATGGGCCACAGGGAACTTGGAGGTTTCCCTTTACCATTTCTTTTGCTTCCTTGATATTCAGGCAATGAGGTTAAAAGGGGCTGTTAATGGGTGAGGCTGCCTTTTCTCTCATCAGATCCCAGCCTTTTAGATGGAGCTCTGGATTTGGAGCTCTGGTTAATGCTCTGTGCCAGCCCCTGCCAGCCTGAGCTGTGACAGGGACAGCTGAGTGGGACAGAGCTGACAGGGGACTGCACACAGTCCCACCAGACCTCCCTTGTCCCTGCCCTCATGGGGTCTTGGAGCAGCTGGAGGGCTGGCCTGCTTTCACTGCCACTTGGGTTGTGGGCTGGGCTTTTTCATTTCTGCTTGATAACTTCATTTCTGGTCCTCTCCAAAGAGACTTTGCTTTCTCCCAGATCTCCTCTGTGCACAAGTAAGGAACCACATTTTGAGCCATTTCCTATCCATTTCTGTTCATTATTGTATCTTACACCTTGTGTTTGGCATCAGATGAATGACAAGACAGGAGATAAAGAAATACTGGGAGTGGTTTGGGAAGCATTTGAGATAAAATCATCAAGTCTGACAGTCTCCTTTCTCCCTCCTGTCCCCAAGACAGCATTTGACCTCCAGTTGGTGGCAGGTGTCCATAGTCATTTCTTGGGTCTTTCCATGACATTCTCTTCTTTACCTCAACATGCTCAGTATTTTCAGAAAACTGTGGAGAACCACACTGGAGTTCTTAGGTTGAAGCTGAAGTACAGGATGGGGGGTGTTGAATTGTGGTTCTACAAGGCTGTGCTGATGGAAAGGCCAGGTGATTCCATGGATTTCCACCCTCTGCTTTTGAACCAGTGTGGAGAGAGGAACAGCAGCAGTGGTTAGTGTTGTAGTGGTCACAATGTACTGAGGTTCACATGGCTGCTTAGGACAGTTTGATGTAAAAGCCCTTTCCTTCATGGATTACTGATTTAGAGGAAGTTTTCTGGACAGTTCTGTAGCTTAGGCAGACTTTTTATCACTGAGAAACTTCCATGGAAACGAGGGCAACTTGGTCAGTGAAGTAATAGAGACAGAGTCAATGCTCATACAGACAGGTCCAGATTTCCCAGTGTATGCCTTCCCTTAAAATGTTCATTTTCCATAGCACAGGGTGGTGGCTACAGGCAATGAAAGGAACATGAAGTTCCTTTCAGGATTGAAAGCAGTAGGGAGCAGTGGTGCTGAGAAATCCTTGCTCTGCAGATGGACTGTCAGTTTTGTACAGAATATATTCCCAGACTGGAGCTGGTATTGCAGCCCCACCAGGCTGTTTCATGGATGCTGACCTGTTTGGAATCTGTGGGGGAAGTTATGGTGCAGGCTCTTCCCTCAGCAGCTCCCCAGAGCTCTGTGTGGAGCGAGGGCTCTCTCCTCAAAACAACAAATCTCTTTTATTTTGTGCTGCTGTAAAACTTGGAACCAAATGTCAGATTTCTCATTCCATGGTACAAACCCAGAAACCATTGGCATCATCCAAGCAAAGGCCATAAAATGAGGTGCAGCGTTTAAAATTAAGTTACTTGGATGATTAATTACACGATTTTTTTCCCCCAAAGAACTGGAGGGACAGTGGATTTGTCCATCCACCTGAGGTCTTGCAGGGATACACTTGAGTGTGTTCCCTCCATCCTTCCTCTGGAAGGAAAACATTGGCCAGGTTTTCCACCAGCAGCTCCATCACTTACCCATGTGTGTCCTTGGCACAGCAGGAAGAATGGGGATGGACAGATTTTGCCCCAGCATTTTGTGATGGCCTTGGGGTGAGGTTATTCATAACCTCACAAATTTTATGTTGTGTCCACTTGTGCATCCAGGCTGATGGCAGCAGATTCTGCCTGGATTGGAGGGAATGATTCCATGAGGAATCAGCCTCTCCCAGGCTCTGCATGCTCCAGTCTCACTGCTGCAGCTGCTGGGTGTGATAGGCAGAGCTGGATAGGCTGGAGCTGCTGGGAGGGAATGGGAGCTGCTGGAGGGGGGAATGGGAGCTGCTGGAGGGGGGAATGGGAGCTGCTGGAGGGGGGAATGGGAGCTGCTGGAGGGGGGAATGGGAGCTGCTGGAGGGGGGAATGGGAGCTGCTGGAGGGGGGAATGGGAGCTGCTGGAGGGGGGAATGGGAGCTGCTGGAGGGGGGAATGGGAGCTGCTGGAGGGGGGAATGGGAGCTGCTGGAGGGGGGAATGGGAGCTGCTGGAGGGGGGAATGGGAGCTGCTGGAGGGGGGAATGGGAGCTGCTGGAGGGGGGAATGGGAGCTGCTGGAGGGGGGAATGGGAGCTGCTGGAGGGGGGAATGGGAGCTGCTGGAGGGGGGAATGGGAGCTGCTGGAGGGGGGAATGGGAGCTGCTGGAGGGGGGAATGGGAGCTGCTGGAGGGGGGAATGGGAGCTGCTGGAGGGGGGAATGGGAGCTGCTGGAGGGGGGAATGGGAGCTGCTGGAGGGGGGAATGGGAGCTGCTGGAGGGGGGAATGGGAGCTGCTGGAGGGGGGAATGGGAGCTGCTGGAGGGGGGAATGGGAGCTGCTGGAGGGGGGAATGGGAGCTGCTGGAGGGGGGAATGGGAGCTGCTGGAGGGGGGAATGGGAGCTGCTGGAGGGGGGAATGGGAGCTGCTGTGCAGTTCCAGCTGCCAGGATTCCCAGCGTTTCCATGGAGGGTTGCTGGCAGCTTCTCTCTGCCAGGGTTTTCCACTGCCAAAGCCGATTGTCACTGAGGTGCCCAGGGAAGGCTCTGAGGTGTTTTTAGGCAGAGCAGCCAGTTGGTTCCCTTCCTGACTCGTAGTTGGCAGGTTTAAGGCAAACATTTTGGGTACTGCTTCTTAGGAGGGGTGGGAGGAATGCATAACTAATTTTTGGTGATAATTCCTATGAAAAATGATGAGAAAAAGCAGTGGACGCTCCAGTTACAATAAATCCTGTGCTGTGTCATGCTCTTCCAGCCTGCTTCGAACACAGGGTCCTTTAACTGGGATTTTTAAACTTATTCTGTTACTTTTCTGGTTTTTTTCAATTCCTAATTAATTCATTTATAAATGAAGCTTACAGCTTGCAAAGAGGAGGGAGAGGAGAATTTGGGCACTTTCCCATGGGAAAGTAAATAGAGCTTTCCCCAAAAGATTTTTTCTTTTTCCAAGTCCAGTCACTATCTTAATCATGATTTAACTATGTAAGACTTCAAAATCTGAATTTTATCAGTATTTCTTAATATGTATATGAGGTGTTACTTGTGTTTTAATGTTGATTTTAAGGCACATTTTGCAGCATTTAGGAGGGTTCTGCTTTTCCTGGTGAATGCAAATGAAGTTACACTGAGGTGGAACTGAATTTTATCTGCCTAAATAGATGAGGATAATTAACTTTGTTAAAAACCAACTTCTTTATTGGATGGGGTTTGGATCCTTGTGGAATAGATGTCCATCAAGGTGCTTCATTAAAGCCACCTCTCTTCAGCTGCCACACCCCATTGGCCCTTGGCAGTATTGGATGGGAATTGGTGGTTATTAGAAGCAGCAAGAATGGGAAGTGAATTTTGCAGCATTTGGGCTGCACATGGGAATCTGGAGCGAATGAGTTAAAGCTGGGATGGGAATGTTGTGTATCCTTTGCTGTGGTTCCATGTGAGCCCGTGGGCCTCGCTGGTGGGCACCAAAGGGCTTCCAATTAGTGCTGGGTTTCCTCCCTCCTCATACAGAAATGGCTCACAAAAACATGGAGGGAATTTTTAATTAGAAAAAGCCTCCAGAAAAGTCCTCACGGAAATAATAAGCCCTTTAATTCTGTTAGAGTAGTGGAAGGGAAAATTCTTCAAAGTTCATAATTTCCGTTTTGTTCAAGTATTTTTTTTTTTTCCCTTGAAGATTTCTGACTTATATTTTTAACACTTTCATAGACTCCTTTTCTACTTGCTTTAAAGCATCCCCAAACTTTTATTTTTCAGAATTTTGACCCCAACCAGCAGTTTCCAAGATATTTGGACCCTCTATAGCTTTCTCAGGAGACATGAGGTATGACTTTTTCTTTGGTGTTTGACCTCTTCACTTACAGCTTTTATTTCAAGTAGCACTGAGGTCATGTCTCATCACTGCACTTCCATTAAGAATTTTGATTCTTTGTTCTTATTTATTAGTTGTTGAACATAAAGATAGATTTTGGTTGGATTTCAACATGTATTTGAGTTGTTTGTGTGATTTGCTGAGCATTCACTTGGTGTGAATGACTTGCTGTTGAGAGTAAGAAGCCTTGAAATTAATGTTTTTAGTAGAATATTTATGTTTAGTATGTTACATATTTCAGGCTTGCAGTGCTCTGCTATGCAGGGAAATATGTTTGGGGTTTGGGCCCTCACATATATTTTTGGAACTGATGCAAGTCAGAGCTTATTTCATTTGAGATACACAGATATATCTGTATATATGTATCTAAATAAAAACTACAGGGTAGCTTAAGGGAGAAGGAAGAATTATTGATGATCTTTTAGATTTGTGCTGAAGTGGTTAGAAAATGGAGCTGGAATTTGTGATATTACATTTTATTACAAGATGCAAGAATGACTTTTAATGCACTGTCTCAACTTGAGAGCCTGTTAGGGAATACATGAGCTGTATCTGCTATTCCTACTGTATAATTGTAGCAGACAGGTGATACTTGATAAATGACTATATTAATTATTTCTTCATTGTTTTAGATCAATAACAGTCTGAAATTCACTGCTGAGGAGCTGTATGAGTGTGTTTCACAGGAGCTCTACAGGTGAGCCAGTTACTGACCCCATCAGGGGGGTTGAGGCTGCTTGTACCCCTGTATTCACCAAGGTACCATAAGAGGAATCATCTGGGTCAATAAAAATCCCCCTTTGTGGGAACAGTGTAGGGAAAATAAACGGGGGATTTTTTAAATTCCCTTTTTAATTTTGATGCCTGATTAACACAGAGCAGGAGAGGACAGAAATTAAATTGGAGATGAGGCATCAGTGCCTACATGGTGATTTTCAGCTGTTGAAGGTGAGGTGTTGAGCCCTCTTTCCTTTGCCAGTGATTTCTGGCTCATTTCTTTATGAATTTGTGTCTCTGAAGGTTTGTGAATCCAGGCTCTGGGAGGTTTCTAAAATGCCATCATTTTTTAATTTTTAATAATTCTGAGCTGGCTAATAAAGGACAGGCAACTGGTTTTTGCTGTTGCATGGATATGAATGAGCTGTCACTGGCCAGGATCAGCTGAGTGAAAGGCTGGTGGGTGAATTACTCCAAAAAACTTCCCTTTGCCTAGATTGATCCTGGATCTTCTGTGAAGTTCAATGTGCAGACGGCAAGATCAAAGTTATTCAGGGAGGGAGACATTCAGTATTTGTATCAGTAATAAAAAACAGTTTAAAAGCTTCACTCCCACAGGCTGATGGCTCTAGACCTGTATTGATAACAGGCATAAAGAAAAGAGTATGTGGAATTTTGTGCTTAGCAGAGTAAAAAAAGTACTTTGGAGACTGCCCTGGCAGCCCTCAGGCTGTGCTTGGTGAACTCAGTGATTGGGGTTTTCTTCCTTTTTTGAGGAGCAGCTTTTAAATGGTCTTTTGAGAAAGAATCTTTTGTAAACTTAAGTCAGGGCATATTTGTATGTAATGAGGTTGAGATTACTCTTTTGAAAAAAGTGTCTTAAGTCATAAAGGGGGTGTATCCAGCTCCTTATTTTGACTGTGAGTACAGAATATATCAGTGTATGAAGGATGGTGTGAACTGAACCTTCCAGAATTCCAAAGCTCTCCAGAAAGTGGATGCCAGTGGCCTGCCCACTGTTCCACTTTACCTGTCCTAGAAGGAAACGGGAGCTGTGCCTGTGGCAGCTGTGGCTTGGCTGTTGTAAGCAGCTCATGTGAAATCCTCAGATTTAGCAGCTGTTAGTGCAAAAGTCACTGCTGCTGCTTGAGTTTGATGGAAATGCCCTTGAAAATTTCAGGAGTCTCTTTATAAAGATTCCCGTTCTGCTGTGTCCTGCTAACCTTTCTCTCCTGTCTCCCAGGGAGAGGCTGGAAGTGGGCTGCTGCCAGCTGGCCCAGCTGGAGCAGACGCTGGAGCAGTGCCAGGCGTCCGTGCACAGGGAGGCCGAGAGCCGGGGCTGGCTCTGAGCCGGGCTCAGCCGCGCCTCCTCAGGGGGAGGAGAGGGAAGTGCTGGAGGAGCCAAAAACCGGCCGGCTTTTCTTCCTCAGCGCGGCTGCTTTGGGTTGGAGTTGAAGGGAAAACCCGGTTCCACATTGGCCATTAAATGTCGGGATTTCTGCTGAGAATTCTGTTCACTACTAGAATGTTCTGTCCGGAGTGAGGGTGCTGCTGGATAGCCGTGGATAACCGGGAGAAGCAGGGCTGGTTTGGGATGCAGCAGCTGTGCTGCTCTGAGCATCCAGCGTTCCTGTGAGGAGCTGAGCTGTTAATGGTTGTATAGAAAAACCCCTCCGGTTGTTTTGCTGGTACTTTACAAGTCACAAGTGAGAGAAAGGAATCTGTTGTGTCACCCGGGGGACTGACCCACAGAAACGTGTGTGTCCTCTGCAGTGAAGGCTTAAGAGGTGTAGGAGGGGCAGATTAATGCTTCTTTTTTCTTAAGAACAGAACAGACCCCCCCCCCATCCTCACACAAGTATTTGTCCCAGACCCCTTTTCAGAGGAAAAGGGCGTTTCTCCTTTGTTTAAGCAGGCATTTTATCTTCATACAGTGGAAACCTGCTAGCAGTGCTCTTGGGGAAACTTCTTATCCTGCTCTTGCCACATCCTCCTGGAAGGTGGGCCTGGTCCTCCCTGCTCTCCAGGTGACTCTCTCTCTGGCTGCATTGTTGGTTTCTTTCCAGAACTGCTTTAAGTCCATGAAACTTCCCAAAAGCCATTTTTCTAAGGCCTTTAACGCTACCTCTTCTTGTATGTATTTGTACAGAGATGAGCTAACCGGCAAAGTTCTGAAGTGTCTATTTTGATATTAACTTTTGGATGTATTTGTAAATTCTTGATTGTAAAAATGTAATTTATTGTTACATTAAACAGTGGTTAATTCTGAGTGGCTCTGTGCTGGCTGTGCCCAGCCCCTGTGGCAGGGAGTGGGCTGAAATTCCTGTTGAAGCACAGTGGCTGTGCAGGGCTGTTTCCATCGGGCTGCTCCAGCCTCGGCAGCGGGGTGGGCACGTTGTCCTGACCCTGGCCCAGCTGCAGCACGGGCTGGCTGTGCTCTGCAGGCAGCTGGCTGGGAGGAACAAGGCTTTTGTTCCCCACTTCTCTTCTGGCTCTCCCTGCTCAACTGGACCAGCTTCAGCCTGCAGGGACCAGTGAATTTCCTGGGCCTGGTGTGTTTTCCTACTCCCGTGGGAAGCTGGAGCAGCCAGCTTCTGCCGCACTGCACAGGACCTGGCCTAGTGCCAGCACCTGTGTGGCTCAGCCCTAAAGCTGCCCAGGTGCAGGAATAGCTCCAGGGGCAGCTTTGCACCCCTGTGTTGTGCATTTGCAAGTTTGTGTGGCCCCTGTCTCCCTAGGGCACCACCCAGCCCTGCAGAGGTTTCTGTACACAGCCCCTGAGCAGGGAAAGCCCTGGCCCAGACACTCCCCAGGGGCTGTGGTGCTCTGAGCCCCACTCCCTCCAGCAGCAAGCCTGACTCTCCACTGTAGGCATGAGGGACATGGGACACTCCACCCCCTGTCCTGTCCTGTGCCTACACCCATCTGAAATGTCACTTTTAGCATCACAGACTCCTCTTTGGACACTGCCTTCTTGAAGAAAAGGACACAGAGCCAGGTAAGGGCACGCCTGTGGTGCAAGGGTTTCCCAAAAGGTACCTTTAATGTGTTTGCAGCAGCAGCAAGCAGTCAGTGCTAGTTTTGGCACCCAGAGTTAGATGTGCAGCACTACACATTAGACACCAAGTTATCCCACCCCCACATTTGATCCATAGGAATAGAGAAAGTGAACTAAAACAGGACTATGAGCACATACAAAATCAAGTTATTCGTGTTCTATCACACTTCCAGCTGGTAATATTAGAAAAATAAACTTAAGACAGGTACTACAACACATTTTCTTTGCCAGCTGGCAAGAGTTTAAAACCCGTGAGAACCCCCCTCCCCAAACTGTTGTTGTTGTACAAAGATCAGCTCACCCAGAGTAACAAAACTGCTGTACAGAAAGCGCGCTCTGCATTCTCCTCAAAGTACTTGGAGCCAGAATCCTTTTCCCACCCTAGAAAGTCTGGGTGTGTCATGTCCAGAAACCCTGTGCAGCTCTAAGGAAGGTGGTGCAGACTAACTCACACTATTGCAGCAGAGGCAGCAGCTCACCTGCAGGGGCAATCCACTGTCCCACTCGGGCTCTAGAAACTCCAAGGCTGTCTCTTTGTTTCAATAATCATTTATCTGCTATTTGCATTTCAACAGACAAAATACTCTGCTGAGTATATAAAAACTGTTATAAAAAGGCAATTGTAAAAGATAAGGTATTAGCAGAGGCATGTCAGCTTTTTTTAATAAAAAAAATAGCCATTATATCTGTTTAAATAAGGCTTCTTGTTACAGATTGTTCCAGTTACTGAAGGAAACCAAGGCCTGATGAAAGGAAAAAAACATTATCCCCCAAAAACGTTACCCTTCCTGCCCCAAGAACACACTCCAGGAAGTCATCCAATGTGCAAAGTGACAAACACTGGGGGAAGCTCCTGAAATGATATGCCCAGTCTAATTTCTCTTGCGTTATCATCAAAATCTTAAAACCAAAACCTTTAAAGTTCTAAAATACACAAAAAACCCTTCATCTCAATATTCTTTCCAAAACAAATATATACAGCACATTAATATGCAATATGCAAAAGCTCTGTGTTGCTGTTGGCAACATCCATGCCCTCCCCACCCCTATTCACAGGTGTACCTCTACTGAAACACAATTACATCACTAAGCCTGTTAGTTTGAAAAGGGAATTTAATTCACTTAAAACTTGTAAATTTTGGTGTAAGGGCTCCACTCATTTGACTCTGGATTGTAGACCTCAAGTGTGTTCAAGAACTCATTGCCATCAAAGCCCCCCACTGCATAAATGGTGTTGGCCACCGTGGTGATGCCAGCGTTGCTCCTGGGCGTGGTCATGCTGCCCATCATCTTCCACTCGTTCCTGGCAGGGTCGTACATCTCCACGCAGTTCACCGCGTGCGTGCCATCAAATCCTCCAGCCACAAAGAGCTTTCCTGTGGGAGCAAAGGGAGCCACGCTCACTGCTCAGCACCAGCTGGCCCTGTGTTCCCACCAGGACAAAGCCCAAAGGGACACCAGGTGTGGTCACAGACCTTGGCCTGATCAAGGTCTGCACTTACAGGAGCAACGTGCTTTGGGTCTCCTGCCCATGCCAGCTGATGGGAATTTGATTCAGAGTAAGGGCAAAGTCCAAATTCAAACAGGTGCAGCTCTAGAAGCTGCACAGTGACGCTTTCAGAAGGCAGAGGTGGGGTGAATGCCCCACAACTAAGAGGTTTTTGCTTTTTAATTGGAACTGGCCATTTAGCCAGGCTCCTGCTGTATTGTTTCCTGCCCAAACAGGAGCACAGCTTTGTATTCTGCTCGCATCAGAGCAAACATGAAAGGCCCTGAGGCAGCAGCAGCAGCCCCAGCCCTACCATCACGGACAGCCACGCCGGCGCCGCGCCGTGCCACGTTCATGGGTGCCATCAGGGTCCAGGTGTTGTTCTCGGGGTTGTAGCGCTCCACGCTGTTGAGGCAGTTCCAGGACTCGGCCCCCCCGATGATGTACAGGTACCCCCCCAGCTCACACACGGCCGACTGGTGCCTCCCTGCAAACAGAGCCGGCAGTCAGCCACCAGCAACAGCCCACAGCAGCAGCAGCAACTCAAAGGGGCTTTGCTTCGGTGTAGTTTTTGGTTTGGTGCAGTGCTGCAGTTGCCCTTTTCCCCCCATCCCTGCCCAGCTCCCCAGCAAACTTACGGATGTTAAGGGGAGCACAGCTCGTCCAAGCCTTTGTTACAGGATCGAACACATCACAGTTCTTCAGTCCCTTCTGGCCATAGGGATCAGAACCACCCACAATGTACAGCTTTCCATTCAGGGCACACACTCCTGTTGTTAAAGGAAAGAATGCCAAGTGAGCAGGAACTGGCCGAGTTCCCATTCCCCAGCCCGGGTGGTGCAGAAGCCTCACCTGCGTTGCAGCGGTTGGTCCGCAGCTCCGGAACCGGGGTCCAGTCATCGATCTCAGGCTCGTACATCTCCCCACAGCTCAAGTCATCCGAGTGGCCGTTTGACCCACCCACCACGTACAGCTGCCCCTGAGAGGAACAAACCAACACCCATCACCTCTCAGCACATCAGTCAGCTCACGAGCAATGGGCTAACTGTGGAACTACAGAGAAACAACTTCTAGAGCCATCCTGTTCATTGTGCCCCGTTCAGCTCAGCCCGGGTGGGGTCCCACAGGCTTGCTCCCCCGCCCCACACACCATCAGCACAGCCATCTGGAACCGAGCCCTCGGCGTCCTCATGGGTGCGATGAACGTCCAGGTGTCCTTCTCGGGGTCGTAGCACTCCACGGTGCGCAGGCACTCCTCCCTGTTGTAGCCCCCTGCAAGCGAGAGGTTACTGGCCCCACATCCAGAGGCACCGGCACGGCCCCCGGCCCGGCGCCCCTGCCCCAGCTCACCCGCAGCGATGAGCCTGCCGTGCAGCTCGGCCGTGCCCAGCCCCGAGCGCGCGTACTGCATGGGGGACATGGGCTTCTCGATGAGGTCGCTGGGCTGCAGCTCGAAGCTCAGGCTCTTCAGCAGCCGCGGGGTGCTCGAGGGGGAGCTCTGGGGGCTGTTGCGGCCGTGCAGGAAGATGACGCACAGCACCCCGTCCAGCACGGCCAGGCACAGGTAGGTGTTACCTGCGGGGACAGCACACCGCCACCGTAAGCACGGCGCCACGTGAAAGGGGACTGAGCTGGATGCCAAGTGGGCTCTCTCTGCCGGTCGTGCCACTCCCCTTGGCGGCACGGAAACTTCATTTTTGCAGGTTACTGGTTTCAAGTGTTAGAAAAAGTGTTAGTTATTGACAACTATACTAAATGAGTGCCAAAGGGCACGCGACAGCAACTTAAACGTGCTGGGAGCCTCCTTGCAAACACAGAGCAAACAGCTCTGTTAATTAACTATGGACTGTCTGTCTCCTTAGGATTTTCTGGGAAAATGATGACACACCATGGATTTAGTTGATAAGGAACCAAGATGTACGCAATCCTAGTTTGGCCCAGGTACATCAGAAGCACCCTACAAATTACTTGACTTGTATCATCAGTAAGAAAAAACACCTCAGCATTCCTCAGAGATGTGAAGGAAATCCCCAGGGAGCAGAAGGTGGCAGGTACCCAAGACCAGACACATCTGTTAGACAACCCCTGCCCCTGTTACTCACTCGAAGTCTTCTCTGAAGCAATGATTTTCCACTCGTGTTTAGGACTCTGAACAGTAGCATTTGGAGAAAGACTTCCAGAGGAGCTGCTACTGATCTGCTTGTGATCATTCTCACGTGGTGGCCTCTTCTGCAAAATCAAAAGGCAGCTACAGAAACCTAGCCAGAGACTACAGCTCCTTCTACCTCTGCTTCTCTGAGATACTGTAGCTACTCCAGAGCACACTCGTCTACCACCTCCGCAGAGCAGCATTTATAGCACACCTATATTTTCAGCAGAACATCTTGCCTGCCCAGCAACAGTGGCCAAAAACCACCCTACATTTTTCTCCTGGAACTCACTTTATCCTGTGACTGCAGCTTTATACTGCTGGTGCTGGACTGCAAATCCCTGGAGTGTGCCATTTCTAGCAGGATTTACAGATGTAAGGAAAGTGCTACATGCAGCTGGAGAGAACTGAGCTACCACACAGGAGCCTCACTCCCAAGCTCTGATTCCGGAGCTTGAGTTAATTATATAATGCTGTTTGAAGTGAATTAACTATTCTCTTCATTCCCTGAAGACAAACTAATTTCACCTCAGTTCCTCTCTGTGCTCAGATTAGCTGCTTCTTGGATTTTACTCCCTTGATACTTCCCACTGACAAGAGATTTCTGCGTTCTTTTCATCTCCAATTAAATTTATACTGTAACTTACATTATGTTGCTCTATTAAGAAAAAACTCAAATGTTCCAGTTTCAGCACAGTTGGCTGGGTTGTTAAGGTTCTTCCTGAAGCACAGGAAGTTACCGTGCTGTCTATTCTGTTCAGCAGCAGAGTTTATGACCACAGTCCCAAGTCTATGATGCTTGCACAGTTCCCTGGAGCCTGATCTCCATGGAAACTGTCACAAGACTTCTGAAACACATCACCTAACTCAGATAACCTCACACAGAGGAGCTGGATTGCTAAGCTCAGCTCACCGTGACAACCAGCGCACTTGCAGAGAGCATTTTTGTTATTTCTGAACCTTCATCCAATTAACCACTTATGCTCTTATCTTTAAATTGCCTCGACAGCAACAGAAAATACAAAGTTTTGTCATTTAAAAACATAAAAGCTATGATTTTTCCAGGACTGGCATCTAGGGGTTTTTTAGGGTTAGCTCTCTCAACTGTTTAGGATGTCTGAAGTTGGTGATTTTTCTTATCAGAAGGGATTTGTAGAAAAATGTTGAGAAGTTGTGGTCTTATTTCTGAAAATGAACTTTCTTAATGTTCATCTCTCTGCTTCTAAGCATTACAAGTGGTATCCAGATGTGGAGAACCCTGTGAAGGCTTTCTAAAATCAATTAAGAAACTGGAAAATTAGCTGGCTTTTCCTTTTCCTCTCATTTCATTACTAAAATCCACATTCTGGGACAGACAGTGCTTTTACACATTAGCTAAAAATTTCATGAAGAAAACTTCTTGTATGAACATGTTCCACTGTTATAAAACAATGTATTTGCTTCAAAATCATAAATTTAAACCAAGTTCATTCATATAAAGCAACTGATAATTTGCAACTGTTAGTCCTTTTTTATTCTTTCTATCTTAGCCTGCATTTGTATTAAGCCATGTGGTTTTCTGGAGTTCAGGAGGATTACAATTGGTAAGAAACAAAAAAATATAAAACCATAAAAAAGACCTCTCATAAAACACAGGAGTGATTTGCACTCAGTCAGAGAGATTTGGCAGCTACACCAACCAGTGCAGCTGAACAAAAGAAGCGGACGCTGGCAGCTGAAGGATTAGAACTTGGATTTGGAATCTTTTTCTGAGCCCAAATTTACCAGGCACATTCCCCACTGCAAGCCAAGCAGTCCATGTTTCTCTACAGTCTCTGGGAACTCTACGAGGTCTCAGCTGACTTCCTACAGCTGAGTGCTTCTCTGCCTCTTCTTTCTTCTAACAGCCAGGATTGATTTTGAAGTCAGAATCAGAGCACTCTGTTGTGCAAAGCCTGAGAGCCCAGCCTGTCAAAGAGACAAGCTGAGAGCACATCATGGCCTGCAGCAGCTCCCAGCCAGACACCTTCTCGTGATGCATCTCTCCACTATGGCACCTGCTGCCTTCTCTGCCAGCAGAACACAGGACTTCAGGTGTGCTGTAAACTGCTCCAGTCTACCTGGGGTTACCTGAGACTGTCTGCAATTTGTACCTGCACAAACTGAATGTGGTCATCACTGCCATACACCTCAGCCTGTCCATCTAGCAGATTTCCATCAAGCAGCTTGTGATCAGCTGAGTAGTACAGCGTTTGCACCTGCAAAAACAACAACAGAACACCCATGTGGCTGCTGTCTCTGTGCTCCTCAGCTACAGGCACATTACCCCAGGCACCACACTGCTCGTCAGCTCATCTTAAGCTCGCACAGTGGCAAAACTAAAAGGAAGCAGATGTCATGGTGGCAATCTTCAAACAGGGGGTGAAGGTTCCTTACTTTCTCAGCTTGAAAGAAATCTTCATTTTCCATGGGCTTCTGCTGTTTTCCCAGCACAGAAACATTAGACAAGCAAAAGGCACATTAATTTGCAGAGTTACACAAATTCACAGTCTCATGCAAGCATTTTCCCTTATCCCTGCACACAAGTTTTCTGCTATAAAAAATACACATATTTATCTCCATCAAAAAAGGCCAAGAGAAGCCAACAATGGACTCTAAAAGAAAGGTATGGGAATGAGGGAAGACAACACAAATTTAAGTTCTGGAAGAAACTGTTGTCCACCACTGAAATCAGATGCAGCTGTTTCAATGAAATGCATCTTAATTTCAACATAATCAAAGCTTTTAAATGAGTTTCTCCAAGAGGAAATACACACTTGAGATCATATGACAGCATCAACATGTACTTTTGCCTAGACAAGTGTTTCTGGGGATCTTTCATGCTTGTAATAGCAGACTTGGAAAATTATGAAGGATTTCACAAGACTTTTGGTCGAGTCTTTTTGCCGGAGCCAATTAAGAATTTTGTCTCCCCACTAATTTTGCCACTAAACACTGCCCAGGCTACATCTACCATTAGTATTCACGAGAAAAGCCATTTAACAACACACAAGTTTCAAAATAATGCATCCTGTAAAGGAGTAAGTAAACACCATTAAATCATCATGATCGTTCTCTGCCCACAGCGGATTTTCTTAGGAGCACTGGGGCAGGACTGCTGCTTCTGTACGTGTCAATACACTTGAGGCTCTTCTTGGTTCTTCAGCCTTGGTATCCTAGTTTTGTTAATAAACCTATGGGGAGATAAACCAACGGGGAGGAACAACCATTAGAAGCTTTTACCTACTGTGCATTTACAAGCAAAACCTGCAAAGGAAAACATCACCAATCTATGGCAAGCCTCAGTACCACCTCCCCAAACTAAAGCAGATACAGGCCACTCTGAGGCTACTATACAGCAACAGGGAGCAAAAAGGAAAGTGAAGACCAGACTGAACAGTGCATTCAGCTCACCTGAATACCCCCCCAGTTTCTCAGCTTAGGGGTACCTACAGCAAAATTTAAATTCTTTAGGGTCATAGTTAAAAAAGTGAAGGGAAAAAAAAAAAAAAGTAAAAAAGGGATCATCCTTCATATTGGCTTTTTGGGGTTTTTTAAATGTCTAATCCCATAATCCCATTTTCTTAAAGACTAACCTCTTCCATTAGATCTTCCAGGCTGCCTCCGTTCTCCCAGATGCTGCGCTGTACCCAGTTGATTACCTTTGTGTACAATTTGCCGTTGCTGGGTAGGCCAACATTGTCTTCCAGCATTATTTCAAGCTTGAGGGAGAAGAGAAAAGATTATTTACTCTCCAGGAATTACCCCATAGCATACTGTACTTTACATAGTGAGCACAACTCTTACTTTACCACAGAGTTAGAAAACATCACAAGGAGCTTTCAGCCTATGGAACTAGAAAGCATATTTAAATACTTTTATACCTTTTATACCTGGGAAGGGTGACAGCACCTGTTCTCTACAGTTAAGGTTCACAGTGGTAAGAACAGGACACAGATCCAGAATTGTCACGTTGCTGGCAGCAGTCAGTACACCAAGCTTTCCTGCCCCCAAAAAGGGGAGGAAACCCTAGCTTCTCCTCAGGTTGCTTTTTGGAAATCGTCTACCAGAAGGAATTCTACAAACTTAAGCTAACCTTTAACCGTGGGAGTTTGAGAAATTCCTCCTGTTCTGAAATCTCTACAAGGTGTTCCTGAATGTAGCCATCGATCTTGTTCAACAACCGGGAGTCTCCCATGCAGCTGGCGAAGTTCCGGTAGGAGATGCAGCTCTGCACGTCCATCTTGGAGAGCAAATAGTCACCACAAACCTGGCAACCAGAGAGCTGCAGCTTAGTTTACATGCAGACGGTTCTTATACATTTAAATTATCCATCCCAATATACAGCAGCAGCTGTTATTCTAACTGCAGTGACTTTGCTGTCATCCCCATGCCCGTGCTGTAGAGGGAACGCTGCCTTCCACAGGAATATGCACATCTTAAAGGAGAAAGTCAGACACATTTGGAAGCTACTGACATCCACATGGACCTCACACTTTTCTACTGAACACATGTTCAAAACTACTTCTCACTCAGGTGAGTTAATAATCCCAACCCCCCTGTAAAGGGTACCCCTATCTGTGGCTAAGGGTATTTCCAAAGTCAAGCACTACCAAATTTATGTTCAGGAGTGTGTCAATTATTCTTTTTCTGACAGATTTACAGGTTTGTTCATGCTCCCAACACAACCAAGCACAACACTGCTGCCACAGACCTGAAGGTAAGGAATCAGCCAAGATTCAAAGCTGTTTTTCTTACACAGGTGCACAAATACAAAACATAACTTCAGGGAACACCCTGGCACCAGGACAGCTCAAGTGGAAGCAACACATCCAGCTGGGAACAAATCAGTACAGTGCTAAGGAACATCTACAGCAGCTTTGTGCTGAGCACTTCTTCCACAAAGCATCAGGTTTTGGATCACTAACACCAAAAGGTGCAATGCTGTCAGCCTGGGAAGGCAGAACGGACTTCCAGAAGAGCTGAGAACCATACCTGCTTAACCCTCTCCATCTTCAACCTCTTTGCTGCAGAGTATACATCTTTCACCAGCTCTTTATCAGCTTTTAACCTATTAAGGAGAGAAATTTATCTCTATTATTCTGATTTTTCAAATCGAAGTCTATTCTCTCTCTAGTTACTGTGAGAACTACTTACTGAGCAGTATAAGCATAATTCAACAGAACTTCAACAGCTTCTGGGTTGAGATCATCGAACTTCACGTGGGAAACCCCATGGCAGTCACTGTCAGTGTTGAAGATTTCAAACAGGTAGGGACTGCAGCATGCCAGCACGGCTCGATGAGCCAGCATCTCATGTCCACACACCTTTATGTCAAACACAAACAAGAAGCCCATGTGCTGGTGAGGATTTTTTTGTAATTACCTTTGTATTTTCACAATATGAAGGCCTACTCAGGTGAGTGCTGCAGTTCTAACCAATTTTTCAAACCAACAGTCTCCAGCTGAAAGTTAGCATCACTTCTCTCAAAGTGCACCTCATTTGGGTTTGTTTTTTTTTAGTATGCATTTTTCAGAAAAATGGGCTTCTAGAATCTCACATCTCCCAGTCAGTGAGGCAAGAGCTTCACATCCCCCCAGGTTTAACCCCCACAGCCCCCCAGGCTGCCCCCTCTGTGGGGCAGGGCACAGGTACCTGGAGGCGGACGTCGCAGAACTGACCGCTCTTCCGTAAGGCGTTGAGTTTGGCAACAGATGACTCGATGAAGTTTTCATCCTCAAACATCAAATATCCGTTGGGAATCATTTTGGTGTTGGTCTAGCTGCACAGGCAATGGGCAAGGGTCACACACACAGCATTTTGCTTCAGTACAGCAGTACTAGCAACACATTGTTTGCAAACAAACATGCAGGGGGCATTAATAGATTAACGATTTTCAGGGATTGAGGGCACAACTTTTAATGCATCCACATCACTTCAGTAGGTACTGGGTTCAAAACCACAGACTAAATCTGTGCCAGCTCTGTGGGAGCAAGCTGGGAGCCACTGGATTATACAGATTCCCCTCCCTAAAGATCTTTTTTGGTAGATCCATGCCCAGCTATCATTACTCATCACCACCTTCCACTCCCTACCATCCTGGTCCAGCTGCATTTTTTGCAGACATGAAACCCAGCTACACTGAAAAATAAGAACTGAGAATTTAAAGTAGCTAGTGAAGCAGAATAGATAGAGAAACATTTCCTGTTTAATTTTATGAGTAATGACTCAGTATTTTAGAGCAGCTGGAAGTCATGAAAGAACATTATGGCCAACAAAACAGACAGAATTTAATACATTCTGAACAATAGCCATGTATTTTAAGTCAACTCAAAGCTAGAACAACTTCCTCTGAAGACCTCAGCCATATACAGAGATACCACCTCAGGGAGATCAGTCCAAGACAAGAAAAATAACTTCAGGAAACTTTAATTTTTTTTAATCTGGAAGCTGTTCTGTAGCTCCTTTAATTATTCTTTTTTAGTTAACCACTTTCTAAATAAGAACCTAATTAAGAATACTAAACTATTACTCTTAGGTGACCTAATGAATTTGAAAAAGTAATTTTAAAAAAATCAGATTTGTAAGTTTGAGGTGCTAACATACACAGAAGTACAGTTACCTTAAAAATTTTAGAGTAAAGTATATGTGGGATTCTATTAATGTTACCAGCAACAATTTGTATTTCCATCTCAAGTTTAAGAAAATTCTGAAGATCACACTAAATAAGAAAACTGCAAACCAGAAAAAGTGGATTGCAAAAATCAGTAATGAAAATACCAATGCTCCCACAAAATAATTCTAGTGTTAATCCATCTATTTTAAATTCACTTACTACTGTGAGTATTCAACCCTAAACTGGCAACAATAATCTTACCTACAAACATCCATTTATTGTGTTTTATTAAAGACAAGACACCAAGATTTTAAATTTATATCATTTCAGCAGAAGTATTAATTACTGTATACACAATTAACGGTACACTTACCAAGCAAATATATGACTGTAAATTTAAAATAGCCCAATGGTATCACTGTATTAGAACAGAGCACTTGAGTTTCAGGATCTCCTGACAGGGAAGATGTTTGTGGAAATGCAAAAGCAAACGTGTGTTTGCAGCTGCAATATGGATTCCAAAACTATCAGGCTTGAAGATGATGTAATATAGTCCTTATGAGCTATAGACATGAATTTCTTCTGTGATAATCATGCATCATAACCTGCAATAAAGGAGAAGGTATCAAGTAAGGACAACAGATAATGTTGCCACGTATTTCACATAAAAACTTGATTCATACTCCTGACCCAAAAAAACAAGTTTTTCCTCACAAACAAGTTCACTGTTTTTTGGCTTTTGTTTGTTTGGTTGGGTTTTTTTTCACAAAAAGCAAGCAGCCTGAAAAATTCCGTATTTTTGTATTTCCATTCCAGCAGCTGACACCAATATGTCCTCATGCCTAATAAGAGATCAACCACATCATCTTTATACCTCCGGAGACAAGAAAACGGCTAAATTAGTGCTTAGAGAAAAAGTTAGAAGAGCTGCATCCCATTTTTAGCCAATCCCTTATGAACTCTGCCCTTCAGCACGTCCTGTTATCATTATTGCTTCCACAAGTAGGTAACTCACACGTAACGCAACAGAAATTACTCCATTTTCTAGAAGCACCCAATCTATAAGCCTCCTACCTTTGGCTCTTCTTGTGCTCATCTACTTATAGCCTTCTTCTACTGAATGCCTAAAATTATCTGAAGGTGGATTAAGGACATGTCTGAAATGACTAGGCATGTCTCCAATCTCTGCTACTTCCAGAAAGATTAATAAAGTCAGGAATCACTATCTGTATGACAATTTTCTTTGGTAAAAAGTCTCTCTGCCACGCTGGGAACAGAATCCGCTGGGTTCTGGTTGAGCTCCGTGCTGGCAGTGCAGACTGGCTTTGCTAGGAATTCACATGCTGGTGGGCTCTTTATGCCGTGATTTTTTTGGGGAAGGGAGAAGAGGAGGAGGAGGAGCAGCAGCAGGGAGGGAACAGGCAACAAACACTCTGGAACTTTCCATGACCCTGGTGCCACCTCAGGAAAACATCAATCACTTCAGTTCCAACACTATATTTGTATCTCCAGAATAAATGCCACGTTGGGAACCGAGTTTCCTAAAAATAGGCGCAGCTCATTTCTCCTTGTCCAAAACGCCAAGTGCCCTCCGCTGCAGGAAAGAGAACCTTGTGACCCTGGTGCATGGCCAGCACTCAGCCCGGGGGTGACTTTGGCAGGAGCAGTACCTGCCTGGTGCCCGGGCAGCCCAGCAACTGCAGCAGGAGGCTGATTCCCGGGAGCGGCAGGGGGCATTATCCCACCGTGTACCAGCTCCGCGGGACGCTGCCCCATTCCCACAGCCGGGCACACAGAACAGTCCAGCCAGCACAGAACCGTGCAGAGCCAACGCCCGCTGAGCTCGGCTGCTGGAGCAGGCACAGCCACACAGCCTGGAGAAGGGAATACCTGCTCCCAGCACAGCAGCATCTGCCAGGAATGCAGCACCCCGGAATGCTGGGGCCCTGCAGGAGCAGCAGCCCTGGACACAACCTCCTTCAACACACTGCAATGCCAGTTTGCTTTGCTGGGAAAAGAAATCTCACATACAGGTGAGATTAAATAATAATAAATTAAGGTATATTCTTTTTGTAATCCTACAGGCAAGGTATGAAGCTGACACCAAGCTCTATTTCTCAAATATTGTTTAATAAGACTTTTGGCAGTCAACACTTCCCCCGTTGGTACCACTGGCATAATCACTGCAATTTTTAAAGCAAGCAAACTTTTCAAAACAGAACCCAACAGCCTGATGTCCACACCTTCCCCGAAGATTCTCCACAACCAAAACATTTCAAGTCACAGGACAGCCAGTCAAACTATTCTAACTAAACCCCACCATCAGCCTTGCTCAGTTTACATCTCTGGGCATGTATTGTCACATTCTGCTGTAACACATCAGGTTTATTTCCAATGTTCTAACTCCGCCACACTTATTTGCCTGGGACCTTGAGGACCTAAGAAGGTCATCCAAAATAGTTCTGGATTGAAATGGAAGATTTGTCTGTTAAAGTCCTCCTTTGTGTGAGACACCAAACCCATGCAGATCCATTTATGTCCCTAATGGTGTTGTCCAATCTGAATATCTAGGAATTTGAACATTTTGGAATTTGAGCACCTTAATTACTGCCACAGAGTTTCAGTGCTGTTGTGTGTGTCATGGATAATATTATTGCTCAGAACAGCATTAAATAGCACAAGCAGATTCACAACTTTCTCGATTTTGGTTTGGAGTACTACTGCTAGAACACAACCCAAACTATCAGCCAAAATTCACTGCAAAGCCAAGAACACTACCTATTCTGCATTAAAGGTTACAAACAGGTACTGCAAACAAATCTTTAAACTGTTTTTAAAAATCAAAATCATTTTGTCATTACTTTCCCCTCCTTGCTTATACCCCCTTTTAGCTTAGCACATCAAGAAGTGTGTGGCTTTTTTTTATAATTATCTAGGATTTTGAATTTTTTTAAGCCAAGTGAGATGTTCCCAGATGACTATCAGTCTGGTACCTCTGATACTATGACTGTTCAAGCTCCATCCAAATGCACTTCTTTAAACACATTAAAGCTACAGAACTGCCATCCCAGAGTGGGAACAACACATGCCATTGGAGAAAACTCCTACTTGAGAGCAGCTATTCCCTGCACTTACATTTAAATGATGCAAAAAAATAACGAGTGAATAGAAAGAAAAAGATAAAGAGAGAATCCGTAAACTCTGGATTTTTGTTGTAGTTTTAACAGCAAAGACTGGTACTGGTGTTCACACTGGGCTCAGGCAGGCCTGAAGTCACGGAACATCCACATGGTGTGTTCTGGCACCCCAGCAGTTCCCAGGCACAGGAATGCCAGCACTCAAATGCCTGCCCAGCTGCTGGAGTTTAAACACAACCTTGTTGTAGTAACTGTGCTTCCTGAACACCTCATGTTGTGCACAGACAGATTTTCCTTTGCCATGTACGTGTACCACCGGACCATGAGCAAGTCACAGCTCATAACGCACTCCGAGATAAACTGGCTGCGCATCCTGACTCCCAGAAGGGAGATCCCCTCCTCTTAACTCCTCAATTTCACTGTATGCCCATTTAAAGGTACAACAAAGAAAACTCACCTTAACAGCAATGATACTGAGACACAGTGATCCTCAGTGCTGCCCTAGGCCTCTCCCCCACAGAGCCCCTTGCAGGAGCTGTGGTCTCAGGTGACCACCGAGACAAGAAGCCCCAGAGGCAGAAGGGGTCACCTTGCCCATGACCTAACAACACAGGGACCATCTATTTTACCTCTCATCTTTAATACATTTTCCATGTGCAGTATTTGCTGTGCCAACTCTGCCCAAACCTTTTAGTCAAATTAAGGTATTGCTTCTTCAACTCACAGGTAAAGCACTACTTTGGGGGAGATACTTGGTAATCTTTTGATTTAAAGTCAGTACTTGCTGATGCAATGACAGACACTTGATTGACATTTGTGAAACAAAAATGGAATTTAACACCCAGTCAGAGCTTTCTGGCTTGTGACAGCCCAGCTCAGAAGAAATGTAGGTCACACCTACGACTGCTCACAGTCCATCATCTGTATCAGAAGATAAAACCAAATGTCCTCAAAACATTTCTTTCATACATTAGCATTTATTTATGGTAAAAACACATCATCTTTTCATGTCTGAGTCTGCATTTGGGCAAAACACCAAAGACCAAGACATTTATCGACATACTTTACACCACTAAATAGGCTCAACCTCTTTATACCAGTAATCTAAAGTAAGGCTCAGAATTTACAACAATTTTTTTTTGCTTATTCGCTTTTCAGTTGCTTTCCACTAAAGATTTAGTCTCACTGATAACTATGCCTTGCAGACAAAATTGGTCTATTTCACTGCACATCAACCTCAGTCATGCTCCCACACCAACACTGAGGAGAGAGAGAGGGAAGATGGAATATTTGCTATCACTGGTTAGGAACTGAAGAGGAAGGACAGAGTACTGTGGACATTTTCCAAAATCTCTTACATGCAGCCCCGGAAGATGCAATGCTTGGAGTGCCCTCTACAGAGAGAGAGTGCCCAGAGAGCTCTTCCAAAGACATTTATGCATGCAGACTTTAAAAATTTATAAGCAGCAGGCTTCATGCTTGAATATTACTGCTGTTGCAGCGACAACCCTCAGCTGTAACACTCTGCCCATTCAGCACTGGCTTCCAGGACTGGCCTCCCACGCTTCTCAGCCCTAGTCATTTCTCACACTGGTTCTGCCTTTCCTCTCCTTTCCCACTTTATACTTTTGTTGTTGTTGTCACACTCTTTATCTACATCTCTTTTTCAACCCTCTGCCTCACATTCACTCTACTAAAATCTGAGTTCTTTCCTCCCCTTTCCCCACCCCCTAGGTTTATTTTTTTTCTACTAACACACACTTCGCACAGTTCTCCAAACATCTGTCACACAACCAAAGCAGTGTTTTTTGTTTGTATGTCCTCCTTGTCTTCCACCCCCATTCTGGGCAGTTTTTGCCTTCCTTACCATCTCCTGCTCCTTAAGAACTCAAGCTGATGAAAACAAAATTAGACTTAATTAGAGCAGCTAACACACAGCGTCCTAACTGGAAAGTATTCTGACTGTTGCATGCTGTGCTCCAGGAGTCAGGCTTGTGGCTACAAAATCTGCTTTCTAAAATTAAACCAACCTCACCATCAAAGCACCACATCCTGCTTGCTTTCTTATTCTCTAGCTCGCTGAAAGAAGAGAACAAATGTGGTGTCTACACACCCATCAGTGCAAACAACAAAAAAAGTCCTCCCTTCACAAACCACACAAATAAGGAGTGACATGAAACTGTATTTCCACTAGTCTATCACCACCCATCTCCTTAAGAAATAAATCGGATGCTTTGCCTGTCACTGACAAAATTTTTCTACCCTGCATGAAATTATAGTTAATTCCGATTTTATTGTCTGTGGGAATGCTGGGTAAAAGAACAGCAAGAGTGCCAATGCAAAGGCATTTTCTACCTTGAAGCTCCTCTGAAAACTCTAAAAAGCTCTGGAAATTGATGCATGCAGGCAGAAAATACTGCACACCTCCCCAGCCAGCCCCCCAAAAAACCCTAAGAAACCAAACCCAAGCCGCTCTGGTCATTCACCGTCATCAGCTTTCCCCAGAAGCACTAATGTGGGCTGACAGCCACTGTTCTTGCTTTATTATCTCCCACTTCCTAGAACTGGTGCAGATGACAGGGAGGGTCATGACATTGGCAACTAGCTGTCAGCACACGTTGCTCATCCCGGAGCGGCTATTTCCTTCAAAGTCCAGGATTCCCGCGATTCTCTTCCCTTCCCCCCCACCCCCACTCACGGTAGGGTTTAGGCAGATGCCACTCGGCGGCTGCAGCGTGGCGCTTGCAGAGGCAGCGCCTGACCTTGGCACGGCACCGCACCGCGTGGGGAACCCGGGAAATCCCGGCCGGGGGCTGCACCGCATCCCCCCGCCGCCGGGGCCCGCGCCTTCCCCCGTCACGGAGGGAGCGGCCTCACGCCCTTCAGGCCATGCGGGCAACTCCGCGGCCCAAGAATACGGGCCCCGAACATGCAACAAAGCGCGGCGGGGCCGCAAGGGGCTCCGGTTGGCCGAGCGCGGGGCGCCCGCCCGGGCCACCGCCTCCACCCGCTCCCCAGCGCCGAACAAAGCGCGGCCGCACGGCCCCTGCTCGGCCCCCGCCCGCCGTACCTGGTGCCTCTGAGCGCGGACGGTGCTGAACATATTGAGAGTCTCCAGAATGCGGGGGAAGAAGACTCGCAGAAGACCTGCTGGCCGGGAAGGGGCAGCGGAGGAACAGAGGGAGCGGAGAGAGCGGAGGGCGCGGTGCTGCCGAGGGAAGGCGGCGGGAGCGGAGCGGAGCGGAGCAGCGCGGCCACGCCAGCTGCGGACACACGCACAGCGCTGCGCCCCGGACCCTCCGCCTCCGAGAGGCGGGAGGAGAGCGGGGAGGGGAGGAGGCGGTGCTGGGGCAGCCGTGATCGGCCCCGCTCGGCGGCGAAACGAGTCCGGCCGCCCCGCCCGCAGGGGCCCTCCGCCTCAGCGCCGGCGGGAAGAAGCGCCGTGCTCGTGGGGCTGAGGAGGTGGTCGGAAAAGGAGAACCGTGCGCTTTTGTTCAGTACTGGGTACTGCCGCGAGCAGTGGTCAGAGCACTCAGCCACGAGCACAACTGGTTCAGTAACCTTTGTTTTTCAGACCTGGCGCTGCCTGTTCTCCTCAGCCACGACACCCCCTCAGCCATGACACCCGCCCCGCCGTGACACTCCCTCAGCCGTGACTGTCCCTTAGCCATGTCAGCACCTCAGGTACAGGTCTTAAGCGGGCATTATTCCTCTTCAGCTGTAACACCGCCTTAGCCACGACTCTCCCTCACCCGTTTGACCCCCTCAGCCACCTTTACCCCCTCAGCCACAACACTCCCTCAGCTGTAACAGCCCCTCAGCCACAAAGCTCCATCAGCCATGACTCCACATCGGTCTGGGCTGTAGATCAAGGCATCATATCTGTTTGATCAAAAAATACCGAGTTTAATGTTGGGAACTTTCCCTGGCAGCTTGCCCTCTGTGTGAGGCCATGATAGCTCTGTCCCACCTCACCCCATCGCCCTGGAATACCTCTGGGAACGGCATTTTCCCAGCTGGATGAGAAATATACCCCCACACTCTTCAGGATAAATTCTGTTTTTCCAGGGAAATTAATTTTTAACCATCCCTGCTGATAAACGAGGGGTGTTTGAAGCCTTGTCTGTTTGTTACGTGTTTCTATGCAAGCTCCTGATTCATGGCTGGGCCTGAGAGCTGCTGCAAGATCATCATAAATAATCCATGGGCCGGGTGAAGTCTGAGGATCCGTGTTTGCTTCCTGATTTAAAGTGCCAAGGTCACCTGGAAGGCAGCATACACTTCCCTGTGTAACTTCCCTCAGTGCTTCCTCTGCATTCAGAGGCCTCCTTAGTCAGGAAATAGGAAACCTGTAGATTATGTTAGATCCACCTTCAGTCTCTCAGCTGTGCAATGTATGATATTTTGTCATACATTATAAAATGTAGCCAAGTCTTCAAGAATCTCAGTGGAGAAGCACATTTCAAAACACTGAAGTTGGGCCATTCTGGGGTTTCATGCAGAAAGTGCTTTAAAATACTGAAAATAATGATCTCATGAGAATGCAGAGGCATTACGCTGTGGCTATATTCCTCACCTGCACATACATCTCAGCTGCAGCTGAGCCCTCTCCATATCCTCACCTTGCCTGCAGCAAAGGACAATCCCAACTTCCCACCTCTCTGAGACATTCTTACTGCCTTTTTTCAGTTTTTAAATCACCAGCCACACCTCAGGGCTGCCTTCCCACTCTCTGCTTTCTTTTTGAATGAAGTTTCTTATCAGGGCTGTGTTAATCAAAGGCAAAGCTGGGAGGGAGAGGGAGGTAAAGGAATGATGATCAAATAGAACGGTGCTGGGATGTTACTTAATTAAGTAAATCTCAGGGTTATGCAAGCTGCTCTTCCAGTTTTCTTAGGGATGGAGATGCCTTTATGAATCACCATCAATTTTCATTGTCAGCCACCACATGTGATGTCAGAGAGCAGGAGGAGCAGCTTCCCTACAGCACAGTTAGCAGATGAGTGTTCCCAGGTCTTTTCCCATGGACTCCTGTGACAGGGGAAAGCTTTTGAGATTTTGCAGAGCAGGGCTAGGCCAGGAGCTCAACTCTCTTTTGGCCCAGTTGTGTTCTGATCACCCAAACTCACTCCCACTGGAAAAAACTTTTTTTTTTTCCCCTCTGCTCCTTGCTGTGCAATCAACACGAAATTATTTTAAATCATTAAAGCACCCTTACTCTGGATGAGATCCTATGATGATGGAAGCTACTTCAATGACATGCAAATACCTTCATTTCAAATGGCTAGAAACTTTGCAACACTTCCCAATGCAACTTGTGCTAAATCTTAATTGATCTGTAAAGAGGAACACGTTATGGGAAGGGACTGGTGGATTGAGTTGATGGGAACTGAACCAGAACTAATTGTTATGCTTTTGGAGGCTCTGGATGTTCTGCACACCTGTTGTCTCCTGTACAGTCTAATGCCTGGACAGCCCTCTTGCTTGTCACTCAAATGGTGTTCCCCCTAAGCCAGGTGTTTGTAGGTGTCCCTGATGTGGATCTTCTCATCCAAAGACCTGATGTCTCTGGGTATTGCAAAGGCTTAATGCTGTAATATCAAACTCTTCCTGTGGAGATTTGTCATTAAAACCACCTGAGAGGGGAAAATACTGTTTCGAGCAAAATATGTGGCTTGGATTTCTGCACTAAAAAAAATATGTTCGTCCTTATAAGTAAGAATAAGGCCTTTTTTTTTTTTTTTCTTCATAAGCTGCTCTACAAAATGTCTTTAAATTCAGAGTCACATAGTGTTTCTCTGTGGACACAGACTAGCACAGCTCTGTGCAGTGCAGCACCACCAGCTTGAGAATCCAGACCCTGCTCTTGTTTTAAATAGAAAACTGGGTTTTTTTGAATGAACAGAATGCTTTGTGAAACCAAATACAATTTAGTTCAATATACTTTATCATGTATATATTTAAAACACATGTAGAGAGATATGTATTGCAATTGGAGTTTGCTTGTGCTCTGTGTAATTATCAGTTACAACACCAATCTACTCATTCCACAACTTTTCCTTCCTGCACTTTGGAAGGGTTCTCGATAATTAATTCTGGTTGCAGAAGTACTTGTGTAGAACACCTTTTGTCAGTGCCTTTGCTCTTAGAGTCCTTAGCAGTGACATTTTAATGGTGTTTGGACTGGGTTGGGATTGATAGTCCATATTGGATTCTTCCCTGTACATTCTGGCACATCATTTGCCATCTGTCTGGCTGATAAGAGCTACTCTTGAGCAGGGCAGTTCATCTCCTTTCCTTCCTTGTGGCAAAGCAGTGATAGTCTTGGATAAATTCTTTACATAGCAACAAACAATGTAGAACATTTATAAGCAGTATGAAGGAGTATTAAAAGACACAGGTTTAATAGCCATGGCCTTCCATTTTAATGACAAGTTCTCTATCAAATCTCTGTTCATCTTTCTTGAACAATGTAAACAACTTCCCTCCTTCATTTCAGGAGACACCATTCTTCCACCACAGTCACCTTCCTTGATTTGTGTTGGACAGAAAGCTAGAGGCTGTCTGCCACACCAAGGCTATAAATTATGTCTTGTCTCATTTCCATTAAGCAAACAGAAGTCTCCTTAATTAATTCCATTGGATGAAGTCCACAGGAAATGATCAGAGGATTTTGATAGAGCCACTAGTTAACATCGTAAAAAACCCCCTTTCTTCTGACTACCTGTCCTTGAAGGATCAATCTTTCCATCTTAAAGACACAGCTTTTGGCATAAAGCCACATGTGAAGTCCCAGCTGCAGATATATCTTGCACAGAGAAAACAGTTACAATTTTGGAAAAATTACAGCTTTTATAACTCTTTCAAGGTAGTTCTCCCCAGGCAAGTGTCAGCAGATCCATTCTGGGCATGGAGATACTACCCTTTATTGATATTACAAGTTATTTTTCCTTGGCCTGGGACAGTATTTAACCCAGAGGAAATGCCAGTTCAAAAGTATAGGTGTGTTCAAAAGGCAGTACCTGTCCCATCATCATTCTTGCAGCAAGCAAATCCAGAGCTGATATTCAGATCTGATTCCAAACGTTTGTGGTGGCACACTTGTGAATGCCCCATCCCTGGAAGTGTCCAAGGCCCAGTTGGACGGGGCTTGGAGCAACCTGGGACAGTGGAAGGTGTCCTTGCCCGTGGCAGGGGGTGGCACTGGATGGGCTTTAAGGTCCCTTCCAACCCAACCCAACCCAACCCATTCTGGGATTCTATGATTTTAAGGAGACTGGACTAAAGTCTGATCCTTTTGATTTTGCATGCATGCTCAAGAGCTCCTGATCAGGAATAAGCCTTTGAAAAAATTCTCTAGTTTGTGGCTTTCCTACAGAACTTGAAGTTTTGTTATTGATTCCTTCAGACTGGAAGCCTAGTTCAAATTAAAAGCTTTCCAGCTATATTAATTTATGGTTCCTGGGCAGTGATATTTGCAAATATATTCTAGTTGTACATTACAAAAATGCTGACTCGTTTCATACACCTGTATGTCTTTCTTGCTTTCATAAGGACAATAGTTTCTTTGGCTGAAACATCCTGTTCAGAGGTTTACAATAAAACACTTTGCACTTGAATTGTTTGCCTTCCTGACCCCTCAGCTTTCTGCCAGCTTCTGACTGTGCACGCAAGTAAGAGCTTTGTACTATTTGTCCTTGGGGCTGCATTCAGTAAGTGTTTGCTGGCTGTACTGGAGCCTGGTAGCTCCCAGTTTGCTTTTTCTTCTTTTTAGTTTTCTCCCTCTGAAGCTGCATCATTGCTTTCACTCATGGTCCTAGTGAAAAATCAGAATCTTAATTAAGAATGGTAACAGTGGGAAATCTCTGGAAGACAAACGATCTGAGTGCCTCTATCCCAAAGAAGAGCTGTGCTGGGTCATGCCAGAGAAGGAAAGGGAGATGTGTAAATCCCAGCCTCTTGTGATGAAGTATCAGGGACTGCTGTTAGGCCACCACAGCTGGAAGAGGCTGCTCCTTGCCAACAGTGTGTTCTTCAGCCTCCTGCATCCCTGCTGTGGTCATTAAGGGATGGCTGTAATTAGGGACCCCAGAACACAGTGTCAGCAGCAGGCTGAGGGCACCAGCAGCCTGGGGGACAGGCCTGCTGCCACACATCCCGTGGCTGTGAGGGATACACTGCCTGTCCTCTCTGCTGTGAGACAGGTGAGCTTTTAGAAGAATGTGAAGGGTGGCCACATAGGGATTTAGCTGCTCTGCTGGGAAAGTAAAAGAGAATGAAGCATCCTGTGCTATCATCAGTTCAGAAAGTGTTCCAGAAAATGACTGAATATTTATACTGACAGGTCCATGGCTTGTGTGGGAGGGCTTTTTTTTTTTCCAAGCAAAACTTATTTCTGCTTTTACAGAAGAACCCAGCATCCTTCAATTTTGCTTTTTTAATTAGTACTAACATGTACTATGTTAGTAGTATGTAGTATGTAAGTATGTAAATAGTAGTAAGCTATGAGGACAAAATTATTTGAGTTGGACTGTGCATTTGTAATCTCTGCACAAGCAGAAGAATAGATTTGGTGTCACTTTAACTCTGCTTATGTGTTCCAGCCATAGTAATGTTGTGATTTATTTAATTTTAAAAAGAGAAGAAAAATGTAGAAGAATGTTTATATCCCTTGAAAGGAAAGCTGTTCCTGCCATATATCCCTGCTAGCATGAAGGCAGGAGGTTAATGAGAACCTTGCCTTGAGGGTTGGTTTTCTGATAGCACAGGAGCAAGCCAAAGATGAACTGTGCTGGTTTTTGATCAAGAGCAATGAATTAATCTTCAATCTCATAATTTATTCCAAAGAACACAGAAATTTATTGTAACTGTGTGTTCACTTTATTATGCTGCAGCTTGACAGTGTCTGAAAAAAATCCCTTTTGATACATGGATCCTCTTTGATTTCACCAATGTCAGGAGGACATTCAGCACTGGTGGGGGGGGAGTGTATTTTTAAAATTTGGGACATATGTCTTATTGGTGTGATTTGTTTCCAGAAGCATTGGTGAGTGCCACACCCAGCCTGTTGTAGGTTGTAGGTTTTGATAGGGCTGAGGAAAGCTGTGGAAATGAGATCTTTCAGCTGAAGGTAGAGTTTGTGTCGAAAATATTTCTTTCATATAACTCACAATATATTGCATTTCCTGTAACACTTTTTGTTTGAAGACTTCACAGCTATATGTAAATTAATTCTGCAGCATAGAAATGCATAGGAGAAGATAACTATTTCATATTTATGTTTCACTTTTCAGTGGTGTTTGTTTCCACAGCTGAGTGGGCTGCATGGAGAGAGCTGTCTGACCTGGCTGACATCACTGAAGTGCAAGGACTGGCATTGCTGACAGAAATGAAGTTTTTCAGCTCTTGAATCTAAAGAGAACATGGTGAAAGGAAGATCAGGGCAGTCTGCACCATTAGAAATTTTGGGGGACTTCTGCAAATGCAGTATATGGTGTGTGTCTGATGCGTGGGGTGATCCACAATACCTGGGAGGGAGTAAAGAGAGGGAGCTGCAGCAGAAAGCAGATAATGCAAATGCTATTTAAAGGCAGGTTACAGAACTACCTGTGATTTTTAGCTGAACTGCTTCAACCCAAGTGCTCCCTCACGAGATCTGTGTGGGGGCTGGATCTTCACTGCCTACCTCTCCTCCTCAGTGCAGGAGGTAACTGCCTGTGCCTGCTCTCCTTGGAGCCTGGAAGAGGCTAGGGCTCACCAGAAGGGATATGGGGGACAGGGGCTGTGTAAGGAATGCGAGAAGAACTTTTACTCCCCATTGCAGCAGGATTTGCTTTGATGGTTGGGTACAAGGAGAGCCGGGGCAGCTGAGGCTGCTCTGTGTGCATGCTGCCTTTGAAAACAGAGCACGTCACTGCTTCCAGCTCCTGTTTCCTATTCTGCTGGGAGCTTCTGGTTGCAATGCTAATTTGAGCAAATCTCTGGCAATTTAAGTGGGAGAGGTTCGTGTATAATATCTGTAGTATGACCTGTTTATACTAAGGAAATCATCATCATTAAAATAAAAGGACACAAGTAATTGCAAGTTTCTCCTTAACAAAAAAAAAAATTCAATTTAAATACAAGTTAACAGGAACAAAGTGGTCTTATTTTAGAGCTACTCAGTGCATATTTTTATATCATCAGGGATCAGTAATTGCATAGAAGCAACCTCAAGTTGGAACACCTTGAAATGCAGTCACAGAACATCTTCATAATGAAAATGCAGTGCACTTTGAAGATATGCACGAGTGCAAACAGGATGAGCACTGGAAGAGTTATGGAAGGTAGAGCAGCACAGGGGGAAAGTGTAAAGGAACACATTTGGAGTGGGAAGTACTTTTCCTGCAGTATCAATGTCTCTTCTAGAATCTGAATTACTGCCCAGGCTTGAGGGGGGACAAAAAGGCTGGAGAGATTTAAAATTTCAGCATGATGGTTGCCAGTGGGGATGGACTAGATGCAACAAGAGTATTTGACACACATGCAATGTCATCTGCTCTCCTGAGGACTGCAAATTCCACCATAAGGTCATGAATCTCACTTTCTGGCTCCATCCTTTTACCACAGAGAGGGAGAACCATGACAGGCTGCCTCATATTTCACTGGAGTATTAATAGTGCTGTTAGCTGCCCAAACACTGTGGGGAAATGCCCAGCTTATTTCTTTAAAATATATATATATATATATATATGTATCTGTGCATTTCATTGTGCCCTTCTTACATGTTGTACATGCCAGGATAATCAGGAGAGGAAGTTAAACCATAAACTCTGTTTTTATTAAGATGAAATACTCTACGTTGACTCTCACATGAAGGGTTATTTTACTGTCACACATGAAATGAAGAGTGTGTAACATGCTGATATGTAAATGTTTGTGGTGCCAGGGCAGTTTCTGGTGTGTGAGAGCCTTGTGTGTTTTGCTCCAGCTTCAAAGCTCTGCAGCCATCCATCCCTAGCAGTGGACAGCAAGTTCCTACTCCTGTCAGAGTTAAAGGCACGTTTACTTTTGAACTTGGTTGGAACAAGAACTGGCCCAGTGTGGAGCTGTGGGAAATGATTGACTGCAGGAGCATTTACTTCGTTCATCGCTGAGCTGATTTGAACCAAATTACTCAGGTAATTTCAGCATGTTTTACTTACAGTTTTACAACCTTAATTACCATGCAGGTCTCCAATATTAGAATGATATGTATTTAGGGAAAAGAGAAGAAGACATTAGTGGTTTTCTACCAACTGTGTTCAGATAATACACACAGACAAAAAGTCACACAGCCGCTTCAAAAAATAGAGTATGTATTCAGCTTTTGTCAAGTCTGGTAGGCACTAGAGCAAACAAAATAGGTGCTCATTTTCTCTCAGTCCACTTTGTATTGCTGAGGCCCAAAGTTCTAAAAAGAAACTGAGAATGATGTCTTGCTTTTCCCCAAAACTGATAATCTCTCTTCCTCCCTTGAAGATGAAGAGAGAAAATTCAAGGGATGAAGAATTCATCCTTGAATTTTTGCCTCTTATTCATTTATGGCTTGTCTTCTCAATGTCCTTTCTTCAGTAATTTCCATTTCCAGCTTTTATGCCACTTGGCAAACCCCAAGGTGATAAATTACCAACTCTTCAGTGGAGAGAACAATCTCCAGAGTCTTCACTTTGCGATGCTTTTGTGGGATGCCTTATCTTTCCTTTTGCATATACATGAAGGGTATCTGAATGTGTTTGATGGGAAAGGGGAAATGGCAGCACCATTTATAAACTGCAGTATTCCATGACACTCCAGTTTAAAATGGGTAAGTGAAACCTGATTCCTTCTTGGTCTTGCAGTCAGTTCCTTTTTATGAGTGAGTCAGGATTATGCCCTGTTGTTATTTGGAATTCTACTATAGTTTGTTTTCTTTTCTTTCTTTCTTTTTCTTTCTTTCTTTTTCTTTCTTTTAAGTTTCCCCCACTATAATCTGCAATCCCATCACCAAGATGAATGATTGTAGTCTTGCAGCAACTCGGAGAGATTTATAGGCCTCATTTTGCAGCTTAAGAAGCTGAGGCCCAAAAAGGCCACATCATTGATTTGAGTAACAAAGGAAGAATGGAGCAGAACTGTGAATTAAATTGGGATCATCCAAGTCCTGCATTAACACTTTCACCCTAAAGCTGTTCTGTTGTGAAGGAAAGAGCAATATGACTTATGCATGTAACCTGTCTTTTCTGTATGGCCATTTAGAAGAGGACCACCTTATGAATATGGTTAACCATATGATCTACTATATGATCTTAGGGAAGAAATATCCAGAAAGATTATTATCATTTAGATAAGATTAAAAACTCAAGCTTTTTAAAGTCATCAGTGGAGGCTGATGACCAGAATAACTGGCTGGCTGCAGGTGTTGCTGTGCAAGTATCTTCCTATATTTCCTAGCTACCTCTTTGAAAAATTAAATGTTGGGGCTGGGAAACTAATTGGGGAAAGAATGGGTAAATGGCATAGCCATAGTGAAAAGTTTGGTGAAGCAAATGAAAGAAGGAAACACTCTCAAGCTTTCCAGGATTTTGAACTTCAGAATTAAAAAAACAAGCCAAACCAGAGGGAAAAAAAAAAATCCAGAACCTACAGTATCTTCAGAAGGTTGATGGCACAAGCACTTCAACACACACCCCAGTTAGACACAGATTTACAGGCTTCTGCAAATTAGGGTAAAAAAAGGAGCAAAGTGGATGTATTCTACAGTCATCTGTAATTCTGTTCATAACAAAGAGGGGAGAAAGTTTCTTAGGAGGATCTAGATCCGTTTCTATGAAAATAGAAATATGATTGATGTTACATGTTAGCATTGTAGTTCTGCAAATCCAGCTGAAGAAACAAAGGGTTGGGAAGAGCAAACCCCTACAGCCCCACTCTGCTTTTTATCACCCCTCACACCACTGCAGTTATGTGCTGGGACACACTCCAATGCAAAATGTAATCATCTAAACCAGGAATCAACTTTCTGACGAGTTTTTCTTGTTTTCAACCCAAATCATTCAGCAGGTTGATTTTGCATGGGAATGGGCAGGGGCTGGTGATTCTTGCACCTCCTTTTGCTACTACAACAATGGGCCATGAGGTGAGGATGGCAGTGCTATGTGCAGTGATACAGAGGTGTGTCCTCTCACTGGGCACATTAGGAGAGACCACAGGAAGTGGCCCATGGGCTTGCCTGAGACAACATTTTCTGTTATCAGTTGTCTGTGAGATGCACCAGTGCCCTAAGGGCACTGTGTAAATAGGCCTGGGGTTGCTAGATATGTATCCCAGATATTTGGATTTACTTTACCTTTGAGTAGTAAGTACCTAAAAAATCCGTGAACAGACTCCTGTGAACACCAGATAAAACATTGTCAGGAATATTGGGAGACAAACAGCCAGGCACAATAATATCCATTTCAAGTACATTGCTGAGGAGGAATTTACTCTTTCAAGGTCCAGCATTTTTGGTATCAAATAGAATTTGTGCCTTAAAGAGACACCCAGCATTCCTGCTCTGGTCTCCTGGGTATTTTCAAGGTGTGGAAAGGAACAGTTTTGGGAGGGCTTGCAGAGATTTCTGAGGACTGACTTTCCAGAAGAATGGTACAGCTGTGCCATACAGCCCTTTTTATCTCTTCTGAAGATGCCTGCAGTTAGGGCAGAGTGCAGCTTGGATTTTGGCAATTTTTTACAGATCAAAATACTCCTCATTTTGTTAAGCACTCAAGATACAATGATCAGCAGTGATTATTGTTGAACCTGTCACCTACAAGTGACCCAATCTACTGCCAACACATCACTCATGACAGCAAATAAGGTACTTGGGGGCCAAAGAACCCTCATTTAAAGATATGAGAGGAGACAGCCTGTATGATGTTTAAAATTTAGGCTCAGACTCCTTTCTGGCTCAGTACATTTACTGCATATTGATTTTCCTGGAGTTATATAAGGCCTAAGCCCAGCCCTTTGTCACCAAAAGCAGCACAGCTGTTTCCAGGACCACAAGTCATGCATATGACTTCTCTTTTTAACTTCCCACTGGCTTTTTAAAAATACACTTTCAATCAGTTTTGCTTTTCAACACCAAAGAGAAAAAGCAGTAAGTTTTCCTGAGAACTGGAGATTTGGGCAAAACATTAAGTCTTCATATGCTAAGAAAGTGCTGAGAAATTGTGTCAAACTCTGGTATTGACATGATGTTATAGAATATGGGAGATATATATCTGATTACATACATCTAAAGTTCATGTTGAAAGTACTAGAATTGTCTTATTTAAGCAATAGTGAAACAAATTAATGTTAGCAACAGCGGGGAAAATTGAGAAATGCAGGCTACACTCTCACTTTTTGGGAATTGTGTTCATTTAGAGTGAATTAAATATTAAGGCCTATGAAAGTGGGTAAGCCAAAAAAAATAATAAACACAGGTAGAGGGTGCAGCTGAAATTCTTGTTGAAGTACTTTGTGTAATCCCACTGGATTAGCAAAACAACCACTGATGACTAAACCCAGCTTTTCCTCAGCTTCTCTGTGACGTTTAAAAACTGTAACAACCTTGTCCCTGTGTACTTGCTTCTGGACCTTGTTTTGTTTTGCTCTGACTTCGGTGCCAGGGATCTAGCCTGGGCTGGCTGTGCCTCCAAAGGGAACTCTGTGCTCTCTTGAAGTAACATCCTCTCATTCCTCTCCTGGGACTCTGCCATGATGCCAAGGAGGAGTGGTTGGTCACGTGTGTATTGTCCCATTTGTGATCACAGCATCTCCCAGCTGAGCCAGACCTCTGCATTACTCACAGCGAGTGGAGAATCCCTGCAAGTTGCCCCAAGTCACCTGGCAATCTGTGCCACGCCTGGGGTATTTCAGGAGTTAGTTTTAGGGGTTGAAGTCCAGCCTATTTACTGTCAGATTTATCAAGTCAGGAACTTCTGGCACCTCTCCTCAATCCAGCTCACTCCTATGGATATAAAGAAGCCACTGCACTGCTTTGGGTGGCTTCCCACATGTGGTTCCAGCACCCAGGTACTGGACTTGTCTCAGGAGCAATACTGGCAATCAGGTAACGTGTATAAAGCACTCTGAAGAGTAAGAGGACCCCAGTTTAGGAAAAATTCCATCATGGAAAGGCTGATCAAGTGTTGCAACAGGCTGCTCAGGGAAGTGGTGGAGTCACTGTCCCTGGGAGAGTTCAGAACATGTGTGAATGTGGCTCTTGGGGACGTGGGCTGGTGGTGGCCTTGTGCTGGGGGAATGGTGATCTTAAAAGGGTTTTCCAGCCTGAAGGACTCTGTGAGTCCAAGTTCTGGGTCTGTGTGGGATGGTGGCTTTACAGCAGTTTAGATTGGATTTGATGAAGTCCAATCATAATTAGATGATATACATATTTCATATCCTATTACATTTGTATGATAAGTTTATAAACTCCATATATTTGCACCCATCTCCCCTAAGGCTTTTGGTCTGTTTTATGAGCTGAGAAGCAACAAGCAACCTACTGGCTGCTGTGTCCAAGATCAAGTATAAAAATACAGTGAGAGTTAATGAACAAGACCTCCAAACATTTCTAGAGTTTTATGCACCTCACACATTTGCATAAATTTCAACAAAAGAGTTGTTTTTAGTAAAAATAATGGCAGAGGCATGACAATTCAAGAAAGACTGAGACATGACTTGACAGTTTCTGTATATATTACAAACCTCTCTGCCTTGTTTCAAAGCTTTTCACTTTTTGTGTTTGAAATATGGCAAGAAACTCAAAAATCTGATGCAAGGTTTTTAAGATGGATTTTTTTCAAGGCAAAAATCAGTGGACCATCTTCATTCCACCAGCACAGTTTAGGTAAATTCATGCATTTAAGAAGGCAGACACTAAGTTTTAAGTTGATTTGTACCAGTGCACCCAGAAATACACACAAGAACACAAATACAATTTCCAGGCCACTGTGAGCTGTACAGAGACAGATTAGTCCATAGGTGGGAGGTATATCCAAGTTCCCTCCCTTGGGGAGGGAGTAGCCACAAGTACAAGTCAGGGCAGGATCAAGCCCTGGCTCTGCCTTTTATAAAGCAGTGCTGCTGCTTAGCAACTACTTTCTGCCTGGATGAAAGCAGGAACCTTGTAAATCATAAACAAATATATAGGTCCAGGAAGAGGCCAAGTTAAATAAATTATTCTTTACCCTAACTCTGTCTGCTCCTCTTTTTTCATGGTAAAAATTTCCATGAAAAATAAGAGGGAGTGTAGGACACAGAGCTCTAAAGGAGGGATTTAAAAAGAAATAAATAGGAAATAATATGATGCACAGGAAGAATTCAGCCATTATAGGAAACAAATAAGATCTGCAGAGGAGAAAAAAATAATTTAATTCAGTCTTTTTGAGCCAAAATTTAAGTTGATTTAAAATTTTCCTTTTTTTCCTCCATGGGTGAAATTACAAATAAGTGTTATTTCTTCCATAAAACTTAATTTGGAATGAAGAGGCCAAGGATAAATTTTCTAATAGCTCTATGTGATATATATACATTTATTTCATAATATATCTCTATAAGGGTATATTTCAATATCTTTATTTGCAGGTGTTTTTGTTCATGCCAGTCAGATGTTCTCATGTACTGAAAAATCATTAATGCCCAAGGAGGAGCTTCAAACAGAGCCACAGCTAGCAGCCTGGAGAGCTCTTGCACTTGCTTACTGACATACCATGTGCTGCCTGGCAAATTGCTTAAAGGCCAATTTCCAGAGATCATTGTATCCCTAGAAATGCAGTTGGCACTCAGACATAACATTTTCAAAGGAAAATCTAATTAAAAGAAAACGAGGTGCCTAAATCTCAGCTCAACTGGATGCTGAATCTATGAAGGTACTTTTGAAAATCCCATTAGGCATCTAACTGACATCCCAATCTGTTTGTAGGGTAAATCCCTAGGGACTGATCTCTCTCTATGCATCTCTATGCTCCTTGAGTGCACTATACCTCATCATGGCCCAGTACCCATGTAAAGTAGCATACATTCTCCCCAAATGATGAACAAGACAGCCAAGCCCCACTATTTGCATATCCTTGGAAATTTGGAAATTTTAGGGCCAAGAGACTGAACTCTGTGCCTTTTCCAGCAAAAAAGGGTGATGGATAACTTGTGCAAAATAGAGCCCTTTCATAAGCACCTGAAGCTTTTCTTTTTGTTCAAGGCTTAAATACTTCCAAGCATTTGGTATTAAGGAATTAATTGTAAATAAATCAACTTTGGATGCTAAAATTGTGGCTTTGCTTTGAAAATCCCATCAATAGAATCACAGAATCCCAAACTGGCTTGGGTTGCAAGGGATCTTAAAGATTACCTCACCCTTAAAGATTACTAAAGATCCTAAAGATTACTCCCCTGCAGTGGGCAGGGACACCTTCCACTCTCCCAGGGTGCTCCAAACCCCAGCCCACCTGGCCTTGGACACTTCCAGGGATCCAGGGGCAGCCACAGCTTCTCTGGGCACCCTGTGCCAGGGCCTCCACACCTCAGAGCAGAGAATAAGGAATGGATTCTTTTGCTGTACAATTCCATAACAGGAATGAAATGATAAATTACCTTTTATTTCCCTTTATGTGCCTCAGGGATGATTTCCCTTACGGTTTGATCGCAGGTAACCTACACATGATGAGCCCAGTGATGTGAGGTGCCCAGACATCCTAATTCTCAAAGCAGAAGGAGCTCAGCAGAGCTGGCCTTGCAGAGATCCAGTCAGCTGGAAGATAAGATCAGGTAACTGAATCCTCAGATCTTCTGATGCTCTCTGACTGCACATTCCCCAGCAGGTTTGTGTGTCTGATCACCTCTGCACAGTCTCGTTCGTGCAAAGTAAACACAACCAGGTTGGCTCCTACAGCTACAGCAAGAACAGGAAAAGGGAAACAGCAAAGGTGCCTAGCAAATGGACAAGAACAAAATGGGAAATTTTGCAGAGAAGCTTTTGGAAATTGCTGAATCTTTAGGAGCTGGGTAATGATTTTCCTGTAAAAAATGCAGGGAACGGAAAACATTTGGAATTCTTAATATAATGATGGTGCTTTTTAACTTCCACTAAGAACAGATGACACATTCATATGTTTAAGGCATTTTTGCTGTAGCATTTCCAACTTTGCAACTGTCCTGCTCTGGCCCTGAGGGCTGCTCTTGTACAAACCCATGTTGACATAGTCACTAATCTTTGGAGGGCTTTGAGCAAGGAAATGATCTGTAAGCTGGAAAAAAAGCAGTCTGCAGACATGGTGCCATCAGAAGCACTAAGCAATACAAAACCACATCTATATTTGCTGTTTATCTTCCTGTTTTGAACTAATGATATCAAGTGTTGTAAAAACCTTGATGAATTTGTGCTGTTATTTTTAAGCAAGTTAAGGTGGTTTTGTCACTAAATATCAAGTGGGCTTTGATTAGAGGCAGTTCAGTGCTATCAGCTCCGTTTAGGAGATATGGAACACTGCCAGACTTCACAATGATGCTCCTGGTACCACTGCCCCCAAAAGATAAATTAAACTTCTAAAAAGTACCTTTTAAAAATAATTCTGGTTCAAACAGAAGCATCTGTTTTCTGGGAAACATTTCTTCAGGGAGAAATCATACTGTTGTGTGAAAGGGAGGGAGGGTGTCTGGATTGCTGATGGTGACAGCAGCTTTCAGTTTCATAAAGTTTTCCACCACTAGATTGATGCCATCCTTGAGTCTGAAAATGGCTGGCAAAAGACTTCTGGCTGACTGGAGGAAACTGTCACACAAGTGCCTGTGGGAAGATACTGTAGTCACTCAGTGGGAAGTCCCTCTCTAAGACAACTGATCCTTGGCATGTACAAACAGAGCAAACCCGAGAGTAACTCTGCTCAGAGTGAAAAATGGAAATTGTGCAAATTAACTTTGGCTGCATTTTCATCAGTGTGTATCAAGCGAAATTATTCCATGGTGAAAGACAACATCAAAGTACAGGGAGTTCAGGAGATCACCACCAAAGCTGAATATTTATGAAAATTTAATGGGGCTTGTAGATTATAACTGGTGTCTTTCAAGGCTGACTACCTTGGAATACACAGGGAAGTCATGTGATGGGAAATGAAGTGTACAACCCCAGTCCATGTGAGCTGATGGAGGCCAGATGGCAAAATTTAATGTCAGCCTTCTTGTGTGTTATACTCTAATTGCAATTAGTAGTTCTGTGTACAGCAAGTCACTGGGCAATTAGCTTGTTCTGCTTGAGCTTGGGATCAAGAATGTAGCTCAGATATAACTAGTGAGCAGGAAAAGGTCTCCTAGGCTCAAAAGCAATGTGAGAATAAACTCACACACCTTGTCTGTGGAAAACACAGAATCCCCAAATCATTCAGGTTGGAAAAGGCCTCCAAAGTCATTGAGTCCAATCTGTGGCTGATCCCCTACCATGTCACCCAGCCCAGGGCACTGAGTGCCACATCCAGATACTTCTGGTACACTTCCATGCTCGTAAACTCTTGTGCAAATACTTCCTGTGAACAAATGCAAAAATAAAATATTCTCCTAAGCCCTAAAACATCAGAGTAGCAGGACCTTGACCTTCAGCGTGGTGACAGACTGAGGGGAGCCACCCTCGACTGCCAAACTCCAACTGAGCTGCTCTGCCTCATTTGTAAGGGGCATTGTGCAGCCTGAAAGCTAAACTTCATGGAAGCTGCTTAACCTGGATCATCTCACCCTTCCCAGTCAGGGCTTTGATGTTTAAATGCTCACCTACATGCTGCTTGTCAGTGGGTCAATAGGCCACAGCCCAGCCACCCCAGGCTCAGACTGTGAAACCTAAATTTTATGCTGGGTTGGGAGGAAGAGCAAGATCTTCCTGACATCTCAGGATCAATATCCTGCATTTAAACTTTACAAAGCACTAATAAACCTCACCCCATCTTTCCATGGAGGAGATGGCTATCAGTCTGATCCCATGAGTGCTGACTTCTCAGAGATGTGAAGTAACTTGCCCACCTGAGCTGAATCCCTGGTTTAATCAGTAGGTAACATCATCAACATGAGAAGATGTTAATTTTAAATATTAACACTTCACTATATGAAACCTGTCTCCAGCTGAAAAATAGGTTGTTTAATGAGGGAATAAATACAAGGAATCCTTTTGAAATGCAAAACTACTTTTGGTTGTAGCAGAGTAAATATTAAAAGTGCTTCTGATGAATAAAACTGAGATGTTCCCTGCTCAAAACTGGATGCACAGTGGTTGATGGGCTCAATACAACACAGACAAAATGTAATGTAGAATAATAATCCATCAGATTCCTCCAGAAAGGTACTCTGGCCCCCTACTCCAATTCTGTTTGTCTCTTTACAAATGTCATCTTATTTCTTTGCAGTCCATTCATACCAGAAGACAAGCTGGTTTATGCTAGTGAATTAGTTTGGTTTGATTTGACAGTCACATCTTTCCTTGAGTGAGTGAGGAGTTATTTCTGTAACATTTCAAAATTGAAATTTGTATTTTAATGTGGCAGTATTATTTGACATACAGCAAGGTGCTGAAATAGGGCCTGGAAAATGTCAGCTCTTACCAGCAATGCTTTCTGGAAAGGGATTATTCACATGCTTTCTTCATTCCAATATTTACAGTTTGAAATGTCACCACTGTGAGGTTTAACTAGCTCTCTCATAATTTAGATAATTTTACTTTTTTTCAGAAATTGCTCTTATTTAATAGTGATAACAAATAGTGGCACTTCTATAAACAGCCATTATCTCTTTCCCTCCACAGATAATTTGCATTGAGAAAAATATATGGGGAATTTGAAAATAGGGGAATATAGTTTCAGATGTTTCATGTTAGCTCTTCCTTTATCCCTCTTTATCCTTTCAGAGTGGCCACCTGGCAGTAGGCTGTCTAAAGAACCATGGCAGAAGCTCTGACAGCAGTGTTGGGCTGGCCACCCTTCTCCTGGGAAGGGGGAAAAGACAAAGCACATCTGGGGAGCACCAGTGCAGTGCTTGGCTCCTCTGCACACAACATCCACAGCACAAAAATCATTGCCAGCTGTAGGTAAGGGGGGAATTCAGAGCACTTTGGCCTTGCTTCAGGTTTGGCTCCTGGCAAACCTCCTGGCAATGTCTCAGAATCCCAGAATGGTTTGGGTGGGAAGGGACCTTAAAGCCCATCCAGTCCCACCCCTGCCATGGGCAGGGACACTTTCCACTCTCCCAGGCTGCTTCAAGCCCCATCCAACCTGGCCTGGGACACTTCCAGGGATCCAGGGGCAGCCACAGCTTCTCTGGGCACTCTGCGCCAGGGTCTCACCAAATTCAGAGGGAAGAATTCCTTCCTTATATCCATTCTAAATCTATCTTGTTCAATTTAAAGTCATTATCCCTCATTCTATCACTACCTGCCTCTGGAAAATGCAGATAAAAGTTCATCTATAAAAATACATACAGCTGTAAAACTTGGTCGAGACCTTGAGTCATAATTTTGGTACTCATTTTCTCACCTAGAGCAAGTGGTAAATGCACTGTTTCAGTGGGTGGCAAACACACCAGAAAGCAGTTACACTCCCACAGGGAAAAAAATCTCACATTAACCAAGCTCAGGCTGTTGGCTGGGGATTCAGTGGGAGACTGAATCTGGCTCCAGTGGGCTGTAGACTGTAAATATAGAACATGGCATGACCTTAACTTTGCTTTCTAAAAGAAGCTGCTGATACTGAGACTTACATAAATACATAAATTTACTCTTCATGGTGGATAGATGCCCTATGGCAAACATGTATTAGAGAAGTAGAAAGTAATTAAGGTTACTTAATGCTGGGAAACTAAACATTACTTGGGTTATTTTGTCATTCCTAATGTATTAATCAAATCCATCTCAGCTATGTTTCCTTACTCACTGTCTTTTCTAACAGTGCCTCATTTGCCCTTTCTTCTAAAATTAATATTTATATTCCATGCTTAATGTGTTTTTTGTTTTAATGAAGAACCTCAATGTTGAAATGAACGTGGGATTTTCCCCCCTCTCCATGTAGTTCCCAGCTGTGGAAACTGTCCCACCAAAAAGCTGGACATCCAGTACTTTTTCACTTGCAAAACCAGATCAATTAAACAGACAAAGCATTCAACTGGTTGGTATTTTCAGTAGTGGAGGTTACTCATCTTTAAGCACAGTTACAGGTTGCCCAGAGTGGCTGCCCTTGGATCCCTGGAAGTGTCCAGGGCTGGGCTAGACAGGGCTTGGAGCAACCTGGGATAGTGGAAAGTGTCCCTGCCCATTGCAGGGGGTGGAATGACATGACCTTCCAGCACAAACCAGTCTATGACTGTGATTTTCCAAAAATCCAGATTCTGCACAGGTTTACAGCTCTTTTTTAAATATAAAAGAATTTAAACCTCTTAGAAATGCTACTTCAGCATTTCATGGGCGATGATTGATCACATCTGAAGGCCAAGCTCTGTTCCAGGGTTGGTGTAGATACACAGGAATTACCCTACCAGAGATGAATGCTGGCAAGTTTTAGATAAGAAGGGAAGCAGTGGGTGCCCCTTCGCTTCACACCCACCAGATGGTAACAGCTTCAGCCTGGTCCCTGCTATGTGGAAGCCTCCAGAAAGGGTTTCAGAGCTCATTGCAGGGACCCCCAAATGCCCAGTCACATATAGACTAATTCAGCTTTTTCAGCTGCTATCCTTTCCTCTGGAAGATCCAAGGGAGCCAAAGCACATCAGAAACTTCAGAAAGACTGTGCAGAGCAGAGGAAGACCTCTGAACCTCGACTGCAGTGGGCAAGCTTGTTTTTCAGGGAACTCTTTAGCCCTGCATGAAGTACAGCTTGCAAAATATGAAAGTTGTAGCATAAGAGTTTCAAAAGTCCAGGTGACAGTGCTGCTGCAGTGCCCCACAGGTGCTAAAACATGTTTTCTCCAAGCACAGTCCAGAGCAACTCACAGAGTCCCTAAGAAAGGGACAAAGAAATCAAGGGCAAGAAACCCAAATGAGACCATAAATGCAAGTATGAAAGGAAAATGATGAAAATGCTGAGCTGAATATATGTCCTTATGGTCATAAACACAGCAGTGTGTCTATCTTGTGAAACATCTCTGTTTTGTGTCTTTGTTTTAACCTGAGGCTGTAACAGCTACTCTGCTCTTGCATAATTCATCAGATTTCACCTGAAAGCAGTTTTATCAGTTTATCTCTGCTGACTTCACTGGAATTATGTCTTTATCTCTCTCCTTGTCTCTAATAAGAGATTCCTGAATTTTCATCCTCTCTTTAAACAGAGAAAGAAATACCTTATTCTCTCTGTTCATATAAGCAGTCTCACTCTTCTAGGGCCAAATTCAGTTTTCACTAAGTCAACACAATGTTTTAAATTTATTTCTATGGGAACTGATCAGCCTTCATAGCACAAACTAAGTTGGGTATCACCTCATAGTATATACATTGTAAATTTTTGGGAGATGTCATGCATTTAGGCAGCTTGAAAGGTGAAGCTAAAACAAACCAGATTTAGTAGATGGAGTAAGAGCTTCTTACTCAAGTTCCAGTAAAATGATTTCACATGAGAACAGCCCAGCTCCAAATGATATTCAAGACATTTCAAAAAGTTAATGATACACAGTCAGATCTCGTATGACAGCATGAGAAAGGGGGGAAAAAGGGAAGATAAAAAAGTGGTAAATATTTTCAAGACTGTAGCTGTTGAAGATGTAAGAGACATTAACTGTTAGCAGAGTCAGTTAGGAGCATTCTCTTTAGTGAGTGAGTGATATTTTCTGGATGTGCTTCTCTGAAGGAATTCTGCCTCTATGTCTCTCCAGGAAATATTGGATAGCTTATGAATCTGTGAGGCAGCAGTAATTAATTGGAGACACTTAAAATCAAGAAATCCCTGGTGTGAGATAAGGGTTATTCAATTTTTTTAAAAAATCTTGGTAGGCTTTACATCCCTCTTGGGTGATGACAATTATTCAAGACACTAAATTTATGAAACTGAGAGCTTATATGAATATGTGGAAGTGCCACTAACCTCCTGAGACCAAACTCATAAGTATAAATTGAAAAATAAACTACTGTAGTGTGTAAAGAATGAGTGATGAAGCATTACTGAATGTGCAGAAGTATTTTCTGATCACTGACTACCATGAAAAGAATTACTTAAGTCACTATAGCTCCACTGAACCCAGTGTAATGTGAAGATGTAAGGGTTCTGATTGGGGCATTATTTCTGGAATATTTTATTTTTGCATGACCCATTTTCAAATCCATATCCATTTTTATAATGACAGCGATGAAAAGATAACTAACACAGAGATGAAAAGATTTCTGAAGCAAGAAGGATATTATGTGGTACACATAATTTTGTTCCCATGGTCAGAGGAGTGAGGTATCTAATTATTAATGGCATTTTATGTTGATAAAACAGATCTGTGATAGGCTGAAGGGGTCAGATTCCAGGACAAACAAACCCCATGAAAGTAGATTGGGTTACAAAATAGTTGAGTCCAGGCTATCTGATATTGATAAAGCAATATAAACTTGCTAGGTCTTTCTATCAGAGAAAAAGGATTCTGCCTTATTATGGCAACATATTTTTTTTTTATTCCTTGAATGCCTTGAGGAGGTTATGTTCCAAGACAGCAAACTCTTGGTAAACCAGAGCATATTTTAAACACAAGGAGTATTAAGTGGCCTCTTGAGGAGGTCAAGTGACTCCACCTGAAGATGAAAGGAACTAAAGGTACTTTATGTCTGCTTCTGACATAGGTCTCTGCACTTTCCTGTGACAAAGCAGGTCTTTTCTAGTCAGGCTGTGTGAGGTAATTGAATTAAGAGAGCCTGTGATCAGCTGTGCTTCTGGCTTTGAGTTCCAAAACTTGTAAGTACAATATTTCTCTTGTTTCTCGCCACATGCACACTAACAGGGCTGGGAGACCTCGTGACTGTTATGACAGCACAGTTTAAGAGAGGCATTTGTGTTTGGAAAGACATGCTAAGTCCTTATCCTGTGAACTTCCTCAAGAGATTGTTTAGGAATAATGAACCAGAGCAAAACCAATTCAGAAAGATATTTAACAGAAAAACATTGTCCAGAAGGACATAATGAACTGGACAAAGGAGTTTGAAATTTAACTTGAACATTTAGCTTAAAGATATTTACCTAGAGACAAGGTTTCATAATGTTTTCACTCCAGGATAGTTAATCTGTAATGTAAATACTATCCATGTATTTGGGAAATAGCAGACCTGATTGAGAAGTGTGTATCTAGTACAGTGTACTAGGCCTCCTCTCTTTACTCTGCTTTTTCAGCAGTAATTGTCAAGTAAGTAATTTTTTTCTGAAGTAACATTTTTTTTTCTTCTACAAAGGTCCATAATTTTATCTGGTTTGGAAATTCTTGTACTGTATCATGAAGATTTTGTAATTTTGACCTGTAAAACAGTAGAATCACAGCAGCATTAGTGCTACAATCTGAAGTTGGCTGTGGGCAGACACGTGCAGAACACAATGATATAATTCTATGTAGTATTCAGTGGTAAAGGATGACATTTTATTATTTTCATCTATAAACTTGTCAGTGCACTTTGCACGTTCAGGTTTGGAATGGGCTAAAAATGTGCAATTTGGGCTGGCAGATAGACGTGATTTCTGTTCTGTTCCAGACAGACAAGGATTTCTTCTCCCAAAAGGTTCAATAAAAAGGACAAGGGTTGAAGAAGTTTTAAGGCTGAACTCTTCCTGTCTCCCCACAGCCCCTCAATTTGCTTCTTACATCAAGGTTGTGGGTGACAGGCAGCTCTCACTGAGTCCTGAGAAAATCCTGCCCAGTTTTAGCAAGGCTGCCTCACTTAAGAATCTTAAGATGGTTTGGGTTGGAAGGGACATTAAAGCCCATCCAGTGCCACTCCTTGCCATGGGCAGGGATACTTCCACTGTCCCAGGTTGCTCCAAGCCCCGTCCAACCTGGCCTTGAACACTTCCAGGGATCCAGGGGCAGCCACAGCTTCTCTGGGCACTCTGTGCCAGGGCATCACCACCCTCCTAGGGAAATATTCCTTCCCAGTATCCCATCTCACCCTGGCCTCTGGCAGTGGGAAACAATTTCCTGTGTCCTGTCCCTCCATCCCTTGGCCCAAGTCCTGCTCCAGCTCTCTTGGAGCCCCTTTATGCTCTCAAAGGGCCTGTAAGTTTTCCCTAGAGCCTTCTCTTCTTCAGGTGAACTCCCCCAGCTGTCCCAGCCTGGCTCCAGAGCAGAGGAGCTCTAGCCCTGGGNGGTTGCTCCAAGCCCCGTCCAACCTGGCCTTGAACACTTCCAGGGATCCAGGGGCAGCCACAGCTTCTCTGGGCACTCTGTGCCAGGGCATCACCACCCTCCTAGGGAAATATTCCTTCCCAGTATCCCATCTCACCCTGGCCTCTGGCAGTGGGAAACAATTTCCTGTGTCCTGTCCCTCCATCCCTTGGCCCAAGTCCTGCTCCAGCTCTCTTGGAGCCCCTTTATGCTCTCAAAGGGCCTGTAAGTTTTCCCTAGAGCCTTCTCTTCTTCAGGTGAACTCCCCCAGCTGTCCCAGCCTGGCTCCAGAGCAGAGGAGCTCTAGCCCTGGGATCAACTTTGTGGCCTCCTTTGGACTCATTCCACGTCCTTCTTGTGTTGGGATTAGACTTCAGGGGTTACAGCAATAACAACGTGAGTGGTACCTCAGCTGGTGCCTGTGAAAAAATACAAGTGCAGTGGAGACTGTATTTTGAAGAGGAAGGAGTCTGTTGTAGGAGATTATTTAAGAAAACAAAGCATAAATTATAACACCTACTTGCATGGTAAGGGAGAAATGTATTCAATCGTGCTATCATGGGTAAACAAAGCAAGGAGGTGAAAACAGTAGGAGTGTCTGGCTGACTAATGACAGCAACCAGCCTGTTCAGGAGCAACAAAGAGAGGTTTCAGGGCTGTTTATTTTCCCTTGCAATATCCAACATGCAGAGAGTACAAATAATAATAATGGGGAACACAAACTGTGCTGCAAGATCTGGTCTTCATTTTTGTTCTGCTTCGTGTTTCTTGGGGAGGGAATATCTTGAACTTTCCTGGGCGCCTCAGCTTCAGTTTCTGTGACAGCTTTTTAACTTCCCTTCTTTAAAAAAACAGTGACATCTCAGTAAATGGAGGTGAGCAAGACACAGGAGCATTAAAATGAAAACACCAGAGCTGAAGAGCAGTATAATTACCCCATTTACAAAGGATTTCTAGGCAGTCAGTGGGTGAGTAATAAAGCAAGATGCAAGTGTCACTGTGTCAGATCTGATCCCGCCCACCCCACCGCCCCCTGGATTTCCATCCGCTTCAGATGTCTGGGTCACCTGGGCTTTCTGTGCAGGCTTACAGCTGCTGTGAGCATGGAGAGCTGATGGCCAGCACAGCTGCCTGTGAATGGCACATCACTGAATGATTGTCTGCATTTAGGGAAAATCAAGTCATTAAAAAAAAAAAAAAATAGGAGCCCTAAATCCCCCTTAGAAACTGCAAAGAAGGGAGCACCATGAACAAGCTGTTGAGTTAGAATACAAGACCCAGTCCCCCCTCCCCTCTGGCTTCATCCAAGGATTCTCTCTGCTTTGTTCTCCTATAGCTCTGGCATATCTAGGCCAGCACTTACTAATTACTAGGAAATAGAAACCAGTTGCTGAAAAGTGTTAAAGGAAAATTCTCACATTTAAAGCCTATGTTGATTTAACAGCAGAAAAAAAAAGAGGAACTTTAAGATAACAAAACAAAAAAAAACCCCTGCATTAATGGATAATTGGAGCTCAGCTGGGTGCATTATATAATAGCACTTCTCAATGCAGCTGCCTTTCACCCCTTTACCTATTCCTCTGAGCAAAAGACACAAATAGTTACAACTTAGAAACTGTCTAGACCACACCTTTCTTAGAAACCTTAAAAAGGTGTGGTCTGTTCTCAGAATTACATCAGGTCTTGAACTTGAATCCACAAGTACTTGGGACCTGCCAGCAGCTACAGCAGAGAGAAAGAAGTTCAGAAGTATAAGAAAAATTGCTGAATGCTTACCCTAAATAATCAATTTTACTTTTTTGCTTTCTTTTTTTTCATGTACTCATTCAGGCTGGAAAACAACTTAAAGGTCATTTTCGAGCTATTAAAAAAGATTTGCATAAATGTTTGGAGAACTGGAAATAGTGAGGAGAAGGGGTCTGGCATACCATCAGCTACTAACAGTATACAGAGCATGTGTCTAAAAGGAAGAATGCCTAATGCTTCAGGCAAAGCCATAAAGGACAGGAAAGTGTTTGGGAGCTGGCAGGGTGCATGTGACAGGCATGGAATGCAGCCTCCCAGAAACTGGCCACCAGGTCAGATCTAAGCAGGCAGGGTCAGATATTACCACTGCCAGCAAAGCTGGAATTCACCTGGCCACAGTATTGTTAGATGGACATTTGATAACTTAAGGCATATGTTTAATTTCACCTGCTCTGGTGGAAGGTGTGATAAAGGGCATGGAATGAGATTAGCTTTAAGGTCCCTTCCAAACTAACAGAGGCAGCCCAAAGACATGAGTTAGCACTGTTTGGTTTATGTCTGCTTTCTGAGGTGCTTGTCAAATTAGGAAATGCACTGAAATAAAGTTGTCTTCCTAAAGCAACCTTTTAAAAGATTTAAAATAAAAACAATACTAGTATATTCAAATTTTCTAAAGAGGAAAAAATCCCCAGCTAGTCTGCATAAATTATTGTAGTGCTAGTTTTATCAGTAGATTTGCAATAAATCCATGGGCTTATACATAGAAATAGAACTGAGTTAGCATTCTGTGAGGAAAAGGCTATTTTAGTCTGCTCATCCACTGAGGAGAGAAAGCAGACTGTTATGTCAGCCTTGACAGCAACTCAGTTTTCCTGGATATGTTGAAAAAAAGAGTTTTATATCTGTTCCCCATATGGAGGTAGAACATGTGATGCAGCCTAAAGCTATTTCCTTTGAAAGCAGAGCTCTGAATTCCTGCAATAAAGCCATGGATGGAAATGCCTGTTGTTAACTTGACAGAACAAGGAACCTGGCACGGTTTAATCACAGCACATTTCACCAGATTAAATTTGCATTTCTCCAGCAGTAGCTGCAGTAGGATATAGAATAACCATACATTTTAATTTACCTGGGATGTTTTTTGCTGGGGACTTCTAAAAAGGGCTCTAGGTAGTTGTGAGTAGCTGGTTAGTCCAGAGCCACGTGGGACTTGCCAGCCCAGACCCTGGGGTTGTGAGATTTTGCAACCTTATGGGGTGAGAAAGGACAGAGGTCTGGAGAAGAGTTTGAATCAAACAGTATTGGCTGAGACCACTGGAATGTTTTGAGCAGAAGGGGATGGTGTGCTGGGCTGCCCTGGAGCTCTGCCAGCTACTCCAGGCACAGGGATTTTCCAGACAGGGGCTCATGATATCAAGTGCAGAATTCCTGTTTCCTTTCTGCTAGCGTCCATTAAATCAATATGTAAAGGTCAGGCTGGTGGGTTTGGTGGAGAAGACATCAGCTGCCCCTTGTCTTCTCCACAACTTCCATTTACAAGGTCCAGCTGAGAGGAACAGGCTTTAGGTCCCCTCAGTGCAAGGATAGCTCTGCTGCTGCTTTTTCTTTATCCCTGTCATCTCTGCAGGGGAGGGAACTGCTCTGTGAAGCCTTTCCTCCTCCTTTCTGTCAGAGGCTGCTTGATGGGGAGGCTGCAGCATGAGGGAATAGCTTTTTGTGGAGCAACCCTGCTGTGTGCTCCTTTATCCCTGTCCTTGCCTCTCCATGGAAGACAGACTGTGTGCAGACCACGTGCACCCACTGGGCCAGGAGAACTGCCCTGCTGTTTTAACTGGTGAGCAGAGGGGAAAATATTCATCAAAGCAAACATTAAACCAGGTGGAAAGTATGGTGATCATTACAGGTCACAACACGACTGAGAATCTTGGTTGCTACATGTTCTACTCAGAGCTTTGTGTTTAGTTAGAGTAATAGACATTCATATTTAAATTGATGAAGAGACAATAACCAGAGGTATTTAGCATGAGCAGGTGTACATGTCAGGGCTTAAATTCACTGAAGGATGTGATTAAAACAATTGCTGCCTCCCTTTTTTTTTTTTTTTTTTTCCCGGGG
>VWYO01021567.1:0-25872 GCA_013400275.1 Rhadina sibilatrix | reverse complement strand
TTTTTTTTTTTTTGCAAGTCTCTTCTGAAAGAAAATACCTCCTTGTAGCACCCAGAACTGCTTAGAAATACCATTTTTATTGTCAGCAGAACTGGTGGTGGACTCTGGCTGTGGTAAGCATAGTAAGGGAACCCATGGTAAAAACAGAATTTGTATTTTAAAATATTGTAGAACTGATGAAAGCTTTTCTCCTGAGATTAATCTGTGAGTATGTAGTTGTTGTTTTTCCCCAGAAGTTGCTCAACCCTGTGGCCAGACTATAATTCAGCTACTTTCTGGGCTGCTCCATGTTCAAATGTGTTAAGGTTGGCTCGTGCTGCGTTCCACATGCAGTTAGGATGGAATATCCTTGGATCTTTTGGAAAACAACTGAAGGGAAAAAATGCATCTGCACTGCAATAATAGACCTCTGCACTGAGGCTGCTGTCTGGCCTGTTTATGCAATAGGGTCAATAAAAGCTAATTGAGATTGGCCTTTTGTTACCCCACTTCTCCTGTTTTTCCAATGTGTCCCTTGCCAGATGTGGGTTACATTTATCTCCAGCTGTCAATGATGGTTTGCCACTGCTGACTCTAAATCAATAAACACACGCTGGTATTTTCCGTGTCCCTGTTCCCTGGGGTGTCATGGGGCTTGGAGATCCTGTCACGTCAGGAACTATATTGGGAGCTGGTACAGAGCACAGGGTGTGTTCAGGGGATGAACAGCGACCTGGAGTAGATTAATTCTCAAAGCACCTAATACCATTCATAAAAAATTCCTTGGATGATTGAAGTCCTATTTGCCCAAAACGCAGCACTGTTTCCTTGTGTGCCATTACAGTTAAACACCAGTCACCATTAAATGAATATCCCATTAATAGAAGGATTTTAGAATCACAGGATATCCTGAGTTGGAAAGGACCTACAGAAATCATAGAGTTCAATATGTTTTAAAAATCACAGAATCATTGATCCCATTTAATAACGTCACAGTGATTTTGAATTTTTTATTTATTGATAAATCAGAATTTCTTAGTGACAAGTTAAACAACTTCCCAGTTGCCTTGCTTCCCTTAGAGTCCCTGCTTAAAGGCTCTTCAGACACAAGACTGGCGTGCAATGAGTGAACATGTAGGTATCTATAGCACTCTTATTTTCTACTAAATTGTCAGTGATTCCATGACAAATCATTAACATGGATAAACCTTTCCTTGCAATGCTGTCTCTGCTTACTGTTTAATGTGGGATGGTTAAAAATAGCGAACTGACTTAGAACTTCCTGAGCTCCACTGATGGGCTTAAACCTGCATTTTACAAGATTATAGGCCTAGATTTGCAGTGGGGTTGGTTTGTTTGCCTTGCTTGTCTTCATTCTTGCAGGCATCCCTGATCAGACATAGGTTGCCCACAGGTCTTGGTGTAGGGGCTAAATCTCGGTCATTTTCCTGGAGCCTTTTTTTCCTCTTTAGTCCCCAGTGTTTGCTGTGAGCATACCATGAATGGATTTGGTGATTCTTTGCTGCAAGGCCTGTGAAACTAAAGATGTGATCTTTGGGAAATAGTCAGTGCAAATTTTTGGTTAACTCTGCTGGCTTGAAAGTGCTAGGGCTGAGGAGAAACAAATGCTGATGTAGTTCAGATGTTTTATGTAGATGTTCATCTTATTCACAGAGGTTTTTCTCTATAGCTCTCCTGCACTGAGCAGACAACCTGGGAATCCTTTGCAGGCCAACTGTCAGCAATCAGACAATGGATATCAGGGTTTCTGAAATGCTGTGGCTCAGTCTTGTCTGCTGACCTGTAATGTACAAGAACCTTTTGTTTGCACCTACTTGAGAAACTAGAAATATCAGCTTTTTCCAGGCCTTTCACTCTTTCTGTTGCCAATAGAAATGCAGTCAGTGTCATCCTCAAATTGTTTCCTTGTGCTGGGTCAGATTCAGTATCCTATTTAGTCAACTCAGCGTGAAAATCTGTGACATTTAATCTTAAATGTTGGATTGTTCTATTTTTCTTGTTCATAGTATTATTTAGAGGAAGGAGAGGACAGTGCAAAAGGCAAATGGAACAGCAAATGCTGGCTGGATCAAGCAGTTGAGTTCTTTCAGCTGCATTCTTTCCCCAAAATCTTTGTGAAGATTTGGATGTGTATATTGCACTTTTTTCCGTACTAATATTTCAGACATGGATAAAGCACAGGAAGGGAAGAATCCTACCAGTAGCACCTACAGCTACCAAATAGTTGATTGAGTAGTTGAGTGACATTGAGGCAAGCTTTCACTGGAGCATAAGTCTTGCAGCTGTGATATAGTGGAAGTATAGACAGAGGAGGAACTCAGTGGCCTGCTTAAGAAAATTAATCTTTGCCTGTGTTTCCAAGGCAACATAGATAAGGAAAGGAGTAGTTGCCATGCTTAGAAAATAAGTTTGTTGTTTTAAGGGGAAAATTGCTCTAGCAAAATCTAAATGAGTCTCAAGCAATAAAATAAAACGGTTTTTCATTCCAGTTATCTTTTCAGACCCCACTGAAGCTACTCACACAGAGAAGAATAAACATAGTGAAGCCTAGGTGGGAAAGCTATTCTGAAGTAAGACAAATAATTTACCACGTGGACACACTTGACCATTCCTTAGGTAGTTTGATTCTAGCACAGAGCAAGGTGTCCTGTATTTATCATGAACAAGGGCTGAGTCCTCATGGGAATTTAGATGCACTTAGCAGAATACCAGTTCTGTTGTTTGAGTGCATTCTTATTATAGACAATTCAAATGTCTGCCAAAAATATTTGTCTTTTGACAGGTTTACAGTATTTTAGGATCTAAGTAAAACAAGCAGTACCAAAAGGTTGGGGAAGAGGATCTTTTTGTTATTGCTTATTCCTCATCTTAGTAATAAGGGTCTTGCTAAGGGTCCTACTTATTTTGTTTTTATACACATACACACATATATATGCAGTTTTTATATAACTTTAATGTGTTTGCAAATCCTGGTCAGTTAGTAGAAATAACAAAAGCTGCTAGAAATGTTGCCATTTCAGTGGTGCTCCTGTAAACTTTTCACGCTATCAAGCACTTGCTGATCTGTACTTTAAGATAATCTCATGATTTTTGTTTGTTTGGTTTTAATCTTTGGCTTGTTTTAACCTTTCCTAGAGTATTTTTAGTCATTTTAATGGCTGTTCCTAGACTAAAATCAGCTTCTGTCCCCATTTTCCTTAAATAAATTAGGTCTGTTCCAAAAGAGCATCATAAAATAGATGAAGACAGGATCCAGTGCCTAAAGACTTAAGGAGAAGTGAAAGATTTGGCAAGGAGGTTGCTATTAAACTGCTTCTCAATTTGGGCTTTCTGACTACTCTCCCAACTCTCCCTTAGTTCTCTATGAGATGCTCTGTGAGCCAATGCCCCTGACTTTCTTCAGGTGAAAAAGAACTGCAGAATTCTCCTGGCTTGACTTTTGTAGGCTCTATTTATTGTCTGATTTCTTATAATAAAGAGGAAGATAAAGAAAACCAATAGTGCTTCTGATTGTCTGCTGTTGATTTGAGATTGTGCAGCCCAACCTGTGCAATGCCAGTGCTGCATGATTTGGAAGTTTCCAAGAAAAAAATCCCAAGCTTTCATGTATCTGATGGAGTAAGATGAGAGGATTTATTATATGTACTCTCTTCCTGGGCATTGCAGTTTGTAGCTAAGGGTCCCTGAAAAATCTTCTGCAAAAGAGTGGATGAAGTGCTCCTGGTGGAATCTTTTACTCTCCTGTGTAGCTTTTTATGACAAAACAACTGTTTGAAGATGAACTAGATTGTCTTTATGTGTCTTATATTCATATATATCACTTTTTAAATATTATATTTCTTGCATTCTTGCATTTTTCCTTGCCTTCCCTCTAATTTTTGTTTTGTTTTGGATGAGGCTTGCAGGATGATGTTTAGATCTCTTACATATTTTCTTTTGCATGTTTTCCTTTTGACATCATTGCTTTTACAGAAAGTATTGGAAAGACAATTGGAAAAGGATTCTTTGGGAAAAGAGGGAAATGAAAAAGTGGTAAACTGACATTTTTATTATCTTTGAGGGAAAGAAAAGATTTAAATAGAAGATTTGCTAACATCTTATTTGATGTAAAACTTGGTGTTTTTCGCAATGTCTGGAACCCTGCTTTTCTCCTGGCAAGCATCCAGCTGAAGCAGCTCTTTCTGTGGTTTACATCTCCTATTTTATCTCCACTTTGGCAGCTGGACAGAGTTCCCATCCATGGGTGCTTAAGCATGATTTCCATCTCCTCAGCCATCAGTGACTTAGCGTGACAGACGTCAGCCTGGCAGAGCTCAGTGGGGATTACTGGGAGTGACTGATCCCAGCCTTCCTTCTCCAGCAGGATTGGCACTGCCTTTAGTGCTCTCCCTGACAAATTATCAGTCACCTCCAGCTGACAGAGGTTGACTCCCTCCTCTACCATAGCAGAAAAATGAGGAAAAGCTTTTGTTCCTACACGTCACCTTTCCCTGGTTAAATGTAGGATTGGAGCCTGGCGTGGTCACACTTGCAAAGTGTCTTTAATAATGGATATGGATTTTAAACTGGAATAGTGGTGGGTGACAGCCTGGCTTGGGGGTAGGGGAGGGCTCTTGGGCTATTTTGCCTGCTTATTTATTTCCAATTAAATAGAAATCCCATCTGTGATGGGATTATGGTATTTGCTGAGAGTGCCTGTGGCCTTTTAAAGCATTGACTTTCTGACATCACTGAAAATGAGAAATGGGATGCTGCTTTGCTGTGGTGCACAGAGAATATCTGAATAATTGAGCCTTTAATGGGTTTAGGATTGTAAACTGTAGCTGGGATGTATGCTGGAAATGGACAGGGTGTATAGGAAGGAATTGTTCCCTGTGAGGGTGGGGAGACCACAGGTTCCCAGAGAAGCTGTGGCTGCCCCTGGATCCCTGGATGTGTCCAAGGCCAGGCTGGACAGGGTTTGGAGCAACCTGGGATAGTGGAAGGTGTCCCTGTCCATGGCAGGAGGTGGAATGAGATTATCTTTAAGGTCCCTTCCAACCCAAACCATTGTATTTTTCTGTGTTTAGGAAGGAAGAGAGAAAGAGGAAGAAAGTGAAAGAAATTAGTAGATGGGGGAAAGAAAAGAGGAAATGAACTACAGGAAAGGAAGACAAAGTGGGGAGAACCTCTTGTGCATTCCCTTGCTTGCTCAGGGCCTGGGAAAAGGGAGGAAATGCCCCAGCCAGCAGTGCAGTAGCTAAAAAGGAGCCTCCCAAACAATGCTCTTGGAAACAACAGCAAAGGAACAGATCTAAAGGTTCAGATCACCTCAGCTGACACAGTGACGCAGCTGGTTTGCCAAAGCCCAGAGCTCAGGGATCAAAGGAGGCACTGCCTACACAAAGCTCTCCCTGCAGGAGCCCAGGGGACAGGTTGTGGACTGCAGTGAGGTGGCACGTTGGGATTGAATCGACTTCCTTGGGTGCAGGGTGTCACTTGTCACTTTGATTCCAAAAGGATCAGGATCAGTCACGTTTGTGCAGGTGCTAGAAGGAAATGTCATGCACAAGAAGGTTCTGGAAGGGGGCATCTTGCTGGTCTTGCACTGTCTGTATTTTAGGAAATCAACTCCATGTTACAGTGATGGATCCATGCGTGTAAAACAGAAAACTTGTTCTGCCTACTGGCATCCAAAACCCAACAGTATTTCCCAACCCCTTAAAATATCCAAACTGTGCCACCAACCATGCTCATAACTTCCCTGTCAATTGGCCTTTCCATGGTAAAATGGAGACATGGATATCTGGCTCTGGAGCCCTCAGCTTCTGGTTTGATTCCAAGAGGTTTTGCTTGACCTGTGCCCCAAGGCAGCTGTTCTTCAGAGAAGGAATTGAGGGGGGAGGAGAGGGAATCACCAAGCTGATCAATCAAGTGCTGATCAATAATGGTCTGCTGGAGTCAAGAAGGTAAATATCACGTGAGGGTGTGCAAGAAGGAGCATTGTTTGAAAAAGTGTAATGTGTCTGCTCTAGTCAGCATTAGTAGGACCTGGTCCAGCTTTGGATGCTACATTTCAGGAGAGAGACTGGAGAGCACTGGAAGGGAAGCACTGAAGGTGCTCAGAGATCTAAGAAATATGGTTCTCAGGGAAAGGTTAAAACAACCCCAAGTCTCTTAGTTTAAATGCAACTGGAAGAAGGAGAGTGGGACATAAATCATAAGGCCTTAAAAAGCTGCTGCAAAAGGAAGGAAAACAGTATGTCTTCTATGTCCAGAGTGGTCAAGATGGAAAAAAAGACATTAAGAGAGATTTAGGTTAATTTTGGAAAAGCAGTAAATGTACTTACACCTTGGAAACAAACCTGAAACACAGAGGGAGCACCACTAGAGGATTTTAAGACTAAGTTTGACAAACTGCTGGAAGGAATTGTATTGGCAGAACTGATCCTATGGTCAGAGGGTAGATAAGAGTCTCTCGAGGGTCCCGTTTCTTTGCTTTTTGACCTAATTTTAATTTTGTCAAGACAACTTTGAATTTTGATCCTGGCTTCCAGAGCATCTGCAATTGCTTTGCAAATTTTGTAAATGAAGCTCCTCTGTTCTCATTGCAGGTACTGCATTAAGATGTAACTTTCAGGCTCACCCTAAATAATCCAATTCCACTTGCAACACCCTGGGGGTCTCACAGTAAATCTTCTGATGGCTACATTTGGAGAGGAATTTTTTCAGCAAGTTGCACATCTGTGATTTGGTAGCTACACTCCAGGTGATAGTTCCTTCTCAGAATGTCCTGTGGCAATGTGCCTCACCAAGGGAAGGGAAGAAACCTCTGTGGCTTCCCCTCCTGCCCCTGGGCCACTCACCCCACCACGAACGTGAGCGGCTTTGACATAACTTGTTGCCTTCTTGTCTCATATTTGTTTGTGCATGAGCTTCCAGGGGATTAAAGGCTGACTGAGGGCTACATTACCTCAGATTTCCTTCTACCTTTTCTTTTTAAAGACAGTGGTGTATTTCCTCAACACGCTGCAGGTCAAATCCTGTTCTATCAAGCTTAGGTAAACAGCCTGTATCCCTGAAGGGACACAACATATGGGTGGGATTGGAGAGGCCCCATCAAGTGAGCTGTGTGAAATAAAGGAATGATTCAGAAAGGTCCTGGATGGGAAGGAGCCGAGTCCAAGACTGCACTGATGTAACTGCACAGTGGTTGTGCACACTTTTGGGGCAAAGGCAGTAAAATTCGTGTTCTCTGTTCTGCTGTAAGTATTTAAAAGGAAATATGAGTGTTTATAAGTCCTGCAAGTGCATCTGGGTGCAATCCTGATTCAGAGTGAAAACAAATTGTGAGGAGGAAGGGTAGTGTCTGGGTGTCCTCCTGACTGTGTTCCAGAGGACAGATCTCTGCCTGCTCAGTGTCCCCCTTGGTAGGGGGTCAACAAGACACAGCTACCTCTCCCTGGAAGCCTGCCAGTGAGACAGAAATTCCTGTCTGTGGAGACTCCTACTTTCTCTGTTCAAACAGTTTCTTATGAAGTTGCTGATTTTGTGGCCAGGTTGACATCGGGATGTGGGTCATTCAAACAAATCGATTTCAGGTGGTTAAAAACATCAACACAATATTAGCACAAGGAGTAGGTGAAGTGTGAGGCTGAGGGAACACTCTGTGCAGCCTTGAGAAGGGTCACAGAAACAAGCCCTTAGTAACACCCCCAAACTCCTGGTACTATTTATCTGTTGTGTACAAAACAAGTGGTGGTAGGTAGCACAGGGCAACTGGCATTGAAGCAGATCCAATTGTATTTAGTAGTCCAGATTTTTTCCCATTCATCAGATGTTCAGGACACTTTGCAAGTAACTAGCAACAAACCACCTAAAAACATCTGTACCAAATGTACCTAGCTGGAGAGCAGCTTTATATAAACTTCTATAAAATAAAATGAACTGACTGGTGATTTGGGGAGGTTCTTCCAATAAATAGAAGAAACCATATTTCTGCTCAGTGTGCATTCAAGACAGAAGTATTCCAACAGGCATAATCTATTTGCTCAGAAAGAGAAAATTTCTGATTTCCTCTTAGGAGTCTGTGCTCATATTTCCCTTTGTGTAGATCTGCTTATGCTTACTCACTTGATTTAATAGCTCTGCTTGCTATAATAAGTAGGTGTTTTTATGGGGTTTATTATATGCTTTTTGTATGTGTGGCTTCTTCTCCATTTCTCCCCAGAGTACAACTCCCTAAGGGCAAACCTGGCAGCCTTTCCCCACTGAGGGCTGCAGGGTGTCCTGAGGTCCACTCAGTTCTGGCTTCCAGGCTGCCAAAAAGAAACGATTTCCAGTTATCCTGGAAACCTTCTGCTGCTCTGGGCAGAGAAATGGTGCTGTGTGTCACTGCTGCCTGGAATGTGCTCTGCCTGTCCTCCTTCCCTTCAATCCTACAGCCTGACTGCCCTTCCTTGGTGTTTCCCACCTCTTGGGATGGCAGGAGGTGAGGTGGCCTCTCCACCAACATTGTCACCTGTATCTCAGTACATCAGTAAATCTACTAAGACAAAGTAATTCCACAGGGGTCAAAGATCCCGCCTGCTGCCAGATGCCTGAAGAGCTAAGTAGCATTTTCATGTCTGTTACTGTGTTTTAGCCCCTGTTTTTTGGGAGCCAAAGTTGGCTATAGGTACATAATCTATAGAATGCTCTTGGACAAGAGGCCTGTGTTCAGGCATGCCTGAAAATCCTCTGAGGAGGAACAGAGACCAGAGTCAGCCTGGACACAGAGGAAATCATGTGAGGCACAGCTGGCTCTGCCTGCACCAGAGGGGTCTGTGCCAGGCTCTGCCAGGACAGGGAGTTGTTATCAGGCATGCTCAGGGTGACCAACTGCTGGCAGCATAGTTCATGTGGGAACACCTCCATGGCTCACTGATCATGTTCTGGAGTGACTGTCAATATGTAAACCAAGCCTGAATTGCACTTTGAATGCTCCAAAGGAGGTCACCAAGACTGCAGTGGATTAAAAATTTACTTTTGTAAAAGGCATGACACATTATATAGGCCACGTGTACAAGTCTGATAAGGCAGGTAGACAAAATAGACCTGACTGTTCAGTCTGATGAAATACAGCAATATTTGTTGTGTTAAAGAAAAGCAACCCAGAAAACTTTTCATGTTTGCGAGGGGAAGTGAACTGTTGCAAAAATATAAATGCAATTAGTTATATAAAGATATTCCTTTTACTACATAAGTACAAATCTAAAGTACTCTAAGCCTTCAGAGGAAATCCCTTAATTGGCAGATAGAGCCTTTACCACAGTGCTGGTTTTAGCTGTTCAGGAAATACATTGATAGTAAATCTCCATTGATAGTAAATCAGTGTTAACAACACCTAATGAAAAGTTTTCTTCACTGTTCCCCTTTTTGAGACACAGCTGCCCATGGCAGTGGGCACTGATAGCCAGTGGCCCTACAGATGGAAAAGCAGCCTTGGTGTGTCTTTCCTTAGGGTTTGTTAGGCAGGATAGCCTAAAACGCCTTGGGACCTGTTGCTAAGGCTTCTACTCATTCTCAGTACCAGCTACTTCCTATTTACTGCCTCTAAGCCTGCAGAGATGCTGTTAATGAACCCTGGGCTAGGGCTGGAGTGAGGATCAGGCAGAGCCCTGTTGGGAGCTCACTTTGAGTCAAGGCACTGACAATTCCAGTGGGCTTCTCCTGCAGACCAAGTGCTCAGGATGGAAATGGCCACATTAGAAGTGAATCCTCACAGAACACAAGGGAAGTGTTTTGGGGCCCACTCCTGCATTCCTTGAGCCTGAAAATTCAGTCTAAGCCTGGAGACAGTGCCCCTGAAATGGCACAATGTGGCATTTGTACATTCACTTTGGGCAGAGGCAGATGAAAATCTCATTTAAAAAGCCTGCACTTTTAAAAAAAGTGTAGAAGGGACTTGGATGTCAGTATCTGTTTGATGAGTTTGATTTGAAGTCAGTATCAAAATCACCATGGACGTAAATCCTGTGTGCAGCCTTATCTTAACTTTTTAGGATTTTTGTCTGTCCCTAAGGAGCTTGATAAAGTGAGGAAGGCCAGCACAGGGCATTCCTGATCAGACCTTTTCTACCTTTAAAGGTTAAATAGAAAGAAACAGAGGTATGTGTGGGAGTTTTAGATCTTGCAGCACTAATGTCCTTAGAGGAAGAACAAACAGAGCTCAGGCAAATGTTTGTAGATTTATTTTAGTGGCCTAAATAAAACTGGAATTCCAAGCAACTGGCCCTGATTTATTATATTCATAATATAGTGAAAGCTTTTTCTCACAGTAAATGTTTTCTTTGTTATATTGATATAAATGACTGTGTTGGTCCCAGAAGGAAAGTATTTGCAGAGTCTGATGGTTTCTCTTAGAACAGTGCATTTCAGTCTCTCAAGGGGTTACTCTGCTGATAAGCCAGGCTGGCTTTGGGGACCAATTGTTAGTGCAGTTAAATCACAGGTCCAGAAAAACTGTCTATGAACAGCCTCTCTGAACTGATATTAGTTGAATTTAAACACTGTTATTGAGGGAGGAAGGCAAAGAACATTGTGATTCATTGTCTATCAGTTAGAGCTGGCAGGATATACACAGCACAGATTTGGGGGAGATTTGTTGTCCTGCTCTTCCCTCCTCTTCCTGCAGTAGGAGTTTGCAGTTTCCAGAAAAGCTCAAACTTTAAAGATGCTGGCTAGAGAGTGGGCTGTGGCTGATCTTTTCTGGGAGAGCTTTTCATTTGGGATTGCCTTTTCCTAACTAGAAATACAAGCAACTCAAATTAGAAAGAAATAATTTAATGTTTAAAGCCTGGGGCTTTATTAAATGATTGTTTTTGTCCTGGTAAGACCTTTCTATTTTGCTGTTGATGATTTATTTTATTATGGATTGCAGCGTTAATAATTTGCAAGATTACCTGGCAAATGGAGTAGATGCTTCAATTTAACATTTTAGGAAAATATCAAAACAAATCAACATTAGAGACTTTGACACACAGGGTCACTGATTCATCTGCTAAAGCTGACAACAAACAAATGACTCATCCTAAAACGCAATAGCTTAATTATTTGGCCAGCTGCTCCAGCAGTGTTACAGAATGGACACCAGTGTCCCTAAACCTGTGGTGATATTTTCCCCCCTCTCATCCACGTCTAGAGTGGTGTGATTTGGATCAGAATTACAGCTTTTAGTACTGTAAAAACCAAGAAAAAACCCAAACCCCACCATAAAGCCCAGCACAGGCTGCCCAGTGGTGGAGTCCCTGTCCCTGGAGCTGCTCAAGAACCATGTGCGTGTGGCACCTGAGGACAAGGTTTAGTGTTGGATATGGGAATGGTACTGCCTGGAGGTTGGACTTGGTGATCTTAAAGGTCTTTTTGAACCTTAATGATTCTATAATTCTATGATTCTCTAAAAAATGAAATTAAATCCCTCTAAGATTGGAAGTGATACTCCTGAATTTTGGCTTCTTTGCTGGCTTATTCTGTGACATGGATCAAATTTCCCAAAGGGCTGTGTTCCCTTTGGGGCTTACAGTGGTTTGTGTAAATGTGAGTCCTGGCTTCTGGTCTTATCACTAAAATCCACCTTTGGAGAAGAGGAGAGTGACAGGAATCCAAGAGAAAAAAGCACTTCCTGGCAAGCAGGTGCCTCTGGGTATTCAGTAGGACTGCAGCTCTCACTTCCACCCTGCTTCTCAAGGGAAGCCCATCAGGGGAAAGTGGAAGTACTGGTGCTTTGCTGTTCTCAGGAGAAATACGTCCTGCAGCAGAGTGACTGGGCTGGGCAGAGGTGCTTGTTGGGCAGGACTTCTGCTCCTGCTCCCCATCCTCTGCCCATGAACTGTGCCACGATCCTTCATGATGCATTCTGGGCAAGATGGAATTTCTTTTCCCCCTCTAAACCATTAAAAAGCCCTGCATTCTCAGGGCACCTTCTTCTCTTGGACATCTACATCTTAGGTTTACTACTAAGGCCAGTGTTTCACCAGTCACAAATGAATAGGCTGTGTATGAAACTCTTTTAGAGTCTAATCATTGTTTGGAAAGTGGATCTTTTGGAAAAAAAATCCTTAGAATCAGGATCTGAGCATCACAACACAATGGTAACTAGCTGTTATATCAAGCTATGGATCCCATCTGGTTTAAGGACAATAAGTAAACCTGCAACTGCACAGGGAATCCAGCTGATATGGGAATGAACTCTGAATTGAGAAGGGTTTTCCTACTGCTTGTGCTGAGGCTACGATCCAGTGTTGCCATGGTGGAAACTTGTCATTTATAAGCTTGTTGTAGTAGTGATGAGGATTTGTGCCAGATTAATTCCTTCTAGATTCAAATTCCTCAGAAAAAATATGATGTTACATGCCTAGTTACTCATCCCTTTTTGCCCTTGGGTAGGACTGTGCAGCATCAACTGTTTTTTCAGTCCTTGTGGAAATGACTGATGGATCATTAGCCAAAACCACGGATTGAATTCTGTCCTTTTGAAATGGACACCACAAAATTCAGGAGGCTGAGTCCTCCTCAGTATAATACTCCCACAACAGCAGGATTTTCCTGAACCTCTGTGTGCATGCTGAATCTAGAAACAGTGTTAGGTATGGCCTAATAACCAAGATTACTTCCAGCTGCAAATCTGGGCTTCAAATCTATCCCACAGATTGGTCTGAGTTTCTTTCTTGCACCCCTGAATTGTATCAGTCCTGCTGTTGGTGCTCTTCTGGAAATCTGGCAGGGTTGTGTTTGTCCTAAACTTGATCCACAGTTTTTGTGTGGCCCTGGGGGATAATGGACAGCAGATGATGACCCAGACATGCCAGAGCACACTTCTGTATCAAAGCTAAACCAAAATGGCCCTTAAAGGCCCTCTTTTGCTGCCTTCTCTGTTTGGAGGCTACAAGAGGTGTGTTCTAAAGATCTACTTGAGCAGAACTTCCTGTTTCCATGCTTTCAAGCTGGCTCTGGGAACACTTCACACTTCTGCTCTCTCACAGAGCAGAGCTCCTCTCATCTCTTCATCTTAAACCCAGCAGTGGGGATCTCAGTTGAGTGCTGGGACTACAGCAGGAGGCAGAAGAACTGAAAACCACCCCATTTCTGGGAAAACTTGTGCATCTGAGCACTCAGCACAGGGTACAAATGTGCTCATCCATGTGTTCCATGAGCAGGTCCTGATGGGAACACAGAGACATGTCCAGCTCCCTGTATTGCTTAAGAGAAGGGATTCAAAGTGCCACAAGAGAAACAATATCATTCACTCCCTTATAGTATTCTGGTACTTGAATAGGTACATGAATGTTTTAATACATGCAATTTTAAGGGCCAATTCAATTTCAACAAGCGTCAAAGAAGATGGCTTCTGAACTAAAAAACCCTTTTGTCATCTCTTTTTCATGATGCAATATAAAAACCATAGACACTATTGAGCTTAGATTGTGGCAGTGATCTTCCAAATACACTGCTATATAACTCAATAAAACAGTGTTAGATTGGAGCAAGGCTAAAAATTCACTAGAACAAGGATGAATCTGATATGAGACTTTATTATGATGATACATTACTGATATGTGCTACAGTACAGACCATCTTTTCTACTGTGGAGTCACACAATTGAAAAGAAATGACAAAAGGTGACTTTTTTTATCATTTGTATAGTAAAAGCTTTAAAGCTTTGTACCAGCCAGGTTTCTGCATCTATGATGAGATAATTTGACACTGGAATCGTGTATCAAGCAGTTCAAGGGAAACAGTGATGTGTTGGCATTGCTTGAACTCAGTGAAAGACTGGGTATGTATCAGTATCTATTCCATTTATATATCAGTATATGAATGCTGATAGTGATGAATTCATAGTGATGAGCTAAAACCAGACTCTATACCAGAAGTCCAGTCTTAGCTATTCCTGCAACAGCATTACCTTACATTGCCAAATTCAGCCTCAGGTCACTGTGCTGGTCACTGTGCCTGCAGGAAAACAGCTAAAACCTAACACAAAGGTAATAGAAAGCCCAGAGTAGAAATTGAATTTATTAGAGGGAGTCTCAGTTGAATGGCTGCTTTACAGAGGGCAGAATAATGAAAATAATGTTGGAGACCTCTGAGGACTCTTTCTGGAATAGTGTTTAGACCTAATCTTGCAAGCCCTTGGACAAGTAAATAATCCTGCCTCACACACAGAGCGTCACCTGACGTCAGTGAATGATTTGCAGGGGAAAGGATTACTCACAGGACTAAAGGTTTGTACATTTACTTTAATTAGTCTCTCTTTGATGGGTTTTTTTTCTTGGTTGGTTGGGGGTTTTTGGGGGGGATTTTTTGGTAGTTTTTGTTTTGTTGTTTTGTTTTATTTTTTGGGGGGTGTTTGTTGGTTTTTTTTAAATAGTTTTCAAATATTAAGAGTAACTTCCCCTGTATTTCTGCTTCCACACCCATTTTTGGTCAACACAGCAGGTTAAATACCTATAGTAGCACACAGATTTATGGTGTATTTAAATTCTGTGTAATTATAACAGCCATTAAAACCATTCCACAAAAGCACACAGTCTCAGGGACAACGGCCCCAAGTACTCTTAACATCCTGGATGGAGCAAAAGTGAACTTCTGTTGAACAAGTTTATACCCTTTTCTCCCCATCTCAAAACTAATTGCAGTTCATCCATATGAAATCAAGAGAACTCAAGTGTAACTAGACAGAATAAATGAGAGTGATCTCATCTTGATATCTAAGATCTGCTAATAAGGAGGAGAAAATGACAAAGGGACCTTTGTGGACCAGTTTTGGTGTGAATTTTAAACCAGGGACCAGAGGCGGCCTTGCTAAAGTAGGATCAGTCTCTGTTGCACAGGAGGCTGGTTTACAGACTGAGCCTCTGTCAGCCTGGGGATACATCTGCCTTTGCAACGTAACTATTGAGTGGCCTTGGTCCCAGGAATTCCTTATCCCTGTGGGACACTGTCTGACGCTGTGCTGGTAACATTCAGATGGATACTTTCACTGGAACAGTATGAGCTGATTTGGGATGTTTCTCTGCATGATTACAGTCACCCTGGCTGGAAGAAAGGGCAGAACAAGACCCCATGCTTTCTTATAACTTGTGGGAAACAGACTTCAACCAGGATAAATTGGAGGTGAAATATACTGGTTCTTTAAGGGTATTTAGTTGCTCTACTCATAACAAATCATGAAGAACTAATTTGAAGAACTAGTTCTGAACAATGTTCTGAGGCAGAAGGCATGTGTCAGTACTAAAGGAGCTTAATTCTTGAAAGAAGAGAACAAACCCATAACCATACATATTCAAAAGTAACTGGAGAAACATGAACCCTCTGAATGGCTCTGGTATGTGGTCACCTTAAAGCCACCAAAATCAAACACTGGAGTCAATACCTGTGACACTGCCAGGATGAGTGAAAGGAGAAAAAGAAATTATTCTTTATTTCAGAGACCAGCAAGCCACTCAGAGTATTTTATGCCTTTGTCAGATCAAGACTGTACTGTAAAACTGTTGTAGGAGAGGAGAGGAGAGCAACCCTTGGAAGATAACACCAAACCTGTTCCAATCCAGCCATCCATGTTGCAGGGGAACCACAAGAGCAGTGTGACCACAGGAACCTTGTGCCTTATAGTGACTTCAAACAGACTTCTGGTCCTCTGGATCGATCACTGAAGTCCTTCAGAATCTGCCCCCACGCTGTGGATGAACGTATTCCTCGTGTCATGACACAGTTCATTTTTGTCTTTGGCAATAACTGCTTCTTTGCCCCTTACAAGTTGTTTTTCAAAACCTTTCTTGTGGCCTGCCTTAATGTTTTATCTTTAATTTGTGTTTTGTTTAAGCTACCAGAGTTTGCAGTGCTTCCTGTTGTCTTCATTTGACCCAATTTTTGTGGTCTTTCCAAACATGTGGGATGGCAATTGTGCAAATGATGTGAATTTCTGTTGATTTTCTTTCTTCCCTGTCATGGTTTAACCTCTCTGTGTAGTGCTTATTAAAGGGGAAAAAAGGTACATTGAAATTTTGTTTTCAAACAACCTGTAGGACATCAGATATGCTGTTAAACTCCTTGAAAACATTAAGTTTATTAGACAACTTTGAAAACAACAGATAAAGACTGTCAGTGTTTTCTTGCTGGTTAAAGTCAGGGGCTCAGAACTTCTGGATACTTCCTTATCTTTGATGGCTACTCTACCAGCATCACACATTTGTTTTTAAAAAATAAACAAAATTCCTACTCTAGCAGGAAATTAGTTTTCTTATCAGATCAGGCAGGTGAATAGTCCTGCTTTTAGCATGGTTATGCAAATCCCTTCAAAAACTCAAGGAGTAAAGAAAGTAAAGGAGGTCAGAACTGCAGGGTGTTCTAAGGAAGTATTTTATAAGTATTTTTGGAAGGTATTGCTGTAATCTATGAAGGAAGACACCCTTTGGGCTCAGTAGAAGGAGAGAAGTCTCTAAGTTGATGTTTTGGATAACTCAGAAGGCTGGAATGATTATACAGAGAGCTTCAGCTCCTGTGATAAGAATGGCTGGTTTGTCCAACAAGATGTTCTGTGGGTTTTTGTTCTTCCTATACTTAAGTCCAGAAATGTGATCAATAAATAGGGATTTGTTTTCTCCTAATTTTTCTACTCCTGTAGAAAAGCTTGCACTGGACTCCACCATGGCATAGATTTTACGTTTGGGGTGTTTTTTCTAGCTGAACCTTAGCTCAACCACTAAATAAAATAAAAATAACAACAGTTTTTTTTTTTTGGAAATAGGTTCAGCTGCTAGAAAATCAACCAACCAATCCTTGGGGCAGAGTGTGAAAGGAGCAACATACCCTCATGATGGGAAGAAACCAAAGTCAGGTGAGGGTAATCCATTGCACTCTGTTCTGTCGCAGTCAACGTGGACACTGCACTCGAGGTGCTTCATTAATTTCATCAGAAGGCTTTAAGCAGCAGGACCTTGACATTCAAAAAGTCGCCCATACCTTCTCTCTGTACTTCTAAGAGTAGCTCCACACAGCTCTGGCTCTCCTTCTGTTCTGGCTTGCTCCTTCCTGTCCCTAACATGATCTCCTCTCCCTGGGTCTTCACAGCACAGCGAGCAGACTCCAACTGACTCTTCCCAGCTCACTCACTCTTTATCAAGCCCATAGCTGTGAGGGCAAGGCTGTTTCTACTTTAGGATAATCATCACAGGTGTAAGATATCAGAGGGGAGACTGCCTTCAGCAGCACCTCCTTTTGTCTCCCCACACTGTTCCTCCAGTTAAGCTCTGCCATAACTTTCTACTCTCCATGACTGTTCTTACTGATCCTGGTTGTTCACTGGTGTCATCTGCTGCCATTCCTTCCTTTGTTCCAATGATTATATATGTAAATAAAGGAGATTAGATCTTTTCCAGCCTTTGTTGGTGGCCAGGCTTTGAACTCCCAGCCCAGCCAAGGGTTGAGCCACTGCCGGAGCCCCAACGCCAATTGCTGCTGTCGATGACTCCGCTCAGCATTTGATCACAAGTCATTAAGTGGTTTATTAGTCCTTTGCACCCTGCTAAACAAAAGCTGGTGTCTTTGCCAAGCGTTGGAGTGCAAGTTGTTGTCTGTGCCCAGTTACCTTATGCTGGAAAAGCCTTGGGAGTTTTATGGAAAGAAGGCAGAATGCCCGTTGTACCAGCAAGCAAAATGGCTGCAGTGTGGCTCCTAAAGGGCACTTTGGAGGGTCTCAGAGCCCCTGCCTTGGGCCTGCTAAAGGGCAAGGACACAAGTACACAGTGGCATTTATCTCCTGCTCTCCAGATGTCCATGGACATCTTGCTGGTTTCTGCAGGGCCTGGGCTGTGAAATAGCCCCAGTGTGGCGTTCAATCCCTTATCCCTGGGTGCTCAGCTGTAAATGTGTGTGAGCATTGCCCTGCAGCCCTTGGCAGCCAGAGCACCTTCAGGTTCCCAGCAGGCAGGCACCTCCCTGCCCTGTGCCTAGGCAGCCTTTGCCCGGGGGTGGCAGTGTGTGCAGCCAGCATCCTTCCCAGGGCACAAGGCGTGGGGGAGAGGGGAAGCCATTGCTGCCTCTTCTCACAGAATGGGTTGGGATGGGAGAGAGCTTCAAGCCCATCCAGTGCCATCCCCTGCCATGGGCAAGGACACCTTCCACTAAACCACGGTGCTCTAAACCCTGTCCAGCCTGGCCTTCTGCACTGAGGACCATTACAGGAGGTGCCTCTGCTGTGCTGCTGCCCAGACTGTGCCTTTCTCAGGCTGCCTTTGCTCCTCACACAGTCAGGGATCAGCGAATCTGGGGCTGCACTTGGACCTTAACCTCTTCAGGGCTTGATAACAGAGCTGAACCACTGTTAAGAAAGTGCAAGTTAATGCCAATTACTTTCTCAGGTATTTACCTTGCTGGAGATAACCAGAGGCTATTACCGGAACTTATTATTTTGGCATTTCTGCAGAAAGATGGTGCAATTTGAGCAAGCTAAAGCAGTGCATTGTACTGATAATTCAAATTACAGTGGTGCATTTCTTTTTAACCCACTCAGAATTGCGTAATAATGCAGCACAGGCAGGAAGTTTCTTCCTTTTTTTTTTTCCCTTTTGAAAACCTTTCTCACTGCATTGCAATGTATTCAAAACTGTTTTCAAAACTGTAACAGCAACATGTATTTATCAGTTGACCTTGAACTTCATTTTTAATGAATAACAAAAGTCAACAGAATACTGGCTCTCAATAATCTGTAAGAGACATCAGAAAAAAAAAAGAGAGAAAGGTTAGGTAAGGAAGGCACATAAAATCAGGTAATAATCATTAAAGAATCATTTTATTGCTGTTTACACTATTACTGGGAGCTAAACAGAGTTAATATTGCCTTTCAAATCTTTCAAAGCTAAGTCATGTGGGGTTTTTCTTAACTAGAGTGAAGGACAAAGATAAGCAAAGTGGAAAAAAGTCAGGCTAAGGTCGGTGATTCAGGCCAGTATAAAAGAAGGTAATTCAGCAGGAGAGTGAACAGCATGTGCTGGGGGAGGAAGAGGATGTGTCAGTGGAGAAAGGAGAAAAACATGGAAACATTATCAGAATTGTTTTCTTTATAAACTTGCTGCCTACTTCTTGCTTCCTTTTCATAATGTAGGTCTGACTGGTTAATCACTGCACATGGTGGTTGCCTGTGGCTTTGTTCCTGTACTTGACTGCATTTTTGTCAAGGGCACCTACAAGCAGTGTCCAGGCACCCTTTTGGGCTGTTGCTGCAAGCCCAGATAAACACTTTTCCAAGTGGAAGTTCCACTTGGAAAAATTCTCTTGCTCATGGAAAGGGAGTTTTTAAACTTCACTCTTGTCTAAGTCTGAGAAATTAACTCTGAGTTTGCATTCTGCAACATTGCCTACAAGTTACTTATCAAATCAGGGAGCAAGGGACTTGGAACCGAACGTACTTAATTAATTTTGACTAGAGAGCTGATATGTAAAGCAAGCTTATCAAAGAGCAAAAATACACTTCTAAACACCCACCCCCGGGAAAAATCTCAAGCAGACACACGTCCAGGAGGAGCAGGATTTGTGGATGAGCTGTGCGGGGGGCTGTTCCCTGAGTGGGTGGCAGGACATTCGCAGAGCCCCTGCGCTGGGCAGTGAGGACACAGCACAGCAGTCCCTAATGTCTGTGTGTGCATGCTGTGCACTCCCTCTTCTGGATAGCTCGGAGTGCTTGTGCTGGTGGAATTTCCTCCCTGGGCCTAAAAGCTCGGCAGGGCTGAAGTTACAGTGCTGCTCCTGGATTGTGCTGCCCCGAAGAGGAGCAGGGAGGCACAGTGAGCAGTAGGGGCTCTGGGAGCTCCTGGGGATTCTGACACAGCCACGACCATGTGGGTTGTTAGCAGTTGTGTGGAGGTTACGGTAACACAAAGGGCACCTGACAAAGCCTGAGCAGGGGCTTTCAGAACCAGCATTTCAGTGCTGAACACATCAAAACCAGAAAATCTGGATCTGACTGCTGTGACCAGCCTCTTCCAGTGCCATGAGTCACACTGCAATAATGGCTTGAATGCCCTACATGCCAGGCATCCAAACCTTTGATCACGATTTGGGCTCTGCAGCTCAGACTCATCTCTGTGGAAATCTGATTTTCATTTAGGAAAGCAGCTGTGACCTTGCAGTTCGGTCACCTAAAAAAGACAGGGCACAGCCCTGTTCCCACCTGTGTCCCTGGCTGACCCCAGGCATGTCATCTGCTCTCTCCTTCTGTAAAACAAGGCGGATGACATTTCTGATATCCTGGGAGGAAAGTGAAACTACATAAAATCATGGAATCCTGGAATGGTTTGGGTTGAGAGTGAGCTTAAAGCCTCTGCCATGGGTAGGGACACCTTCCCCTATCCCAGGTTGCTCCAAGCCCTGTCCAACCTTGCCTGGGACACTTCCAGAGATAGAGCAACATAGCTGGGGTAATTTGATATTTGGCATTATGAGCCTTTAACAGCTCTGTCAGAGAAACAAAAATTTCCATATGAAATATTTATTACCTTAATTTGTTTTGTTCACTCTGGTTAGGGAGGGTTCAGAGTATCCCTTCTTGTAACCTCTGTGCTGTCTCCTCCCCTCTTCAACCTCCACAAGGAAAAAGCCCCAACTCTCCATCCTTTCACTGCTTCTCCCTAGGAGCAGACTGATAAGGATTGCTTAATAAATTCCTTAGGGCTGGAGAATATATCCACCAATTTCTTCCCCATCCAGATAGTTTGGACCCTTCCCTCTCACATCCCCAAAACCTTTAGCTTCCTCCACTCTCAGACCTCCAGGAATCTTCAGTCTTAAATGAAAAAAACAGACTTTTGGGGTAATCTATTTGGTCCCTTGCTTCTCACACCCTTTATGGGTGGGCTTACAGCCATATTAAGGCTCATGAATGTCATATGCCCCCAAAACAGCAAACCCATTGGTAGCACTCTATTTTCCAAGTGTAATTAAATCCTCAGTGTCCTATTGGAGCCGTGGAATTTCATTGCTAAGCATTGTGCTGCTGACAGTAGACAATGCTTCAATTTGAAGCCCGTGAGATTTACAGGAATAAAGTAAAGCTTTGCTCTAGGTTTTCAAAAGCCCAAACTCTGCCTGTGCATCCATTATACATGATAGAATGATTATACTACCAAAAAAAAAAAAATTAGATATCCAATCTTTTGTATTTTGGCTGCAGGCAGTTCAGCTCTGTCTGGTTGAGTGCACGTTGTGTGTTCTTCCTTTGGATACACAAAGAGCTCTAGGTTGGGGATGAAAGGGGCAGGGGGCTGGAATCACATCAGACTGTTTTCCCTCTGTGTTTGGACAATGCAAGAACAGGCTCTGCACACACAGGAATCTCTGGGGATCATCAGTTGCTGTAGGCAAACTCAGTCCCCCATTGTTCTGATGCAAAATTAGAAATATTGGTTCATAATGTGTTGAAAGGTTTCTGTGCATCCTGAAAAAATGATGGAATCATCTAACACGTGGGCTTGTTTTTTAGTGGGGTATATATATCCATCCTCTGCAGCTGGGTATTAGGCCTAGCTAAGCCCATACAGCTTCCCAGACCAGGAAATCCATGATTTGGTGAGGGTTATGTTGGTGAAATCAAACTGTCACTCACCTGCTGCTGCTTAATTTACCTGCAGTGTTTCTGTACAAGCAGGTGAAGCATTCACTATTTTTAGCATAATAAGAACTTCTACAAGCAGTGAAAGCACCAGGCTCTGAAGAATCAGCTAAATGTTTCTACCCATATCAGTGCACCTATACTGGTGTTTGCAATACTTCATGTCCTACAGATAGAACTGATTCAGTGGAGGGTATGTGAGTGACAGAGCTTGGGGTCCTGCAGATTAGCTGTTGTGTCTAGAGAGATTGGTGATAAAACCACATACTATGGACCAGGCAAGTCTCACGTATTTTGTATTCTTGTATTATGCACTAGCAAGGCTGCATCCAGGGATATAAAAATCCCATATTCCAGAGTGCTGGAGGATCATTTTCTTGGCTTGTTTGTTCTTTCAGCTGGTCTTACCGATCCATAACTCACCGATCAGTCACTTGTTCAGGTCACACTGCAGGCAGTCCTGTGGTTGTGTCAGGCTTCAGCTCCTCATTCCCAAAGCTTTTCTTCCCCAGCCCCTTCCATCTGTCACGTACGTCCCAGCCTTGCACGCAGCAGGTATGTGACGTGGTTGTGGATATGCACACCTCTATCCTCCCAACAAAGCTCATCCCCAAGCTTCACATTCCCAAACAGAGTCACAGAAGCCCGCAGGGCTTTCTGACATTTCCTTCCCCCAGCTACTCCTGCACAAGTGTTTATGGTGCAAGTTACTCTTGCACCAATGGTAAGACAAGGAGAAGTGTCACACATGCCAGCCTTGAAAGGGCTTGGAACCTTTTCCAATAGACAGCTGAATTTGTTCCAGATTTACCACTGCATCTTGCTTATGGCGTTGCCTATTATTAAACTATTTTGAAACACAGCAGCACTATTTTTTATTTTTGCTCCTGAGCTGGATTTACTGCATGCACAGGTAACAACAGGGGAGCAACAACCACAGCTCCTCTCAGTCAAATGTGAGGTCTGTGCTACCAATCGTGTGGGACATGGTCACATCATACACTGGACTTTTCTCCCTGTCTACTCTGTGACTTGAAATTAATTGTTTCTCTCCTTCCTGCTTACCCCAAGGTTTTCTGTTTTCTTCACTCAGCTCTGCCCTCCTTCCTGAGGACAAGGCAGCTTTAAGTCAAACCATCACTCTTGCAAGGAAAGGCTGGTGTGAATGTAAAACTGTTCTGGATACAGCTTTTCTCCAGTGAAGCCAGCTGCAAGTTTTCTCCTGACACCTACAGGACCCTCTTCAGGCTCTCAGCACCCAATTTTTGTGGTTTGTGAAACTCAGCTTGAAAAAGAGGGAGTTCCCTGCTCCTTAACACAGAGAAGAGCAGTGAGTTTTATCACTCTCAGCTGCCTGAGCAGTCAAGTGACCTCTCCTGACATCTAAACAGCTGTGCAGGGAAAAACAAAGCCCTCTTGCTGAGGAAGGAGGAGGAAGTTCAGGCTGTTTATGTGTAGTTATGGTTTCCTCTGTTTTTTCCTATTTTGTGTTGTGCCTGATGGGTTTTTTTAAAGTTGCAGAAAGCAGACTTTTAGGGCTGGCAATAATATTCACTGAATATGCTGGAAAATATTGTTATTTGTTTTCTCAGGATTCAGGCTGTGCTTGTGTATTTCTGAAATCTGGGCTTCTATAAGGGGTTTATGAGAGGCCCAAGACATATTCTAAAATACAAATAGAATAGAATTGTACAGGATATAAAATGTTTTGGTTGCTTGAGTAATTTCAGTCCAAGAGAGGTGAAGGCCAGTTTCAAATTGCATGAGGTATTCTCAAGCAGGGAGTAAATGAATTAGGAGAGGTGAAGTATACTCTTACAGGACAGCACTTTTCCATCCAGTGTCTTTGCTGGGTCCATTTTCAGACATTTTTATCTCTTGGCATACTCTTTATTGGTCTTTTGTGGCTCTAGTCAAAGGCCTCTCTTCCCACTTCTCTCTCTAGTTCATGTCATATTTAGTTTCTTATTTCCATCTACTCCCTGGCTCTGTATCTCCAAGTAGCACACAGAATACCTAAATCAATGCTGGCAATACATATTGTCACTTTCTGGGTTCATTTTCAAGGGAGGGAGATCAGGGGTTTCTTTCTGGACTCTTCAAGCAAAGCTCAAGCACAGTAAGAGCCTCACCTTCAATTACCTTACAGGATCTGTTCTCTCTAAAGTTGCTCATCCTGCCTCTCCTTGAGTCAGCAGCCCTGTTATATGCTTTCACTGCCAGCCAGGTGAGGGAGTTAATTTGTGGAAAACTTTATTTTTCTCTGGTAGCTGACAGGTGGATCTACTGACTTGGGCTTAAGTGAGTGCATGCCTTTTCTTGCAGCCCAGAACTGAAAGTGGCTTAAGCCATTTATAACTATCACACCTATTCTCACTTTCACTCTTTTTAAAGGATGAGCATAGAAAAATGTCTTCTTGCAGGTGCAATCACCAATTCCCTACATGGAGGAGAAGGACTTGTGCAGCCCATTGCTGATGGGCAATAAGAGCTGGCTGCAGTCAACATCAGTGTAAGTCCTGTATCTTATGTTTTTATTTTCAAGCTCAGGTCTTCAACAATGTGGCTACAGCTGGTTTTGGTGTGTTTTTGTGGTTGGTTTTTTTTTTTTTTTTTTTTCCCAATGAAAATAGAGCTTCTGTGTTCAAAAAGCTGGGAGCAAGTGAAAAGCAAGAAAGTCTGCAGCAGCTGGAAGATGTAATAATACTGGGGTGTTGTAATACTGTTTGTAGCATGCGAGGGGGAGGGTGTTGAGACACCCAAGGGGAAGAGACAGACTTGATCTTGCTGAGAGCAAGAGACAGAGAGGCCTGGTGTGTGGTACAGCCAGCACTGCTGAGCAGCCCTGCCAGGGTAAAAACCTCTGCTCTGTCTGTGGCTCTCTCTATTCTGGTTGTAGAAAGGATGTTAGATAAAGAGCTCAGCACTCAGGTGAAAAACCTGAATGCTTTTACAAAACAGTAACTGCAAAACTGCTGCCTGGGGCAAATACAGAAACCCTTGGGAGGTCCCCTTGGGTACTACACCCCCAGTCCTTGTCTGGAGAATTTCCCTCTGTTCTGCCACTGTCTCCTGAGCCAAGGGCTGAGTAAGGATGGCTGGAGGCACAGCTTTGAGCTCTTGAGTATTGGCATGATGTCAGTGGGGAGGAGTGCAGGACAAGTTTGCAAACTTGGTTTTCAGGTGACCTAAAGCCATTCTCCACCCATCTATGAAATAATCTGACTCTTGAGTTATTTTTGTGGATATCAGTTAAGGTAAGTAGGATCCCAGCGGTCTAATTCTCTCTTTTTAGTGATTGTTGGGTGTCTTTTGTTTCTTTCTCTTAGGGAATTTTCTCCCATATGTTGCTAGAAGACAATAATGATCAGATACTTAAGAGACCAAAAGAAGTTGCCCAGCTCAGGGGAGGAGAGCATTTGGCTGCACTTCTCTTGTCTGAGGGTTTCTCTGGGTGGGGAAGGGGCAGAGATACCTTGAGAATTGGGCTGGGGAAAAGGGGCTTAGGCAGCTGCTAGGTTTCTCTTGTGCTCTCCTCATTGGGGGGAAGGAGGCTGCAGTCGCTGTGGGAAGCATTCACCACCACTGCGGGGTTCTGTCCTTGTAAGAGCAGCGTTGCACTGGGACCTTAGTATAAACACCCTACCTCACCAAACAAAGAATCCCTCACCATCTGCCAGGGCAGCTCAGGGGAAACCCCGGGGATCCCTGAGCCCCAAGCCCCTCCCAGGGAGCCTCTCTCTCTCTGCCCTGTTTGGGAGCCAGGGCTATTGCTGCCCAGCTTTCCCCCCGCCATTCCTCTGCCGCTGCTGCAAGTTTTTTGCTACATCATAGCCATGCAGCCCCTGCCTGCAGGGATGGTTCCAGCTACAGCTGAGGAGTTTCTGATACATCTTGTCTACCACCCCAGGATTTTGCTCATTCCTGCCCTTCCAGCTTGCTGTTTCCTAGAGTCCTGCGGGGGCAGCGGGATCGGCTGCCCCAGGGTTTGTGAAGCAAAGCCTCTCCTCCATCCCTTCCCGTCTCGCTCCAGCCGCCATCACCGCGCGCTCCCTGAGCCCGCGCCACAGCGCCCCCTGCAGGCGTGGAGGAATCACCGGAGCGGCCCTGCCCGGCCGGGAGCCAGCAGCGCCCCTGGTGGCGCTGAGCGGAACTGCAGCAGAGGGGATTGCTGAAAGGGCAGGAGGTGACTGTTCACTGGGGTTTCTGGTTTATTCTTTCTTATGTTTGTTGTTGCTGCCATTGTT